>VZTD01000745.1:522700-639509 GCA_013397725.1 Rhagologus leucostigma | reverse complement strand
TCTTCTCTTCTCTTCTCTTCTCTTCTCTTCTCTTCTCTTCTCTTCTCTTCTCTTCTCTTCTCTTCTCTTCTCTTCTCTTCTCTTCTCTTCTCTTCTTTCTCTTCTCTTCTCTTTTCTCTTCTCTTCTCTTTTCTCTTCTCTTCTCTTCTTCTCTCCCCTCTCCCCTCCTCTCCCCTTTCCCTTCTCTCTTCTCTTCGCTTCCTGCAATTTACGAGATTTTATCTTCATTTGATTTTAACTCGTTTTAAGGAAACAGTCACTGTTCTTAAAAAAATGTGTTTTCCAGTCAGCATCAGAATAGGTAAGATTATAAAGAACTAAAGGTGGGGTACATTAAAATACTCATTCACAACAAAGGTTAACTAGAACTAATTCAAGGATTATCAGTGTTACAAATATCCCATTAGTGTAGCTGGGGAAATTCATAGGGAAATCTTAGTAGAACTGCATTGAGTAGTCAGAGAAAAATCAGGTCAGACTTAAGAGTGAAAAAAAAACCCAGTAGCTCAGTTGCAAGGATAAAGAACCAGAGATTTGATTTTAAGGCATTTGAGAGCTGTTGCATACCTACGGAGCATCCTCAGCTTACTGAGTCTCAGGGATGTGTTTTCATAATTAAATTCAGAAAAGAAATGTTTGAATGCTTGTTACTACTTCAGTATTCCTCAGAGACTAGAATTTGATAGCTGAGGGTGGGTAATGAAGCTCTATGTATATTTAGGTTTTGTTCTTAGTAGCATATGACTTGTCCCACTATGCAGCTAAGCAGCAAATGTATCTCCTCTGAAATAAAAGCTTACAAAATTGGGACTAGCTTTTGAATGCTAAACATATTTGCCTTTTTCTCTGTAACCTGTAGATAATAAGACTAATATTATCTTTATTAATATTAATTAATTACTATTATTTTAAGGTCTAGCCCAAAATTACATGAGTTTTATTATATTACTAAAGAAATATACTTTGTATAGTCTCTTACTGCTGGAATGGGAATAAAATTTAGAAGATAAGAATTTTCAATGACTTTTTGCTTTCTGCACAACAAAATCAACCCTTCAGTCAATCAATCAATCAAAAGGAACTTCCCCATCTGACCATTCAGGAGGCACTCTGGCAGTCACACTGCCACCATCAGAGACTTCAGCTGCTGGGACCTAAGCCCTTTTGCAGTGGATAGCTCCAGCAAGCCGATGAGTGCCGTGTTTGATTCCCTGCATACCCCACTCTCAGGTAGTCAGAGCATCTTTTCTTACCAGCCTGACCCCAGGTTTCCCATAGCAGAGTCTCCTTTGCCTCATCCTGTAAAGTCATTTATTCATGGCTTGGTAACATGGAAGAAGCTCAAGCTGCTTCCCAGGAGGGACCCTAAACAAAGGAATTCCTAGGCTTTTATACCCTCACAGCCTAAGTGCACAAACGTCTCACTCTTCCTCCTGAGTCCTTGGATCCTGCTGTGCCTTTGAGTGTGCAGTCTCCTGGCAACCACAGGTCCCTGTGCCCTTTGTTGTGCCAAGGGTTGGCAGTTCACAGGCTCTTGCTTTGGGCTGTGCCACCCAGAGCTGAACCTGAGCTCCCACTGCAGGTGCACCACTGTGGAATATGGGGTTATGTTTGTTAGGAGGGCTAAGGCCTGTGCTCCCCAGAAGGCCCTGTGGGAAAGGCACAGCTGCGGGCTGCAGGGTGGAAGTTGGTTGAGGGGTGAGAGGCAGTTGAGTGACAGTTGGAAGTGAGATACTGATTGGCTGGAGGAACGCGTGGACAGCCTATGAACCGGAAGCTGATTGGGGGATGGGACGCATGGACAGCCGCACTGCAGCTGTGCCAGCCAACGGGTGCCCTTCTGCTGTTAAGTTCTGTTAGGCTTCGGCTTGGTTTCAGTCGTGTTCGGTTGAGATTAAGGGTATAAAGAGGGGGCGATTTCTGGTGATAAACGGGCTTTCTTTGGACATACAACGGGGTCTGTTGTCTTTGTTCCGCATTGCTACATACCCCGAGCTACCTGCACTCCTCAACACCTTGTTAAGTGTCATTACATTATTGCACTCACATTAAGCATGTATTTGAAACTCGAATAAAATATGGTAGGGTGGTCTCTGATAGACTAAAGGTCCTGTTGCCAGGGCAGGTGAGGAGATATTGGTTATTGGTCAGTAATTTCACCTGGTCATTTGCGAGTTTTGTGGATTGATTCTTCGTGATCAATGCTTTCCTCATCAAAGGCTTCTGTTAAAGATAGAGAAGATTTACTATACCAACACACTAATCAATGCCCCTTAATGTTAAAGAGGGAATATCTCTTTAGCCTCTTTGAGATTGTAAGGAAAAAAGTCTGAGTTTGTCTCCTTAAATTTAGATCTCTTGTTGAACAAGGGTATCACAAATAGCTACTGATCATGAATGTAAAGAAACTACCCAGTTAGGCATCAATGTACAAATGTAAATAACATTACTGTGTTATAAGATTAAAATAAGAAAGCTTCGTCCTTGAAGGAGATGCCTTGAAGGAGATCATTCCTTTGTTTGTATAGCTTCATGGAAAGTGCATAGTAGGAAGGCATGTCATCTGTAGAGCATATTTGGGTTAATCTTATGAATCTTCAAACTTTATTTCTTTTTATGCACTTGGAAAAGCTGACTGTAAGTGATCTCACATAGAACTTAAAAACATGTTAGCAAAGAGGAAAATCATGGTTCATTTGTGTCTATATTATTTTAAAAACATTTTAAGTGCTCTCTCATTCCTAACCTCATCTAGCAAAACAAGAGAAAAGTACATGTAGTAGATATTTTAACCTTCATTACTTCCTTAACTCTCAGTGGGTTTTTTTTCAAATAATTGCTTTCACACAATTCAGGAGTTCTCCAAAAAGATGAAAATTGTTAATATATACTATTTAAAGTACAAATGGGATGATCTCTTAAGGTTTTTCTATACATATCATTCTTATACGTGAACAAGAAAATTTCCTATTCATGCATCATTTTGATAGTGATCCTCCTCCTTCACTGTGGTCTAGATTTTGGGATTCGAGACGCCTTTTGTGAGTTTTGCCACATTAACAGAGAAATGTTATTTTACATCTCGTGAATACAGTTGGGCAGGAATCAACTGCACCTTATCAGTACAACTCCAGTTCCATTTGCTTCTTCATGAAGATGCTAAATATCCAATTTGTATAAAAAATTTCTACAGAAAGTCAAACTGTTTTCACCGTGCTATGACCACTATGCAAGTTGTCTCAAAGATCAAATCTTATTTAAAAGGCAAAGACAGTACAAAAGTAGTGTATCTATCTTCAAATGCTCAAAGCATGTATTGCTCTTTTGACTCTGATGATTTTTAATGCATTTCACGCTCAAGAAACAGGAAAATTTCAATTTTATATATAAACTGGTTCATCTACTTATACTGAATTTTTGTGAGAAAGTACAGATTTGTTGCAAGTAAATATAAGAGCTTGGGTGAAATCTTTTATGGTGTGATTTTCTTTCATAAGTTTATGTCCAACCAAGCTGGTTTTCAGATTTTTACAATCATCTTCTGAGTAACTTACTTTGTCTATTCATGGCCTTGGCCTTGGCCAGTGGTGGGTTTCTCTTGGAGCTGGCTGGCATTGGTTCTGTCAGACAGGGGGAGGCTTCCAGCAGCTTCTCACCAAAGCCACCCCTGTAGCCCCTGTTACCAAAACCTTGCCACACAAACCCAGCACAACTTGCTACCCACAGTGAGTTTCACAATTGTTCTTTAAGACTACTGCAGATCAAACCATAGTAAACCACTGCTGACACTTCTATATAAATACAATACTGTTGTGTCACATAAGCATTAACAAGAAAATAATGAAATGGCTTCATGTATCACTAAACTACAGATAAAATCAAGGTAAAACGTGGACATCTTATGCAGCTAGCAATTTTTTCAAGAAATGTTGACGAATGTTTATGCACTTCTTTGGTTTCAAATAGGAATTTTTAAGACAGTTGTAAATATTCTAGATTGATGCTGTTTTTCATCAAAATTTTTGAATTTGAAAAAAAAGGGACAGAAGAACAAACAGGAGCTTCACACAGCCAAACACCTCTTTCTTCCTTGAGTTCTTCAGCCAACACTTTTCCCATCCAGGAGAATGAGGAAAAGATAATGAAAGAACTCTGAAGATTTTCTTTTCCTTTGTTTTGGAGTTAGTTTTATGATAGGTGATTTTTTTTAATTGGAACTTGTCTTGTTCACCTGTAGCTATCTGAAAAACTGAGCACCTGACATAGGGACCCTATGTTGGAGCAGATGAAGACTCTGAGGAGTCCTCCCCCTGAGGAGGAAGGAGCAGCAGAGGCAACGTGTCATGAAGTGACCACAGCCCCATTCCCCAACCTCCCTTTCTTCTGGGGGGAGGAGAGAGAGAAATTCAGGAGTCAAATTGAGCCCCGGAAGAAGGGAGGAAGAAGGTATTTCTAAGATTTGTTTTGATTTTTCTATTACCCTACTCTGATGTTAATGGTTAAACATTAGGCCAACTTCCCTAAGATGAGTCTGTTTTCCTCATTATGGTCACTGGTGAGTGATCTCTCCCCGCCTTTATGTCTTTCCACAAGATTTTCACTTTATTCTCTCTCTGTCAGGTTTATGAGGGGGGAGAAATAGAGTACCTTTGGTGGGTACCTGGCATCCAGCCAGAGTCAACCTACCACACAAGTTAAGACAATATTGATTGTCGTTATAGATTGACATGGATAAATATAGTAAATAAATATAAAAAATTAGAAATATAATTTCTGGGGTTTTTTTTTAGCAACACATTTATTGTCATCTAATAGCACATACATTAAGAAGATGAATTAATCAAATTTTAGGTTCTTCAGCTCTCCCCAGAAAATATGTAGAACAGTAATTTTGATTAGAAGTGTTTTGATTTATAAAACATATCAAACATTTACCAATAAAAATAGAAGGTTTACTATTGCCAATTATGTGACTAACAGTTTCTTCTTTACCCTTATTAATCTTACTATATATGCCTCTACCGCATGTAATCATGCATTACTCTTGCATTTTTTAAAGGAACTTCAGAAAATGTTAAACTTTATAATTGCTTGGGATTTTAATTGTATGTTACAGAAAAATTTGTATAAATTGCAAAGCACTGACACTCCAATACTTTAAACCAGGAAAGTGCTGAAACATTTTATAACAGCAGATTGAAGTTAAATCAGCTATTGAAGTGGAGATAAAATGCTGTCAAAAGGAAGCAAATATTTTCTGCTGACATCCACTGCACTTATTTAAGAACTGATTATTTCCTAGTATCTCAAACTTTGAAATTAAGCATCTGACTTTTACAAAGAATCAATTTCTTGGTTCATGCATTAATATGACACTAGATTAAGCATTTGCAACACAATTTTAGAAGAAGAAATGAATTTCATTTGAGGACATGTGCATTCAAGTTTCTCCCACCTTTGCCTATTGCTGCTGTTAGAGTAAAGGTCTCATAGCAGAGTTGGAACTACTTGGAAGAATTTTGTCTGTAATTATTTTGTCCTATATTGGGTCTCTTGCCCAGAGATGGACAATTCATGTTTCAAGTCCACATCTTGTACTGACGCTGTGTTTGCTAACTTGCATGTAGCTTTGCTATTCCAGCCTGAGGGCTGTAAGGAAAAATAAATCCCATAAGAGCCAGTATGTTGCAGTAGGGGCTGTTGAGATCAACTGATGGATTTTTTCAAGAAGCGACGGAATAATTCTCCCAGGGCTACTCTGCAGCAGACTGAGCTGTTCTGCTTTGCTCACGATGAACTGCTCCCAGGGTAGGATGAGGAAGGCAAGATAGCTCTATCTTAGCACAGACTCAGCTCTGCACAAGGTTGCTAGTCATTTTACCAAAGTTTAGGGGAGGGCTTTCTTCTCCTCCTAAGACAGACACTTTCATTTGTTTGGCTGGATTAACCTCTATTGCTTATAATGGGAGTGTAGGCACATAAACTTTAAATGTCCAAAGTAAGATAAAATCAATCACACTCTAGATATCTCTGATGCAGACATCTACAGCAGGGGTAGTTTCTAGGTATTCCTTTATAGCCATTGAAGAGAATAGGCACTTTTATGTGCAATTCATTTGATCTATTTTAGACATGTACTTTAGGATGAGATGAATTGCACACTAGAAACTCTCATTTCTCTCTATTGAATTTAGAGGGAGTCTAGGGTGACTAGTTCAGGTGTAGACATCTGCATTTTCTTTTAATTAATTGAATCCCTCTGCAGAATGTCTGATGCTTCCAAGAAATGTTGGGTGGACTTAAACATATATTTGTAGGATTTTTATAACCAGGAATATTAGATTTACTGTGTATTGTATGCAGACAATCTGTTTATCCATCAGCCCAGAGCTTCTTGCAACTGCTGTTTTTACTTTATTTGTTTAATGAAGAATTCACACATATTTCTGTTCAGCAACCCAAAAAGTAGAAATATGGCAGTTTGAAGCCGAAAGTTAATTGCATATATTATTCGCTATACATCTGGAATTATTCTCTGATTCTAACTGATAATATGTTGTCATGGACTTCATCAGCAACATGAACTTCCTTCCAGGGCTGCATGGGGTGAACCTTGCTGGTCAGCTGTTGGTGGAAGAGAAAGGAAAATTGTAAGAAAGTATAATCTTGCTTGCTCCATCTCTCTTCCCTGCTCTTTGAGTGCAGTAACATTCTCATCTAGCTGCTATAAATTAGATAGTGCACTTCGAACAGAAATTAAATAGTGCGCTATGTTGCAACCAAAGAAATCTGATTTTAAAATTGTCCAACACATCTCAGTGGTCACTGACTTACTTCCTTGGACTACTGAAGCAGTGAATCTGCAGCAGCATGGATTTCACTCATGGCCTTTTCTGCCAACACACAGCTAAAAGTACCTGCTGGACACCCTGCAGGGAAGCTCACACTGGGATAAGTGAATTGTTCATGTGTGTTTACTATACACTTAAATTCAATATATTCAGATATTTAAATTGTAACTATTTTGTTTTATTTTTGGAGCTCAGAGCTTTCAAGTAGTGTAAATATCTGTAAGTTTGGATGACAATTAAGGCTGTAGTATTGAAGTGAAAATCAGAAAAGAGAATATGAATCATCTCAGAAACATCTTTGATAGACTCAGATCTTTGAAGCAAGTCCTTGTTCAGAAAGTAAAGAGAACTTTTTTGTGGGAAAGAAGGAAGGAAACTGTCCTGGAAAGTGAAGAAAACTCAAGGATATTCTCATCATAAAACTGACGGTTCAGAAAATAAATAAATCTTATCCCTGAAAAAGCTTAATACTTCAGCAGTTTTGTTGGTTTTCTTTTTTTGCTTCTGTGGCTACTGTATCCCTAGACCCAAAACACAGACTGGTAGAACTGAATAATGCATTTTCTCATAACTAATGAATATTTGTCAACAGCAATTTATTTTTTTTTCAACAACTGCTACACCTCTGATTAGAGATCTGTTCTTAACTAGTTATATGGTTTCAGTTAACATTTGACAAGTGTATCTTTCATAAAGATTTTTCTTTAAAAGTTATGTTAATACAAAAACATTTTGAAACATAATTTAGATAGTTTGAGGCATATCAGATCAACCAGCTTTGACAATGCAATTGCTTTAGGCTTTCATGGCTATGATAATAGCATCCATTTGGACTATAGCAGATTGTGTCCCCTGAGCTGGATCAACACCATCTCATCCTAATAATGGGGGTAACTTTATGTCTCTAGTCCCTGATCAGTATTTTCATTCACCTTCCTTTATTCGTGGTTCTTTTCACAGTCAGTCCAGATAATCTTAAATTTTCTTTATATTCTATATATTATTAATATTCTTAATCTTATTTTGTTTATACTGTCTATATTTGTTCTTGCATTTTTTTCTCTGAAATATTGCATTAATTGAACATTTAGAAAAGGATTCCCTTGAAATAATCCTCAGCAAAGAGCATCTCAGTGTTTCTTTGTGTTAAAAACAGCAAACAAAAAACCCAAACTTTTTTTTAAAGAATTCTCACCCACCAAAAAACCCACCAGCAACCACAACAAAAAAGGACCAAAACACTGAAAATGGGCACTAATTTCCCTTTCTGAACCATTCCTCTTTTGGCTTGTTTCACTATCATCTTTGCATGTCTTGCTGATTTCAGTTCCCAATGAACCCAAGGGGGAATTTAGAAAACCTATTTAATCATCACTTTCTGAACCTGGGGCAATGATTCTGAGAAGCTGTTTGCACTGCAATTTAAAAAGGAAAGGAGTTATAGAAAATGTGTTCCTCTAATCAGCACTTGTGGTAAAATATATGTTAATAAAAAAAAAGTATTCCCATTCCATTCATAATTTATAAAGCAGATAGATCAGAACTCACACTCGATCTAGTGTGTAGGAAGCAGACACATGACTAATTTTTTGATTGCAACAACGCAGCTTTATTGAGACCAGTGGAGCTCCTGCTGATTTATACCAGTCCAAGCAGGATGCAAATCAAGTCACTCATACTTTAAAGAAAACCTTAAGTGGTATAGCGTGTTTTAAAGAAGTCATCCTGCTTTTGCAGCTTTAATATTTTGCAACTTGAATCTCTTCTTTGTTAACAAGGTTTTATGCTGCTTCTACTTGAACAGAGCCAATAGTCACAACAAGGTGAAAGTGTCATAGGAGACCCAGAAATCACTAAAGTAAGACGATGGTTCATAATCATAAGTTCATAATGAAGAAGGTGAGGAAATTTGTAGCTGGAAAGATTGACTTGTGTTTCCCAAGATCTGCCTCCAATATTTTTCTTAAGATTCGATCTTGAAAAGACCGAAAATTATACAGAGAGGCAAAAGAAGCGTCTTTTTCCCTCTTTTCCTTTCTCTATAACTTCTATGTCACCAACTCCAACAGAAGCGTCATGGTCAGGCACAAGCAGCAGGACATCAGCTTGTAGTAGTAGCATGTAAGGGAGCACCAAGCAAATGTCTTGGGAGGAAATAGTCTTGTAAAAGAATACAGTGTTATTTTCAAAAACAAATGGAAGAGATACTTTGTTTATGAATTGTAGAGTATCTCCTTGAGGCTGGATTCTCATCTTAATAATTCTGTTATTGGAGAGATGGTGCTGCCTCACAGTCAGCAATAACTCACCTCCCACGCTGTCTGTAGACTTCATAGTCTCTTATTTATCCTGCAGCATTAGTATTTTTACTCTTAGGGAAGCAGACAGCTGTATTCAGGCCACCTACTGCAGGGGAAATGAGTGATTCAGATGGTACTTTATGAGCTGACAGTCTCTGGCTCCATATTCAGCTAATGAGAAGAAGGAGTCATGATTTCTAAGTCAGACAGAGTGCTTGCTATGGCTGCTTCACCCAAACATTGTGATTAGTTCTCTTCAGTTTCAAACAAATTCAGAGCACACATGTTTTCAGTCATTCAATCCCCCTTTGAATTATATGCCACAGGAGGTGTTTAAGTGCATCTTTGGCTCTCTGCTAGGCAATCTGACTTTGGGCCAGTGAGACTAACAACATCCTGATGCTTAGAACAGTTTCTGTGGCAGTTGGAACCCACTGCACAAAATAATACATTGATAGCTCATTCATCCTCCTTAGTGTTTGTGAGCCAGATGTACAAAAATGTGGCACTGATGTGAAGTCAAAATTAGGACTTTACCTAGAAAATAAAAGCTTTTAGCTGTACAATGTCTCTGCAGATGTCTGCTTTTAAGATACTATTGAATATTCCACCAGAGAGCTTCATGTAACTGATAAAAATAGACCATTATATATAGATTATGGTGTGATTCAAACCTGAGATTCAGGATAGTGTAGCTGGGGAAGCCATTGTGACAGTTGGGAAACCATCCTTATCGTGGAAGCGTTGCCTCCTTGAAAAAAGGCAGAGATAATCACAGCTTTGTACCAGATCTCATTAACTATATTTAAATGTTTTAACATTTTTCAAATCTTTGGCTTTAAATGCTTACAAGTAACAGCACTACTGCAAGCATTATTAGATGGGGATAGAACTTAAAAATGAAATTGCAAAAAAAAAAGTACGGCAGGACAAGGTGTCATTACAGTGAGCTGTAGGAATATATGACTCTTAATCTCATTCTTCTGTACTGACAAATGCACCGTCTGTCTATATGGCATTAATGAATGACAGTTTCTCACCATTTGGTGGATGCATGTGTCATCATTTGTCTAGATGACATCTTGATTTATAGACATCATTGAAAAACATTAGAAAATCTTTCTACAAGTTTGATGGGAATTCTGAATATGTGAAAGTAGGGAATTTTTTTTTTTTCTGAACAGTTCATTGGGGTGTACTATTTCAGGCAATCAGAAGGACCATATGGTCCATTGGTTATGTTTTCCCTTGGAAGATGGGTGCCTTGGACCCAGTTTCCTGCTGTACCTGAAGCTCCTTTCTGACCTTGGGCAAATCATCTGCTTTCTCACACTCACTTATCTCAGCTGTAAACAAAAAAAGTGATATTTCTTCCTCTTGCAGGGGTAAATAAAATCTCATTGGAACGTGCTAGGTGGTTTAGAGGCTGCACTAATTGTAATTACATACTCATAATTTATGTATTAAACTAGATTTTAAAAGCAAATTTCTCTTACAATTATATGAGGAAAACATAATGGGATTTACAAGAAATAATTTGCAGAAATTACTTTAAATCTTCATATTATGTACATTGAAAATATGGAAGAGAAAGAAAAATTCATCGCACTCCAGAAATATAATTCTAACATAAGGAAAAGTAATTGGAATGGTTGGAGAACCATGGAGTGTCATCACGAAGGATTATCATATATGTGTGTGTATGTGTGTATATGTGTGCAATAACATACACAGCTTCTCCCAGGCTGCCTGTACACAGAAATTTGCACAGTTCAAATTAGCAATGTAGCACATTTTCCAAAGACTGAGCATTCATCTGTAGCTTAAGAGTCAGAAAAAAACAAGCAGATATTCATTATAATTCTCCTTTTATAGAGAATGATTATTTTCTCATGGAGCTTTTTTGTTAATTATTCTGGCTCTACTTGTCATTCTAACATTTTTATATCATTTCTCCAACACACACCAGCCCTCTGACTGGTCTGTGTATGTCACAGCAGCCTGCAGCAGGCATGATTCACAAAACATCCTTGGGTGTGCAGGGCTGGATGTCAGCCAACTTCCACACAGCCATGCAGACACATAGAGGAGCATTTCCTGGCATCATGTAAGGCACCTGAAAGGTGTAATACTGCTAAAAATATAAGCATTGAAGCGTAGCAAGGCAGAAAAGTGTTTCAGAATGGATTACTCTTATCTCCTGTAGGGTCTGCTGCCCTGTTAAACAGGGAATAAGGCACAGTGACAAGACATTTCAGTTGGGCCAAGACAATCCCAGAAAACAATGATTTTCCTTGATTTCTAAATTTAAAAAATCTCCTGAAGTTTTTTTAATCACAGATTTTGATTGTTATTTTTTCTGACTCTCACTATCACGTCAAAATCCTGGCAACTTACCTTTTCCTTGGACTAGAACTGTAGAATTGAAAACAGAGATCTCCTTCCCAGCTTCAGCTCCATGATCAGCTTCTCTGACCAGGCAGGATGAATTGTCTTTACGTCATCCAGCCTTTCTCATGTGACTCTCCCTTGAAATAAAACCAAATTTGGCTAAACTGCAAGAGGAATTTTTAGGAGAGCCAGGGCTGGAACCTTTCTGTTCCTTTCCGAGCAGTTTAGGATTAATAGGTACATCCTAGCCCAGAGTGACTACCTCTGGGATAAGGATATTCAGAACAAAGCATCTCATCATGAGCTGCCTCCAGGCCATTTGGGTTGCCTGCACTGTGCTCCGGAGGAGAGATGCAAAGCTTCGACTTTGCTGTAAGAAGCATTTCTGCATTCCCAGGACTGGCCAGGCTTGACCCCATTTAGCTACAGAGATCAATTTAGGTCAGGAAGAGAGGTCATTTTCTGTACGCTGTTCTTGGAGACTTTAAAAATGACTACACGGAGGTAGTCAGCCATTACACTTGTCTCAGATCATCTCTCACCCCTTTCTGCCAGGGTAAGACAAGTCATATGTAAGAGTGCTTTGAAGTGATGGATGATATTGTTGAACTTTTAGTGGACAGTCTGTTAGCTAGGATGAAAAAGGCAACAATAACATATAATAAAGAAAGGGCATAAGGTTACAAGCAGTAACTTTCAGCAATGGTCCCTGAATCAAATGCTCATGTCTCTGTGCTTGTGAGGTGAAGCTGACCTAGAATATTGGAAAGGACTCATGAATATGAATACAAATTACATGTCACAGCTGATTAGTGAATGATGATAAAGCACTGTAGTACTCTTTCTGGAATTGAAGTCTAACACTGAGAAAAGTACAGGCTGCAAAACTTTTTCCAACATTTAGAAAGGATCATCACAGAATGACAGGATGTTTTGGGTTGGAAGGGACCTTAAATATTATCTAGTTCAAACTCCCCTGCCATGGGCAGGGGCACCTTCCACCGGACCAGGTTTCTCAGAGCTCCATCCAACCTGGCCTTGAACACTTACAGGGATGGCGCAGCCACAGCTTCTCTGGGCAACCTGTGCCAGTGTCTCACCACCCTCACAGTCGATATTTTCTTCCTTATACCTCATCTAAACCTGCTCTCCTTCACATTAAAGACATTCGCCATTGTCCTGTCACTACAGGCCCTTGTAACATGTCCCTTTTTACCTCTCTTGTAGCCCCTTTAGATACTGGGAGGTGCTATGAGGTCTCCCTGGATCTCTACTCCAGGCTGAACAGCCCCAACACTCATAGCCTGTCTTCATAGAAGAGGTCTTTTTATATCTCTTTACATCTTTATATTTACATAGGATACATGTCTTTATTGACACACTCCTATTTCTTCTTCCAATTTTGTCGTGGTTTGGATTTTTTTAGATTCTTTTTTTCAGGTGGCCTTTTTTCTTCCCTATTTTTTTTTTTTAATCTGTACTTATAGATTAAATCAATTGAAGAAAAATCCCTCTTAGAACACTATTCTTATGATTTCAACAGAGGTCACTGAGGGAGATAATATATATAGTTTGTAGGAATGATGGAGGAGGAGGACAGAAGAAAGGAATCCTTTAGCCTGCACCTGTACAGTTTCTAACATATGTAGGGCCTAAAGATACAGCTAAAAATAAAGAACCAGTAACAGGCACAGTAAATATTCAATTAAATGACTCAAAGAGCCAGGAAAACAGAAACAGTGGAGATCCATAACTGGAGTTGGTTTAATTTGGCACCTGTTTGTTGACCTCAAAGGTGGATGCAGTTGAAGACTACAAGTGTTTGAAATGTACAAGTTTCTCCACATTAGGAAATGCAAGGGGTAACTTTGAATCTTCACACATGGGAGCTGGGAATTCCTGATTTCTAATCGAGATGATGCTTGGGCAAACAAATGGATATTTTCAGGTAAACACAGCATGCTAACTTGAAAGCTGCAAGCAGTGCCTTTGGCTTCAAACATTTGTGCCTAAATATCAAACTGAACTATGGTCATAATAGGATTTTAAAATTAAAAACATGCAGTGTCTCATTAGTTTCTATTTTCTTTTATCTGCAGTCTTCTGATAATAAAATATAAAGATTTGCAGAAATCCAAAATCAAGGCTAGGAATGCTGATCTAATAGCCAGCTGGTAAACACAGAGCTATGATTAGTGGTGGCCGTTTTGCCAAAAGTGCAGCTTGTTTAATAAGTACAATTTTTCCTCTCATTCATTTCAGGAAAAAAAAAAAAAAAGCAAAAAACCAAACCAATACTCTGTCAGATGTGGATTAATTTTTATAAAGGAGAGGATTCAGCAATACTTTGTAACCATCTTCCTACAGCCTGCACTCCTCCTTTCCACCTGTCAACACTCCATCTCCATACTTAAAAAGAGATAATGAAAGGATTTTTCCTCAATGTTGTTCTTCTATTAAAACCAGTTGCAGAATTTCAAATAGTGCAGTGCATGTTCTTACTCTGTGAACTAAAGAGATTAAATTATGGCTATATACGTGATTTTAGAATAAATCACACACATGGACAACTCTCTAGGATTCAGGGTAAAGAGTAATTTTCTACAGTTTATGCTAGTAACCAGCAAACCTTTGGAAGTCTTGTGTACAAGCAATTTATACTGCTTACCCCCAGTCTTATCGTAGCTCCAGAAGTGGGAAGCTCAGCCACTGTGATATCATACATTCTACTTTGAAGAAATTAGTTGGATAGCAACGAATATTTACACTTGGTAACAACATATCCTAAAAAAGCTTTGTATGAACAGACCTTGGGACAAACTTGCATTTGGCATAAATTGCCATTTTCAGTTGAAGTCAGTTATCTATTTCCATTTACACCAGATGCGTATTTGACCCTTCTCAGATCATGAGCTGTAACAAAGCTGGACATGCAAACGGATAACAGGTAAAGACGGTTTATGTTTCGAGTCGATACTATGTAAGGAAAAAGTATATGTGTAACAATTTAAAGTTGCATATAATAACAAGACCTCAGGCATTTTTCATACACATTTCAATCTTTTGAAAAGGAAATTTTTACGGGCTTAAAATTCACCCATATAGCAAGGAGTTTTATTCACTCTTCTTGGTCCTAGAATAGTTTTAAACACGTGCTGCAATATCTGCCTGATCAAATATCACTGTTTCTTGCTGACTGATAAACTTTGTACTTAGGATTAACTACAGCAAAGACTAGTTTCTTTCACAATTTTTGTATTTGATTTTGGGGCAAATATATTTTTAAAAAAAAGTTCTATACCTAAAATAGAATATGACATTGTAAACAGATTGCTCTAAACATTTGTGGTATCATCAAAAGAAACAGTAGAATCTATAAAAAATAACAACAATGTAAAATACCTGTTGGTGTTTGTCTATTTAATTTCAATATAATCATTACAGATTTTCACACATAATTTTTTGTTAAACTTCTTGTATATTAAGATTTTGTTATTAAACAAAATTGATTAGCTTTTCAGCAGTATAAATGTGTACATGGTATCCACTTTATCTTTGAATTAGAGACCCTTTTCCACATGTAATTAAAATAGAAAAGACTAACAACATCAAATAAATTAGTCATGCTGCAATTACACCAATATTTTCTCCTTCTTTCTTTACTCCAACCCACACCCAATATTTGAGTGCATTATAAAGGTCTCATACGCCCATACAGATATCTACATTATCACATAATCTTTACAGATACAAATATAATTCTCATGTGTTGCTGTCTGCAGTTTGTGGATCTATTTTCCAATCAATTCAAGGCCAACTCTCATTAGTGCAATGAGAGCTTTCATGAATAAATTCCTCATTTTTCAGTGATAGAATAGATTCTTCATTATTGAATTGCATGCACTCAAGTGGGATCTATCTGCATCTAAAGAAAGAAATTCATGATTTTTTAAATCATAATGAATGCCCCAGTATACTTCTTACCATGCTGTTTCTTTAGAACCGCATCTAATTTCCTGAGTATCTTTGATAAACATTGGGTTTTTGTGCCTTCTTGGTTAATGAAAACTCAGGAAATATTTCTAAAGCCTATTAATTAGGGATGTTTGTGTATTTTCTAAGCTACTCTGAAGAGTAAATGGTATCCACTGATATGAAATATCCCGACAGTCCAAGAAAGAATATATGAGTCATCATTAACAAAATGACAAAAAAGAGTCTGTGAGTGTTGCTGGCAAGATGTCTATCTAGTTAGTGGTAGACACAGTGCAAATGTACATGGAATATATCGAAACTTCCTTTTCTTACTTCAAAATCATCTGAGAGGTGTGCATAATTTACGAAAGCATTGCTATAGAAAGCAAAAGTATAAAATTGCTATGGTGGGTACAGTATATGGAGTTTCACCCACTAAATCAAATGTGATCTTACCTGAAATACTGGGTATTAAAAAAAAAATCCTACTCTGTTCATTTAAGAGATAAAATATACTTTTGTTGATGATAATTTGACTTTATTTAGTATTTGGTGCCTTGATTACATGTTAAAAAGTTAAGGAGAATTTTAAATGTTCTTTATTATTGTTTATTGTTAAGGTGATTGAAAAGGTAAAAAAGCTGATTTGTGTCCCATTTAGGATAGATAAAGCACTTCTTACGAGTGAGATTCAGAAGCCTGGAAGTCACCGAGACCTTCTAGGTCTTTTTTTGTGTTTCAATCTTCAGTTCTTCCAAGGCTGCCCTTCAAAGGGGGATAATGCAACATGAAGCACTGAGCCAGTTTCATGGCAATAGGAAGAGGATGGTGAAATACCATTCCTAAATAAAAAGGCTGAATAAACACCTGTCAGGCATTAAGTGTTTTGGATCCTGCCTTAAAACACATCAGTGGGCAGACTGGCTCTTGCTGAATTATCTTCCAGCGTTGTTTCTAGGATTTTCACTGATATTTGAGAATTAGTCTCAAGATGAAAAGGTATTCCCATCTGGAATGATCTCCTATTTCATTGCATCTAAACACAAAGATTTTCTATGTACAGCCATTCCTGTCTCCTTTAATATTCAAGGAAGGATGGGCTGAGTTACCTCCTGAGGACTTACCGTGGGAATTGCCTTCCAAAAGGACCTGTCTCTCCTCTACAGCATTCAGAATAAACTAGTGACTATACCATTAACAGAAATATCACACCTGAATCCACAAGGTTTTAGTGAAGAATTCAGTATTTTGTGTTTCGCAAAGTTCTCATTGCATGTAAGGATGCACAGTGTGTCTTTATAGATGTAAAACATTTTTCCAGGTTTTTTTTATCTTAGACTTTTTGAAAGAAAGAGGCTACAGAGCTCAGTTGCAACTCAAGAGTTCAATCACCTGTTTTCTCAGATATCAGTTATGTTAAAATAAAAACGACATCCCTGTAGAAATGAAATACACTGTAAGTCAATGTATTTTGTGCTGGTTTAGAGTAAAAATTAGTTATTAAGTCCTTATTATATTTTTAATAATACTTCATGTCTATGTGAGATTGTATGTGTCCCAGAAGAAGAGAAAAAAATCAATAAATTTTCTTTTCATCTGAAAACAAGAAATGTTCCAACAGAACTGACTCACATTGGCTTTTGACCATTCAGAAACAGCACCAATGCATTGTGATTGCCAGTGACTCACTGTCACAGGCTGCCTTCTCATTGGACCACAACTGTGGCTTAGAGGGAAGTGGGTCCCGAAGAAGGGAGAGTAGGTCTCTTTTTCAGCTATCAGCAGAGCAGTGCAAGAATCTCTTCTCCATGATTTGGGAAATAACTCTAGCTATGAATTACTGGACAAATGTGCTTCCTTTGATCCACAGAAAATATCTTAGTGCTTTTAGCTGCAACACTACACTACTTGCAAAGTCCTTGAACCCCACAACTTTATCAGCTGTAGAGTTTTCTGTGATAATTCCCTTTCATATGTAAAAATATATAAAACCAAATAATACAAAAAGGACATTTGCAACTATTCAAGCAGCCAAAAGAACTAAGATATGTTGCAGTGGCACTGGAGGATGGTGAGGGCCTGATTCTGCAGCGAGTAATAGAATATGCAGATAAACTGCAGTGCTGAGCATTATAAATTTAAATGACTTTATACACCTGCAGTGGTTTGCACCTTTTCTATTGAAGACCATTTCTCTACACCATGGCTTGCATTATAAAACTTGTAGTATTTGCTTAGAGTGTTCTGATTTTGGTAGTTGCTCCAGTGGATTGCACTGCTCAGTATTTTGTAGTCCCCTGTGACATCCCTTTTTCTTGAGTGCAGTAGACTTCTCATCTAGGTCAATTCTATCTGTTTATTTAGCTGTTATGTTTTAAAATTGATTGCTAGACTTATTTATGAATCTCTGTTGTGGTTTTATCCCAAACATCAACCAAACCCCACACAGCCACATCATCACACCCCCACCAGTGGGATCAGGGAGAGAATTGGAAGGGTAAAAGCTGGAAAACTCATGGGTTGATATAAACACAGTTTAATATTGAAGGAAAAATATCATGCTTTCCTATGGATAGGCAGGTGTTCAACCCTCTCCAGGAGAGCAGGGCCCCATCACGTGTGGTGGTTACTTGGGAATACAAACACCATCAGTCCAAATGTCCAAATGTTTTAAAGATATTCACATACTTTTTGACTATTGGATTTGCCGATTCATTAGGAATATCCTTACACTAAAATAAATTTTGCTCTTAAGTTTTAACACTATTTTCCAGTGTTTTCCATTCTTAACAAATTAGCGTCTTAACAAATATGTGTAGCCATAGAGAAGTTTTAAAAACTGGAGTAAGTGATTTGGAATCTGTACTTAGAAGCAAAAGGGAAAGACAACTTTTGTTACTCTGTGTCTGAATATGTTAACTTCCTTGAATTTTAAATAAATATGATATTTCCATGATGCAAATACTCTTTGTTAATATTAACAATAAAATAAAATTTCTGTAAAGTCAATATTCAGACAAAGAAATCTCTTATCTTATGAAGACAACTATTGGTTTGGTTTTGTTGGTTTCAGTGTTTTTTTTTTTTTAATTTAACTTTCTGTAGGGATTTCTTTATCTGTGACAAATGTATGCCTTAGAAACTACATATTAGCAGAGTAAGGAAATTTTGTAGCAAGATATTGCAGCTTTAGGGATTTTTTTTCTTCCTTTAGAAGAGCAAAGTCAAGGACAACTCCATGTGTTCTGCAAAGTTCAGCAGTAATATTATTATTCACACAAGTTGTCTCAGCTGTGAAGTCAGTACATTTGTTCTGGATGTCTCTTTATTATTAATGGCCCTTTCGCCTGACTTTCTACATTTGTTTGAGCCAACATAGCTCCTGCCTGCTGGCCAGTTCACTTAGATTGTTTTCAACCCCTGGTTGCCTTAAAGGTGAAGCTTTGCTCCAAATATCTTCTGAAAGGTTAGTCTTAACTACTGTAAGGATACAGGATCAGAACAGAAAATACTTAGGAAACAGCAAATGAAATAGCAAAGCCTCTCCTCCTATTTTCAAGGCATCATTCATTTTATCCAAAATGCTCCCCCCAGCATGACATCATAGGGTAAAATTCACCATGGACCTAGAGTAAATACAGCACAAAGATCCACTCAAGTTTGACACTGCACTGTATCTGCCTTGAGCAGATGTTTAAGAAGGAATTAAGTGGTGTGTTGCCTTTTTGATGGCTCTTTGTAAACAGGTGATTTCCACCCAAAGAGAATAAGCATAAAATTGAATCAATTTATTGAAAGTTCTGACTGGGGAAAAAAATATAAAAAGAAGATTAGTTAGGAAAACATGGCTTCCATCTTGGATAAATTATATTTAGGAAAATTATCTTTTTTCTTTTTCTTTTTTTTTTTTTTAATGGCAGTATTAAATTGGGGAATACCATTCCTAAACCACAAGAGATCTGGTTTTCCGTGGCCACTTCCAAGGGTTTAATAATCTAAGACTTATTTGTAGTTTTATTTTCATTGGAATCTTAAAATATTTAACAATATTGCTGATGGAGAACTACTTATACTATCAAAGATGTTTGTATAAAGCAGAAGTAACACTGCTGAAGAATTAATTAGCACGAGCAGTGGAGGTCACTGAAATGTGAAGTGCAGGGCTCTTACTGCAGAATCAAGAGCTGAGCAAAATGAGATACTGGTTTAGCTTCAGTAGATTATATTAAAAAGAAATCTGTATCAAATGGCTACAATTTCATCTGCTTGTCTTTCCTCATTTATAGAGTACCTTTAGGAAGTTATTCCAGTCTTTCAAGAGGATTTGTAGGGTGAATCAGTACCCAAAAAAACATATATCACAATCTCTGTAAAATAATAAGTTACAGAAAGACATTTTCAGCTCAATACAATGTAACATTAATATAATTTTGGTGTATAGGGATATATGTGTGCATGCTAGAGTAATGTGAAATACAGAGCCACAAGGTGATAATATGCCACATTAGGACAATTCATTTTAAACATCTTAAAATAGAAATGTCTAAGGAATGAGAGATGGAGGTCAGAAAAAATTCATGAATTCTTCTACCTTATTTTCATAAATCAATGCCTTAGGCCCCACTGAGGCAGCTAAAAATACATTTCTCTTTCAGATGAAGGAGATTAGGAGGTGGGAGGGAGGGCATATTGCCTTGCAAACGTAGAGGATGTCAGAATTGTCATGAAATTTATGAACATTTTATGTAGGTGTTACTGCATGAGGGATGCACTTTCCCTTTTAGTGACATAGATAATAATAGTCTTTTGTAATCCACTATGTAGAATTTGAAATTTCACCTTTTCAACCTATTATGTTTGTGGCACAGCCCCTAAATAGCTAATGGGAGAGAAAGGGTGAGGTTGAACAGACTGAATGAGTTCTCTTGGCTGCTGTGCAAAATTTGTGGATTTCAGGCAAGAAGCTGATGAACTGGTACGTGGCAAATGCATCATTTCTGTTTCTAGGAACTATTGACTTTCCCGGGTATTCTGTTTAGAGAAGGCAGAATAACCAAGGTGAGTGCATTTCACTCCAGATGTCAAAGTACAAATCGGAATGACTGCATTTACTTAGGAATTATCTGTTTGCCAGTGAGGGATGCACGTCCCAGAGACTTCAGCCATTTCAAAGGTAGAAAATGTAAGCTGAAGTCAGGTAAATCCAGTTCAAACTTCTTCAACACATGGCTATTAATCAGTTGCTTAAGTTAACTAAATGTGAATATAGACTGTACAGGAGAAGTGAGAGCACCTCCTCACATATTCATCATGGAGAAGCAAAGCCTGAACTCTAATGACTGGACCTTCATGGCACAAAAATTAAGAAGACAAATAATGCTATGGGTGCCTGTTAATTGGAACAGCTCAGTGGGTATCCAGTTAAATAGCTGTCTTGATGAGGAGAAAAAAACCTACAAAAATAGCTTTGAAAATAACCAGATTGATATAAAACTGCACACAAACTAAAGATTGTAAAGATAAACATTTTATATGCTCCTTCTTATGGAATCTGCCTCCTCTAACATATACTTTGCAAGACAGAGGGGTCAGTATCCGTTGCATACTGAAGACACTTTACCTCTGATACAGAATATACTGTGAATATAGGGGCAGAAAAGGTAAAGATGGTTGCACTCATTAGGCAGATCTTCATTTTTCTTCAACAGATGCAAACTTTGGAGCTTCTAACAGCAAAGGTTCTCTTTTCTCGCTTGTTGCATCTAACTTTTCAATTGCTGCCTGAACACTCCTGCATCAAAACCTAAATTTTTGTGATGAAATAGAAATGTTTTCTGTGCACAGATTATGCAAATACTTCCACACCCACCAAACTTGACCCACCCATGTTCTAGTGAATAGCACTACCAACCATTACAATGACATATTCCTACTTTCATGTAACTGCTGAATATCATGTTTATGACTTCCACATAGCAGCTCGAGGAGGGCAGTATTAATTAAGGACTGAATATTCCCCCCATTCTTTAATAGGCATACATAGTTTTCCACTGAGATGACCACTAGAAGAACTGCTTTGCTCAAATCTGCTCCACATTCTGTGTTTAAATGAATTTTGTAAAATTGCCTGGTGCTTTACTCTGATTCTTTCCTAATGCTGCTGTGGTGGGAAGCATTCTCTCTCCTGTGATGGAGCTGCAAGTCATCATGCCCCAAGAAAGGACTGTCATAATTTTTTTTTTTTCTTACAGTGTTTTATCACTGTTTTCTGCAATTTCCCTCCTGGTTTTTCACTCACATGTGATGAATCTCCTGTCACCACAAGGTTTTCAGTATAGTTGTGTGCTTTGCCCTGGACATTTTTGGACAGAGCTTCTACAGCTCACTCTGCAGTCATGCACATGAAGACAGGAGGAGACAAGTCTCTGGTGGACTGGATTTTTCTGTTTGTATTGGGCTTACATGGCAAGGTTTTGGTAGGGGCATGTTGGGAGGGAGAGTGGCGCAGGGGTGGCTTCTGTGAGAAGAGAAAATTCCCCTGTGTCAGAGAGTTCCTATTCCTGCCAGGTCCAGGATGGATCACGGTGAAGCAGGCTGTCCCTTGCATCTGAACCTTGACCTATTCCTTGGAGGAAACATAGGGAGATTTTGGCATCTCATTATGGCATGCAGAATGGAATGACCAAGTAACTGTAAATGCATTCAGGTGCTTTGAGCTGAGCAAGAATGCTGCCCAATCTTTCTAATTTTCCTGTAGGACTCCCAGTCCATAGCCCAGGACTGCTTGTTGATAGAGTATAAATATATCTTTGAAGAAGCTAAACACTATGAGTTTTTTGGCTTGTTTCAGAGATTTTTGAGTAGATCCAGCTCACTGAACTTGAGACATCTAAATTGTAAATATCAGAGGTAGTACTTTTTGCACCTTTTAAATAGTCAATGAAGAGAAGTAGATGAATTGTTCCAAAAAGAGAGTGGCTTTTTGGGATGAGGTAAAGCGCATTGTAAATTATGTATATCTTGCCAGAAAAACAGGGATGGGCTTTAATCCATCTAATTTTGGATGGCTACAGTATAGTGGCTGCATGTACACCCACTACATCTTATCAGTACAAAAAACAGGTGTCTGTGACTCATCAGAGTTAAGAGTGGGATAAATTATGGAAATGTAGGTGTCATGTTTGATGCCATGGGTTACCCTGTCTTGTACCTACTGCTTTGAAAAATCTCTTTTAAACCCAGTGTCTTATTTACCTATTTCAGGTTCCTTAGGTCATCTCAAATTGTTCCAGATGTCAATGCTTACACAATTTAGTCCTGCCTTAGTACCTTCTTTATAGTGAATTTAGTTGTTCTTCAGGTTTCACTGACAGAGAGTTCTGTTCAGCTGCCTGATCAGAAGCCCCTGGAAATGTTTGAGAAGACCCAAGGTATTACAGACATGCATGAGGCTAGCAGATGTGACACAGGATAAATGAAACATCCCTACTCCTTAGGAGAGGTAAACTGAGATCAGTGGGGATAGTTCTGGGTATTTGAGATGGCATTAGAACTCCTGTATTTTGGTAGCTGAATTAAATCTTAGATTTCCATTGACAGTACAGGGGCTGGTATGGTAATTATTGGAGGCCTAAATGTAGAATTTGTCATTGTAGAAAGATGGCCTTTACTGGGGGATAAATGTAAAATGAAAATTACTAGGGGATAAATGTAAAATGAAATCTTTACTATGCAATCCTGGGACAAATCCCATCTTTTGCAGTTAGCCCAGTGATATTTCTTCCTAGTAATATCCTAGAAAATGACCTACATATCCTTACGTCTTTTAACAGATAAAATGGAAAGACTATACCCCATTTACTTGAAGATTTTACTACATACCACGGCAGAAATGTAAAAATAAGTGTTTCTCTTTTTTTAAGCAAGCATTTTTTTTGCCACCAATAAAATAGTGAATAATATACATCCTTCCTAGCTTCATGGTAATATGAAACGTTCTTGCTTGTCCCAGCATGGCCAAAGGATATTCATCACATGGGAAGACTTAATATTGTTTTGTTTCATAGGACAACTGTGATGCTATGTGAACCTCAAGGTATTTTACTGGGAAGCACAAATTTTTTAAAAAATATGCTGTATTCTGGTATGTGTGATCTATCTGCTTATGTATCCTGTCTATCAGGTAACACAGCCTTGGAATAGGTGCAGGAGTGTGAGCAGTTCTTGAGCAGTGTCTTTGTCAACTGTGTAGGTAGGTACAGCTGACACAGATGGCCTTGCCTGAATTTGGGCATCCTGTGCAGCTGCATAGTGCAGTTGCTCGGCTCTGTGAGATGCCACAGAGTCATAATCCCCCAAATTATCTGCAGCAATGAACCACTAGTGCTCATCATGGCTTGTTTTCTGATCATGCACTGAGGTGGTGAGGAGACATGCAACTGAAGCAGAGATAGTGTGAAAATTTGGGAACCCACACTACAGACCTGTAGACCCCACTGATCACTGTGGGTGTTCATTTTATCTTGGAAAACACTGCCTGCTGTTTCTACTGCTCTTGATAACCCTGCTTTGCTCAGAGACTTGTAAAGTTGAGGTCACATGCACAAAGGACAGTCATAGAATAATAGAATGACTCAGGTTTAAAAGGACCTTAAAGATCATCTAATGCCAACCACCCTGCCATGGGCAGGGACACCTTTCACTAGACCAGGTTGCTCAAAGCCCCATCCAACCTGGCCTTGAACACTTCCAGGGATGAGACAGTCACAGCTTCTCTGGGCAGCCTGTGCCAGGGCCTCACCACACTCACAGTAAAGAATTTTTTTCTTATATAATCTAAACCTACTCCCTTTCAGTTTAAATCCATTCCTCCCTGTCTTCTCACTACAGGCCCTTTTAAATATTCCCTTTCTATCTTTCTTGTCGACTCCCTTCAGGTCACCTCAAAGCCTTCTCTTTTCCAGGCTGAATGATCCTAATTCTCTCAGCCTTTCCTCACGGGAGAGGTGCTCCATCTCTCCAAACAACTCGCTGGCCTCCTCTGGACTCGCTTCAACAGGTCCATGTCCTTCCCGTGCTGGGACCCCAGAGCTGGATGCAGCACTGTGCTGGTTACAGTGTGGAGCTCTAGGGTGACACTAGCTCAGGTCTGAAGAAATTTTGCTTGTGTTGGCATGGTGCTGTAATGGGTATAAATCACTTCTGATTCTCAAAACTAACTCAGCCTGGTGTCTCTCTACTGTGCTGCACAGCTGGAAAGGTTCCAGATGATGAATATGCAAGGATTTGAGCATTTGATAAAAAAACAATGTACAAATGTAGTATGTGAAGCTATTCAGATTTACAATGCCTAGAAGCTGGAATAAATTGACATCTGACAGTCCTGACCCACAGATGTGAGACAGAGAGTTATCTTACTTTATCCTTGTCTTTTTTAGATGGGAGTCTTTTTTAAAGATTTAATTTGTCAAATTGCTGTATAGGTGCATCTTTATAATGCAGTATCTGAAAATTCATGTTTCCTGATTGGTTGAGGTTGTTATTAATTAGACAAAGTGCTGTGAATCATTTTATATGCACCAAGATTTTTATCATCAGAGACTCACTTTACAAATTTAATGTCTCCTTCTCAAATAAATGTCTTTTTTCTGATTTGCTGCTGCTGTCAGCATTCTTCATCTCTGTGTCATTACCAGTCCTGGGAACTTGTTTATCTTCTGACCCTGCTTCTCATCCCAAATCCAAAGATTTTATCTGCCTCAGGCAGAAATAAACACATCTTAACAGCCGTGAATCCCCATGGGAAGTTCAGATCAAAGGATGATAAATCCTATAAAATTTAATTTAGGTGATTATTGGTAGATGGTGAAGAGGAGTAAATGCACTCTTGTTTCTGACAAAGAGAATTTAAAAGCAGTTTATGTCTGCAATTATGCCTGGTGAGAATTTTTGCTTAGCTATCTCACTCTTTCCTCCTTGTTGCTCAGCACCTCCCCTTCATCAAAGGCTGTTTATTCCCCATCTTCCCCGGTTAAGCTGTTTAAGTTCCCTTTACTATCTTTCAATCAAAATATCTGAATATAGCAAAAACTCCTACTTATGCAGTTGTACTAACTTGAGTCATTTTTATGGAGAATTTCTGGAGAGTTCCCCCGTGGGCAGCAAATGCCTCAGCTGTAATGAAACCCATAGAAGCAACAACGTCGGTGTTGCGGTGTGCCACGGCTGAGCCCACGGCCAGCAGGACCAAGTACACTAGTATGTGTATTGGCTTGATACCCCCACAGCCCAAGAGCCCTAAGGTTGGGGTGAGTACCCAGAGGGCTGTGCAGGGTATGCAGGTCATACCCCCATAATTGGCCACTGCCATCTGCTCCCCTTTTCCCCTATATTTGGCTTCCCCTCTAGAAAGTTCTCTGTTACTCGGTCTCCCATTGGCCCATGTTAATCCTCCCCGCCTACCCCTGTCCCTATTGGTCAATTACCCTTTTTCCCGCCTTTGTAATGCCCCCTTGCCTTTGTATCATTGGTTTTTATGTGCTTTCCCCTCCCTTTCTTTAGGGGTATAAAACTCCATGTCACTGCCATTTTTTCGGTTCTTCATGCTGCTTCCTGGGTTTATGTTGGCTCCTCACTCTCAATAAACCCTTCCCTTTTACCACAAAGAACTCTCTCTGCCTCGTTCCTGCCTCCTCTGCGCACCCTTGTTACTGGTGGGCAAGGCGAATCCGAGCCGGAGCTTCGCCTGCCCTCCTGCGCTGCGAGCAGCCTCCGCCACCCCCTCCGGTGCGGGTGTATGCCCGGTGCTCGTGGTCCCTGCTAGCTGGCAGACAGCACCGTGGCACCTCGGCATCCCAGTTTTCAGGTTTTGCACTGAAGGTGAAGGTCTCAGGAGTAAAAGCCCTGAGAAACCTGGAAGTATGATATTGGGAAGGATGTATATAAACACAGAGCAGACAGTTTCACTTTATGCATACATGTCCAGACATGGAGAGAACTGCTGTGAGTGTCTGGCTACATTCTATAGCACTTCCCAGTAATAACAGATTAGCTTTGTAAAGTTCCGAGCAGCCCTAATAAAGAGCTCTACAGCGCATTTGTGTTACTTTTCTCTTTTTTTTTCCTTTCAGGATTCTTGAAGACGTTCCATAGGACTGGATGCAGAAGTGTTAGCTGTGTAGTAAAAGGGCAAACAGACTGGCCTAGGTATCTATAGTGTGGTTAGTTTGAAACCAGTGCTAGGCAAAAGAATAGAAATGTTGACAAAAGAAGGAATAAGGTGTGGTGATTATAGAAATATTCTCAGTGATAATCAGTATGGTTTCCTGTAAGAAAAAAGTAGTATGCAACAAAGCTACAATCCCTCTGAAACAAAGACTGTCAATGTATGGCATTGTCTATGGCCAGCTGTAGTAGAAACACAATCTAAAACTGGCAATGAATTTGGTAGTAAAAGAGTGCTGGGAGCCAGAACTACCCATCTATTTCAGGTGATCATAGTGTTGTGGTAAAATATGGGACTACTGAACATTATTTTGCTGAGATTTCCTGCAGGAGAAAATACTTACTTTGGTATGAATGATACTAGCTCCTGAACTGTTATTTTTTTCAGCACGAGAAGTTGCTGCTACCTTTGGTTTAAAGTCAGGTTTAAAGTCAGGTGCTCAAGGAAGTTCATACACAGTAACAAATAGAGTTATCAGGCTCCTAATGATCTATTCTCCCATTGATACTCCTGGGACATTGCATAAAGCTCTCATTAATGCAAATGGAAAAGTGGAAAGTACATGCCGAAATCAACAACTCCCCCTATTGTTATAATGGATGAATGGTCCCCTTAGGCAAAAAGCAACATTACTGACTTTAATTTTTCCTTGACTACCTCCTCCTCCTTATGAAACAAATCATGTTAAAAAGTGTAGTTTTTTGGATTTGTTTGTATTTAAAGTGGGTGTCACAGGAGAAAGTCAGTGAGGAGGATTTATCAAAAACAACATTCTTGTTACGACCCAGTTCTGACCCAGTGTAGCCAAATCATCAATCACAGTGACAATAGGCCATATTTATCCCTGGTGCAGCTGCACTGTAATTGACAGAATTACATTTAGAAGAGATTTGCCCTATATCTGTTTAGTTAGAAGTCTGGGGTGATGATTAGTTGAAGGTTTGACTTTCTCTGCAGCTTGGATTAATGCATACATTATGCAAAGGTATACGTGTATTCAGTTTGCTGCAGATGTTGCAGTGAAGAATTCATGGATGTTTGCACTTTGTTGCTCCAAGTTCCATTAAAATGGAATGTAAAGATAACAGGGCCACAATCTAGTTATGCAGTTGAAAGGCTGACAGAATAATTTGATTGTATTCTGCTTTTGTACCATGATCTGCAGGTATACTTTGTGGCTTGTAATAAATGCTAGGCATGTGACAGCTAAAATGAGTAGCACTAATAATAGCAAAGAAATATTGTTTCAAGATTTTTGTATTCCTGCATATCCCAAAAATCACAGATAGAGAAAGTGAGTGCTTATTTAAATAGTTACAGTGAAAGAATAAAAATATTTGTCAGTGTCTAAGTTGTCTGCTCACTTTTTGCATCCTTTTAAATTTAGATGCCATTTAGTCAATTGGAGGGAGCAAAACCATACATTTCATTCTATGAAAGGAAATATTTCAAGCTCTTTGATACCAATAACAAACTGGATCTGTTAAAGCTAGATGGTGCTACCTCATGTTAAATAAGCAGTGTGTTTCAATTTTTTATTTCCTAAACAAGTAATTGTCTTTACATAGGAGTCGCATTCAGGTACTTACTGCGTGAAATTGTTCTTAATTTGGATAAAGAGGAGGACTAACACTGACTTCACTGGAACTATGATTACATATTTATTACCTTAATTAAATATAATGTGCCTCAGTAATAGAGCTCAAAATATTGATCAGTTAATGAAAAAGAAAAGATTGATGCTTAATGCAGGTGTTGTCTGAAACACAGAAAGTAGGAATAGAAAAAGTTCTGGTTTTTTGCAGTGCCCTGTGATACACATTTCACAGCTGTGCTATATCTGTATATAAATGTGGTTAGTATCACCTTCTAGAATTGAAAGTAGTTATGATTTTGGTATTTAGTAAATGGGCCATATATGTGAGGAAATTATTTCCTAGTAGTAACGCTACAGTCCAGTAAATAACTGTTGTCTTACTCACTAATAGATAGTTGGGTATCTCATATGCCTCTATAATTCTACCACAAATTGATCCAAATTAATTGGACCTACAGTTTATCCAAACACACTGCTTAGGCACAAAAAATAAAATTCCTGGATCTTTTTTGAAGGAGATATGTAGAACGAGGCTGGACTGATGAATATTTTTTTGCAATTTTACTGGAAATCTTTTTGAGACATACAGTTAGTGTGATATGCAGTAATATGATGGGTTTGTACTGAAATTCCATGTGGGGTTGTGTTATCAGTCAATGCATCCTAGAGATTTACCGAGAAATCTGCTAATGGAATACAGTTAACATAAAACTGTGCCATCAGTAAGTGTCACTTGTACTATTGGGAGACATTAGCTATCACAGCAGTGGCTGGGAAAAGACAGAGTACAATACATGTAGTTCATAAACTGTTGTGAATTACATGGCAGTTCTTTCTGACTTTCTTTTGTCTACACAATTCTAAGATTTTTAATAGCACTCTTCACTGTTACTCTAGCACAAAAGGCAGATCAGTTAGGAGAATAAATCAGTGTAAACTCTCTTTTCAGTAAAATAAAATAAGTGTTGAAGGTCTTGAAAACTTCTAACTGCATGTACAGCTTAGGCTCTGTGTCACTGTTTCTCATTCAGTGGGTTACAATCCCAAAGTCATCCAAAAATGTCACCAGAGGGCTAGAAGAGAGCGAAAATTTTACAACAACTTAAAGCTAAGGATACCTCAGTCTCCTGTTCTTCACAAATCCTTATCTTTTAAGGCTCAGCAACTTTTGTAAATCTCTTGAAACACACATTGTGGCAATTACTTTTTTCACGATTAGATTTGTAGCATATAAGAGGGGTTCATAATTTTTTCTAATACGTATTAAATATCACCTGTGTAAATGCTTATAAATCATACTTCCATTAAAATGAACTGATGCTTGTGATCCCCGATGCTAACTAGAATTCGATAGCTAATGCACATTACGATTCTTTTGAGGTCTATGTGAATTTTCACACATCAGCTGACAGGATTTACTGCAACTGGCATTGATCAAATAGTTTATAGTAAAAGTACAGCAGGGCTTCAGAAAATTAATTATTATGTGCTAGCCATAGTAGTTGAAATTAATCTTTTTATCTAATGAGATAGATATCAAAGTATCAAAGGCCGTATCAAAGACTAATTTTTGTGGAATGCAAAGGTTGACAAAACTCATCAAAAGGTTGCTATATTTTCTTTCAGAGATACTTAAACTAAAAGTACTTGGATATTACGGCCATATTGAGAATTTACACGTGTGTTTACCCCAGCATTTAATGCAGATGTAGTAGCTTTGTGTGTTACCAGTATTTTCTTTGTTAGAAAGATTGAGCTAATATGAGCTTTACTGAGCTGAAGCAATGCTAGCTAAGATGACCCATGAGATGTCACCCACAGTTGCTCCTTTGAGAAACGTTTCCTCCTTCATTCTTCTCCAGCTGCCCCTTACCTGCTGTTTCACTGGTTGCTGTACCCGCTCATTTACCCAGTCAAAGGAGGGACCCACCTTTAGTGAGTTTGATAGCAAATCTTTGCTCACCTGGGTTGTGGACTTATGAGTGATCATCTTTGTGATAGCCAATCAGAAAATCTCTATTTTAAAGATAATGGCAAAGAATAAAAACAAATTTGCCAGAAAGTAATGTAGTTTCATTCAGCATGCATATGCATATATATGTATTTAGGGTGTGTCCCATTCCTGGAAGTGTTCAAGGCCAGGTTGGGTGGGGCTTTGACCAACCTGGTCTAGTGGAAGGTGTATCTGCCCAGGGCAGGGGAATTGCAGCTACATGATCTTTAATGTCTCATCCAAACAAAATCATTCAACAGGACAAGAGGAAATGGCCTCAAGCTGAGCCAGAGGAGGTTCTGGTTGGGCATTAGGAAGAATTTCTTCATTGAAAGAGTGGTCAGGCACTGGAGCGGGGTGCCCAGGGAAGTGCTGGAGCCACCATCCCTGGGAGTGCTCAAGAAATGAGTGGGTGTGGCACTTGGTGCTAATTGGTCTAATTGACATGGTGGTGTTAAGTCAAAGGTTGGACTCGATGACCTTGCAGGCTTTTTCCAACCTCAATGAGTCTATGATTCTACTATTACGATTCTATTTCTTTTGCATGTGTACCTGTGTGTAAGTTATACTTCAACTTTAACTAAAGAAAAAAAAAGGTTAAAAGAAGAAAATATTAAAGACAAAATAAGAGAATGGAGAGCCACAGAGTATATACCTCACCTAGGGAGTAGTTTTGTTGCAGAAGAGACCACGGGCAGGCAAAGAAACGTGCAGTAAAAAGAAACCGTAATTTGATGGTTATTTGGGTCAAAATTTTTTCAGAATAAAACCAGAACAGTTTTCTCTTTCTTCTCTCCGTCATTGTATTTCTCTCTGTTGGTAAAGCAGCTTGTAAAGTAATCTAGTTTAGGGAACTGATCTAGCTGAAAATTGGCCACCTAAGGACAAAATAAAGAACCTTTCTGTTTAGACTTGATTAGTTCTAGTATATGACTGAGAAATACATTTTTTGTCAGTTCTGTGGAAATTATGGCACCACACAGAAGGAACTAGCAAGGTTGTCTTCAGTGCAGCTCAAACTATGCCTGCAACTAGGTATGGGAAGATGGGGAGGATCCATATGCATGTTTAAGAAACAGGTATGGATTTTCTATGTTCTCTCTCCCAGATAAATAGGAAAACAAAGCAGTGACACACTCTACTAAAAAAATGAAGAGCTAAGTGAGAAAAGAGAAAGAAGGACAAACTGCACCATTGTCCTGGACATTGAGCAGACTTTATAATTCTTCTGATGGAATAGATTTTCCCTGTTTACAGATAACCAGAGTCTGTGTTCTGATGTTACCCATCTCTTTCTATTTCCGTGGATGTACATGATGAGGCAATAGAGGATCCTGGTGAAGTACTGGAGAAAGTCTAAAAACAGCTAATAAGAGGAGCATAGCCTCTAGATTCCTCACAGGGAGAGGGAAATAGCCAGAATTTTTGCTGTCCTGTGGGATGCAATTATGTTGTCCAGAACCAAAATGTGACCTGTCTTGCCTGTCCTGTTTATTGAATGCAAACTTGATGCCTGGTTTCATTGCAAGTTCCCTGCCTAAGATGGATATCCTAAGGCCAAATTCAATAGGCAGTCAACCTCTATACCTGGCAAGAGCCAGTATTTTCAAAAGAATGCATGTCAGTAGATTATGATGTCTATTTCAGTTAAAATCAACATTTCTTTTCTAGTTCACTTAAAATCAAATACACTGCAGTCCAAGAGGTATACTCCTTAATTCCTGTGCAATTTATAGCACCGTGGTTCTAGTATGTGATTTTGACACTCAGAAGAATGTGGGTTAAATTTTGGGATGCTTCCGTGGTGTTGGATATTTTGCTTCTTTGAATACCAAAAGAAGAAACTTCAGGATTAATACCTGGTTATGTCTTCTCAGGGAATAAAAGCAGCAACACTAAGCTGCCAACTGAAATATCTGAAATAGAATCACTATTGCAAGTATCAGAGCTATAGCTCTTTCAAAGAGGCACTCAGAAAAATTTGGAGAAGAAGCTTTCAAATCTTTACGTGACTTTCTCCTGTGATGATTTAAAGGATGCGATTCCAGCAAATGAAAACCACAAAAATTTCCCTGTTTTTTGGAACCTCTTCATGATGAAATTGCAGGAAAATACACCAGTGAAGTGCAGAGAAATTCTAATTTTGAATTTTGAGGGGTTTCAGACCTGACAAGTACAGTGTCTATACAAAGGCTATGGGTTTATCACACTGTTCATCTTTGTCAGACTAACAAAGTCTCCTAGACTCCATGTCCCGGATTCATACCATTCTCTCTGCTTTTGTAGAGACCTCTAGGAAATCTGCATATATTTCTTTACTGGAGAGATATAGGTTTCCCTAGAGAACAATTCAGAGCACCTCATATCAGCATTGCCCTCTTACCAGAATTTAATATTGCAGTATGCTACAATAAAGTAATAACAGCGGGTAAACTAGCCCAGACTGCTAAAATAGTAATTTAGGCATTTTGTTTAGCTACCCAAGATTAGGTGAAACAATCCAGGCTGATGGTATTGCAGAAATGGTCATAATAATACGAAAACTGTAATAACCATGAAGCAATATTATTGAATATTATGGAAAACTGGCATATTTTATTATCCATATAATAAAATATGGGTCATTTTCTGTCAAGTCACTAAGAAACTTAGTGAAGCGATGAAAGACAAAATAATACCATACAGGATCAATCTGCTTTGTTATTGCATTGGTCCTTCTGGACAGACCCTAATGAATAGTCTGTAGGATCCTGATAAATTGAGTGAATAAGCACAGACTGTTACATGTGAGTAGGCAGTTGGAAGATGAGAGAACCTGTATCTGTTCCAGAGGAGACAAGTATCAAGAAAATCTTGGGTTTTATAGGAAAAACTGAAAATCCTTACCAATTTGAATCTACATCATATTATAGCAGTATTAAAAAAGAATGTTACATAATTAATAAAAAAAAAAATTATGCCAAAATACATTGAAAGGTGTGTGTGCTGTTGCTGGAATATGATCTGTTTGGGATCCCAGAGTGGGATAGCTGACAAAATTGGAGCATTGCCTTGGATGTATACAGTCCAGAAAGGTGAAGAGGGGTAAATGCCCTTTATGTGAGAGAGCAGTGGGAATGCGTGGATCTCTACCTTGGGATGAATGATGAGGGAGCTGAAAATTTAAGCATTAGGATTAGACAGCAAACCAACACTGACAACATCATGGTGAATGTCTGTTCCCAATCACCCAGCCAGGAAGAAAAAATTAAGAGAAATTCTCCAGAAAATGCAGAAGAAGAAGCTTCAGGTTAGCAGAACCTTGTCCTCCAGACTTTAGTCTCTTCAAGAGCTACTGCAGGGTCAGCAGAGTGGGGCACATAGATCCAGGAGTGTTCTGAAGACGATTGATGATTACTTTTTATACGAGGAACCAAAGAGCTGATGGCAGCAGATGCTCTGTTGGACCTGACACTCACAAGAAAGGAAGGGCAGGGATGTGAAGGTGTGGGCAACCTTGGCTGCATGAGATGGTGGAGGTCAGGATCCCGAGCAGAGGGAGCAATGTAAAATACAGGATCACGACCTTTGGCTTTAGGAGAGCAAATGAAGGCTTGTTCAGGCACCTTCCTGAAAGGAATATTAGTAGCAAAGTGGAGACTAGGGAAAAATAGGTCCTGTGCTGAATGGCACAGGAAACCCTGTAACGTGACGTAGAGAAGGCCAAGGTAGTCAATGACTTCCTTGCTTCAGTCCTTGCTGTTAAGATTTTCTTTTGGGAATCTGAGGCCCCTGAAGATCCTGGAAGCAATTGTAACATTGGAACATCTTTCATATAAACAGACTGAGAGAGCAGGAGACTCAGGATGATCAATGTATCTAAATACCTGACAGTATGAGGTAAAAAAGATGGCTCATTTCAGTGATTTCTATGAACAGGATAGGATGCAATGGGCACAAGTCCACATAAAGGAAATTGTATTTAAAATAAGGAAAAAAATCTGTTTTAAGGAGGATCAGACACTGGAAGAACCTGCCCAGAGACCTTGTGGAGTGTCCATCCTTAGAGATATTCAAAATCAATCTGCAGGATGCCCTGAGCTGTGTCTGACCCGGCTTTGAACTGGAGGTTTGAACTGGGTGATCTCCGAGGCATCTTCCAGCCTCAACTGTTCTCTGATTCTTTGCATCTCTGTGATATATGTTGCATTATGCTAAATTGGAAGCAGTGGTAGCAGAAGTTAATTAAGCTGTAGTACATACACAAACTCATGAAATCACGGAGTTATAGCCATTAATATTTCCTCCTTTATTTATAAGTGATTGAAGTCTGTATCAGGCCATTGCTCGTCTCTTTCTATTTATATGTCTGCACTGAATGATAGGAGTAGAAGGCTTGAGGCAAGATTTTTAGAGAAAAGAGAAAAGCTAAGTCAATTGAAAGCAATTTCTGAAGGGAATAACATCAAAAACAAGGAGGAGAAATATTTGAAAAAGAGGAAAAGGATTGAAGGATATTATGTTTATATGGCATTGTGGCACTTCTGTATGTCCTAAAAAAGAATTACACCAACAGTAAGTTAGTGGATAAAGCAAAAATTTTGAGAAGAGGCACAAAGGAAAACCAATAGAACATCAAGAGCATTTGAACTGCTAGAAGGCATTTTCCTTGTGGAAAATGTCTGAAAATCCTTAAGAGAGCTTGTGAAGATTCATTTAAATAGCTGAGCAGCTCATTTAAGCAGTCAGCCAAAAGCATTAGTTTAGCTTTACAAAATCAGACTGTTGCTATGAACTGGAGGCACAAAAGACGAAAGCAAAAATGTGTCATGTGTCCTGACACTGCACTTTGTCAGAGGTTGCTCACAACTGGCTTAAAATATGCACTGAAGTAAGCTCCACAAAAAACCTCGTGTGCACTATGTGCTAGAGGTTAAAGAACAGATAAAGCCTAGACACAGTACTTAAAAATAATAAAATGAAGATTCTTTGGGAATATATTTTGCTCTCAAACACCAAAGCAAGCCAGAAAACTAGAGCTTCTGTTGATTCTGCAAACTGCAGAGGCCAAGTGTACCAGGCACTGATTGCTCACAGAACATCTGGCAGCAACAGAGGAAGGAAAAATATTCCCATTATTGATATCATATGCAATATATTGCAGTAACATAAAAGCATTTTGCATTCTGTTCAAGACTTGGCAGGCATATCAGAACAACTGAAGATTTCCATTAAGAAGTCAAACTTGCTACTTGCTATTTTGAAGATAATTTTCATGTTTTCAATGATACTTTGAAATCCTAGAATCTGATTAACCCCCCCTTTTTGGACTCAAGCACTGGTTTAAAAACTCAAGAATAGTAGAAGCAATGAGGATGTTGGTGAATAAAAAACCAAACAGGTTCCTACGCTAGCAACAGTGACTGGAGGAAGGCATGTGAGAGAAAAGCTAGAGTCTAAGACCTACACCTTGTGTAGGGTTGATCTGAAAGCTACACAGGTCCTACTCCTAGGACAAAAGAAGTTGGGAATAAATCAACACTTTCAGTTTTCCTTCAACATCTTCAAAGAAGGAAGTTGAAGACACAGTCTTAAGGGGAGCAAAATGAAAGGTTTCAATGCAAAGTCATGACAGTAAATCATAAAATCAAAGTTTCTGAAAATTTGTGTTTTAGGGAAGAGTCACTGTAACTAAAAAGTGCACAACCAGCAAAACTGACATATCAAATAATTCATAGAACCTTTCCTTAGGGAAATTTACACTGGAATACAAGCTCAAAATGAACCTTTGTTTTTTGCTTTTTTGGCAAAATGAAATTACATTTTTCAGAATGAGATTACATGTGTCATGACTTCCATAGTTGTTGATTATTACATAAAATACGTAATAGTAAAAATCACACTCTGAGAATTGAAACTAGTCATTGGTCTCAGTGGCCTAAATATCCTTTATGCCTCCTGTTTACTGTCTCTAAACAAATAATACTGGATTGTAGATATCAATGTGTAATACTGTCTTTGCCATTATACGAAATAATGAAACAGCACAGCACTGTATTTATACATATCAAGCAAAATATTTAATATAATAATAATATATAACAGATAATTACGTTATGGAAAGTTCTTGTATTGTTGTCATTCACTTTTTGAATTATATCTTGTTTCCCTTTCACATTACATTGAACTTTTCCCACACATTCGGAGATAAGAGGTGAGTGAGGGATCTTTCAAAAAGAGAAGGTAGTATCTGCCCCTTGTAATTCCACCAAGAATTGATAGTACTTGAGAGAAAAATCTCTGGTACAGGATTTGGAAGCTGCAGTTTTCTTTCTTCTTAAACCAGGCCATGACAGACAATGAAAAATACTTCATCTGGATGCTTGATGCAAGTAATGAACTGCTGAAAAAAAATCTTATGCTTAGTCAGCATTAGATGTGGACTATACTCAAGTAGAATGAGAAATATTTGATTGATAAAAATCGTCAAACAAACAGTAATTTTCTGTATTAAATGATTAAAACTTTAGTGTAAAATGTAAAACAGATGCTGCTTTATATCTGTTCTTATAGAAGAAGTGAAAAATGTGTAAGTTTTCTGAATTAGAAGTAAGAAATAAATTTTCTTTCATTCTAAAATAAGATTTTTAAACCACCAAAATATTTTCCTGATGAGAAAAATGGAAGAGGAAGAGGCTGCAGGGATGGCTACTGTAAGAAGACCATAATATAGACATGGACAGAACTGCTGTGAGTGTCTGGATGCATTCAACAACACTTACCCTAATGGACTCTTAGCTTTGTAAAGTTCAGAGCCAGTTCTAAGGAAGAGGTCTGAAGTGCAATTATGTTACTTTTTTTTTTCTCCTAACCAGAATGGTAGTGTGTCATTTTGGGATTGATCCAAATTTGCTTTAGTTGCTTTTGCAAAACTGTATTGTGTTTGTGTTGGGAATCTGTCTTACTTGAACTTTGCTGGATATGATGAACTTTACTAGACACTATCAACCTATTTATTCTGTATTGCAACAGTTGACTGTACTGTTAGCATGGGCCAAATTGTTATTTTTGCTTTATACTGGGGATTTAATAGAAAAGTATTCACTGGAGAACAATGTGGAACATCTTGGGACACAGAACTCAACAAAGCCTAAGGAAGATCAGCTGTCTCCTAAGGTTCTGCAGATATCTGGTGCCAAAGGAGCTAAAAAAAAAAAAAAGGAAAATACTTGAAAGAAAATACTATAAAGGAAAGTATCAAACTGCAGAACCAAGGGAAGAAAAAAAGTAAGGCTGATATACACCTGACCTGACTTCAGCTATCTACAAAGGAAACATGTATTTCTTAGCTGGTCTCCACAGGTTTACTTTAAAGTCGATGGAGGCTTAGCAAAGGTCCACATGTAGGCACTTGGTTTAGGATTAAATTAATTCCCCCACTGATTATATTGCCTAGAGATATGCTAAATACAAAGGGAATCCCAGATAGCTAGCCTACATGTCTACTTTGTCAGAAACTATAGGTAATGGAATGAATTCTATTTTAACTTTACAGAGAGAGAAGGATCATCTGAAGAAATAGTCTGGATGCCTTAGAGAATTCTAACCAAAGACAGGTTTACCGTGCTTAGGAGGCTGAAAAATCAGTATTTGCAGTTATGGTTCATAGTTTGTTAAAGCTGCATAGTTTGGGGATTGCTGAAGAAACCAGTAAAGGTTTTCAGCAATGTTTAAAGCACCTGTAGTATCTTATGTCCTTGAAGAAAGCTGTAAGTGCAAAGCACTGCATGGGCGAAGCTCTGAAAAAGGATCTGGGACCTGAGTAGTTGGTGCAGGCTGTGACAGGAAAACAGAGAAATTGTCTGTGAAATGGATCAGATGTGTCCAGTGAAAATCTGTGCTGCCGCATATAAATCCAAAAAAAATGCAGCAGAACACTTCTCATTGGGGCACAGGTAGAGCAGCCCAGTGAGCTTCCAGGGAGAATTATCAGAAGGAAAAGTATTTCAGAGGCATATTAAAATTGAGAGTTTCCATTAGAAACATAATGCCAACTAATCCTCTATACACTCACTGCTACTCACAAAAGTTTCAACTGAGAGACCACACGTAGCTCATCCCAACAAAGACAATTTTCCATTCATCATACAAAGATTGAAACCCAGATAGTCCTACACTAGCAGTCTGCAGTATAAGCAGCCATCCATTTGTTTCCTGATGAAATTTTATGTTCCAAGATGAAACAAACCTCCTGGCTGGTATAATTCACTGTATTGAATGCAATCCCTGAAAAAAACGGAGCTGACATGGATGCCTATTTTCTGTTTAACTGCCAAGGAGCAACAGGGTGACTAGAAGCAATCTGCATTCTTTTAGTAGAGAGACAGTACAACTGAGGCAATGCATTTGACTTTTCAGATAGGAAATGTATGTTAATTCAGGCACATGAGAAGTCTTACCTTTTTCTAGGGCTTGTAGGTAGAGGCAAACAAAGTACATTCTTCTGTCTACATATTTCTTACAGATTAGAATTGTCAGGCGGTACTGGTTGTTGTATAAAAAAGCCAGGTATTAAAAGGAAAGTGACTCGGTCTCACTACTTTTTTCCTCCTGTAAACAATTAACAAAAAAGTTTGTTTGCCTCGAAGTGATCAGTATTCAGAGGACTGCTAAGATGGCTCTTTAATAGGCAGCTGGATGGCTGTAGGTCTTTTGAATGGGCTGTGCTCACTGAAAGATGACCAACCAACTTTATTATTCTTGTTAATTGAGTTGCTGCCTGCCTCCAAGAACATTTCGGGTGGTAAAGTCAGTTATTTCATTTAGCAAACAGGAAATGAATATAAATTAACTGAGAAAGTATCACCTTTCATACAATGGCAACAGAAACCTGACTGCAATAAAATGTATATTGAAAGACATTTTCAGTGCTTAGGAAAATAAATTTTCTATACTTGCAGATGGCAGTCTACTTCAAAACTTCAAGCCTTCCAACATTACAGATAATATTTCATGAAAATATTATATTGCTTATTAAACAAAGTAATGTAATATTTTTGATTAAAAATAAGAGCAATTAAAAATATAATGATTTCAGAGTTTTTATTAGACTCACTTTTATTTTTTTTATCCTATTTTTCTGCATGTATTCTTCATAAATTTGTAAGTGATATTATTTTGTTGATGTTAAGTGCACAGTGGAGGAGGATTCCAAAGTTACAGCTGTGAATATGTGTGCTGGAAATACTATCATCCATACTTTACTATCACCAGAAAAACAAAGAGCAATAAAATAGTCTGAATTACATCATTAGTCACTACCAAGAAATGCATCTGAAGCACCAGAGGTTAAGAAATTCTTGATTCTCACAGAATTTTGAAAATAAAGAAATCATAAAAAAATGTAGCATGGGAACCTGATTGAAAGAGGATAGGATTTATTCATTGAAAGATTCTATATGAGGAAAACAGGTACCACCCTGTGATTTAAATAGCTATTTCTGTTGTTTTTTGGTTTTGTTTTCCTTAGCAGTAAGTAGTTACAAAAGTCATAATAATTTCCATTTTATAAAGCCTCAGCCGCTTCATACTCTTGGTGATAATCAAGTCTCATTGGTTGACAATATAATTTCTAAATGTGTTGTTTCCTTTATTTATCAAAGCAGGAGATAAAAGCAAAATGTGTGACTGGAGAGCCCAGTCTCCCAAAACCCCCATCCCTACACACAACACCCTGGCATGCCCTGAAAAAAAGCACAAGTATCACTTGACCTGAATAAAACACATCACTTCTTAAAAAATTGCCTTGTACCATCCTTCCTTCATTTTCAGGTTGTCTTGTGGATAGACAGCTAAAAGGGCCAGCTAAAAGGATTCTCACCTTATTTTCTGACAGGTTTCAGAACAAAAATGATTACCAGGCTTGATCTGCACAACAGATGCTCAGAGCCATCACAGAGCGGCATACCAAGCGACACATGAAAACCACTTTCATGAGAGATTATATGACAACACCACATTCCCATGGAGTTTTTTTCATCTGAACTGATCACTCTCCTTTACAATGGAGGCTCCTGCCTTCATGCAACCAGAAGTACTCTGTAGAATGTCCCTGTCCCTCTGCCTCTGGTCTCTCAGAAACCATTTACTCAGTAGATGAAGGTGATTTTTTCTTCACGTTTCCAACACAGAATCTCTGCAGAATGTAGTTAAACTGATATCTAAAAGTCCTAGGAATTTCCAGATTTCTTATGGACATCGACATGCCATGATAGAGAAAGGGAGAATTCCCTGAGCTACAGCTTCGGCTTCCCTTGAGTTACAGAGTCAAACTCATACAACTTAATAAATGAAGACAAGTACTGAGCCATAAGTTATTTTCGGAAGACTAGAAATTAAATTACTCATCATTACAGGGCTTTGTGAATCCTCTTCTTTCTCTTTTCCCTTTCCACTATTTAAATATTTTAAATAAGCATTTTAAGCTTAAAAGTATTTTAAACTCTCTTCATTCAGGTTAGGCTTTTGATTCTTTGCAGATAATTTGGCACATCTTTGAACAGTAGGAATGTTAAATTTTGCTATTGCTGATATGGACTAATCAAAGCAAGAGTGAATGCACTAAGCAGTAATTTCCTATCCTAGCTGATAGAGATTGTTTGCTCTAACATCAGTCCCAGAACTGATGTATTTGGAGAAATTTTCCTCCAGAAAATATATCTCAGTGTAAGTATACCATGAAGGACAAAGAAAGGACATACTTTTTTACCTCTACATCTAGGCTAAGTGATGAAGGGATTTCCTTCCCCTTAAAAATATTGCATTGTCAGGCTTACTAAGTTCCATCTTCAACTGTTGTATTATTGAAGTGATTGGAAATAAGTAGTCATAAGAAAATTTTAAACTATTTGTTTTGCCTATTTGCTTTTTGTGTGACAGGATAAAAAAACAGAAGATTTTAGATTTAGGTGTTTGTGGCTTTTTTTAATACAAAATAAATTGAGCTATGAAGATTAAAAAAACATGATTTTTTTTTAAATTACCATAGTCAAAATATTTTCCCATCTGTACTTGAGGCCTTCCCCTTTTTTTTCTTTCCATATAGCCAAACTTCTGCAGAGAAAGTACTTCAGAAAAGTTGCAGCATTTCATATTTTTGTTGATTATGTTGGATTTTTTCTGATATTTAAGGCATTTTTAAAACCTTTGTAACTGATCAAGAGAAATGAGCTGGGACAGAAAAATGATAACTGGTATTAAAACACATAGCTTAAAAAAAGATGGAAACTAAAAAATACGAAAACAAAATGTGGATATAGTACTTAAAAAATTAACCTTTAATTTAAAATAAAACAGCAATAGCATCACTTTCCTACTTAAATAGTTTGAGTGGTGAGCTCTTGGTGGGTTTTTTTGTGTAAAAAAATTTTAGAAAATTTTATTTTTTCTAAAATGATAAAAATTTTTAGCCCAGCACAATTCTCACCCAGATTTAGAAAAAGGTCAACGAATTACTGAGGATGTGCAAATTAAAAAAGAGTAGTCCGGTCATTAGGACTCCTCTGAGTGAATCAAAAGCAATCCCACATGGGGCACAGCGAGTTTGAGTGCACCCTTAGCAAAAGTGATTTGCTTGGTGCAGGTGATTTGCTTGAGGGAAAGGATATCATCCAGAGGGACCTTGCTGGGCTTGAGGAACGTGTCCACTTGAACTACTTGAAGTTCAAGAATGTTGATAACAAGGTCTGTTGCAACTGGGTCAGGGCAGTCCCCTGTATCAGTAAAGACTGGGGGACTGAGAGCAGACCTGAGGAGAAGGAGGACTTGGGGGCACTGGTGGATGAAAAATTCAGTGTGAATCTGGAGTCTTAAACAGAGTTGTGTTATACCAGATGTTGTTCTGTGTGTATACACTTATGTATTCCCATTTACAACCTTTCACATCTGTTTTTAGATATCTCACGTTCTTATATGTCTCAAACAGCTACTAGGAAACCAACAAGAGGCTGAAATTTTGTTATAAAGCCAGTATTTGTGGTGCTGTGTGGAATTAGTTTTTGAAGAGTTTGCTACAGCAGAACTGGAAATTGAAGTTCAGCTTTCAGTATTTGATTTTAAATCATTTTTCCTTTTCAAACAAAGTATTTCCAGGACTTGATAATTCCTCCAGACAACATAAGCAGGGTATCATTTAGGCTTTGTAAGATTTGGAGGTAGACTAAGGAGGGAGTAACACAGCACAATCTCTCCTTCATGTACAATAAATTGCCAATCACAATTGGTGTACAGGTTTGTTATAAAACGTTTGTATCTCCTTATCTCTTTCTAGTCTTGATTGCCTTTGCCTCTTTCTTGTCTTTCTCCTGCACTCTCATTTCTTGCTGTAGACATTTGATTTGCAGCAGCAAGCACTGGGCTTTGCTGTTAAGAAGTATTAAAAAGAGGCTAAGTGTGAAAAGTTTACTATTTTGAAAATATGCCTGTGGTAAGTACTTGTAAGATGCATGTGATAGGAGTGAAAATGCAGTAAAGACATGCCCTGAGCCATGTGTCAAAAGGACAAGTTTATCTAGGCCTGCCAGGATTTTTTAAAAAGAAAAAATAGTAATGAAAACATGCTTTTTCATCACATCTGCTTGATAAAAAGCCCGCCGGGGAAGAAAAAAAATGAGGAGGGTTGAAAGTGAATGTTGCAACCAACTTCCAAAGAAAAATAATGCAGCTTAAATAAAAGATAATTGTAAAATTTAAAACCATTATGTATGATTCCAAAAGGCAAATAGATTAAATAATGTTTGAATAAACACTGTCACTGATGAGACACAGCCAACAGTCCCCCTAGAAAAATGACCAGAACAGGTATGGTGATGGTAACCAGGGTTAGACCAGTCCAGGGATCACCAGACAAATCTGTGCTCATCAGGGAAGGCCATGGTCAAACCGGGAACCCACATCATCTGGACTAGCTGGGGACCAGAGAGGCATCTGGGAAGGGGCCCAGCTGACCTGACCTGGCACTGTGAATGTCCGAGCCTGAGTGGAAAGTCAGGCTGGCTGGCCTTTAGAAATGCCAATAAACCAGCAGTTTTGTGAATTCCTGTGTCTGGAATGGACAAAATGGAAATGGAGCTCAAAACCTGCAGCAGTCAGAAGCCTGTTTCAAAAACAGTTACACCGCAATGATTTCAGTCTGTTCCTAATGACTCTTAGGTCTAGTGATCTTTGACTGCTGTATGTTCAAACAACAGCAACCAAAATCTTACTGTATTTCAGTTCTTAATGTCTTTGTGACATTTTGAGATCGTTGTAAAGAAAAAGAAGAGCAGTTATGGATTATTAGCCTTTCTACGTTGTAACAGGAACTGAAGGTTCTGCTAAAAACCTGATGGCTGTGTCAGAACTGATAACTAAAAGGGGCCAGCCACTATTGTCTTGCTAAGCACTCTTGTCAAATGACAAATAATGCTACTATTTGTCCTATCAAGTGGCATGCCTTTGAGTTGTGTTCATATGAGTAAATTACTCTAACAAAGCCAGCAGAGACTCCTCAAACAGACTGCACACAGGGAATTGTTCCTGGGTCACTTTGTCCTATGAGTTGTGGCAAAACTATGCAGGTTTGGTTGAAATAGTCCAAAACTATGCTCAGTCCAAAACTGAGCTAGCAGTTACACTGTAAATTGGAGTGTGTGACAGTGCTTGATCTCAAACACTGGCCCTTTTTTTTTTATAAGCATGTAAGAAATGTGCACGTTGCCTAATGATTAATTGAAAAATTATGCTAAAGGTTTGCACATAGTGGGATGTGCTTGGGTGACAGATATTGAGATTATTAACTCACATTAGGGCCATGAAAAACCTAACACAACTGAAAATTTTCTCTAAATCACTGAATCCTTCCCAGGTGTACAAAACAAAGAGACACAATTACTAATCCAGGCCAGACCCACCATATTTTAATGCGTAGGTCCTCTTAAGGCTCCCTGGAAATGAATTTTTCCACCTCTATTTTTCAGATAGGAGAATGAAGCACAGATCATTAAAGAAGTGAAAAATGCCATATTCATATTGTTTCAATCTAAATGAAATGAGAAATAATCACTTAAATACCCTGAGGGTCAGGATCTAGGTCTTACCTGCTGTCACATAAAAAGTCTCTCAGAATACACTCAGGTTGGATTTTCTTTAGCTCTTAGTGAACTATCTTGATTAGAAGAAAAGATCACCTTTCAGAAAGTAGGGAATGTCAAGCAAAATTATTTTGGTATATTTATTGAGCATGCTAACACCTAGATGCTCTTTATATTTTCTTTGTTTATATGATTTTTGTGAGCACAGTGTTAGTAGTTTTTAAGGTACTAAGGGAACAGTTAAAGCTACAATAAATGGGCATTTCAAAAGCCAATTACATTTTGAATTATTGCTCCAATCCATCTCAGCAAGATTAATTTATTACATGCTCTGGAAAATGTCTAGCTGCTCAGTTACTGTTTTACACTTCTAAGTTTGAAAGTACTGGCCCAAGGATGTAGCCCTGAGTTTTCCAGGAGAAAAACTGGCCCTTATTCACAAGCCAAACTACTTAATATCACATGTAAGCACATTTTAATCGGTGCCTGAATTTATGGGAAGTGCTTATCCAGAAGCTACGGAAGCCATTATTGATCTTCCTTCCATTTGCTGTTAAAAAACGCGATTTGTTTGAACTATCGTAGTCTTTCTGGTTTAGGATTTTTTGTTTCATTTTGGTTTTAATTATCTTCATATTTTTAGCGCAGCTTTGTTCTACCCATGAAGCCAGATGGGGCTCCCCAATTAAATTATATTGATATTCTTCCACTTGTGCAAACCAGTCTATTTACCTTGGCAGAGTAAAATATGTTTTCTGTTTTAAAATTTATTTTACTATACATTTGTGTGTGTGCGTGTGTATATATATATGTAATATATATATGTTATATATACACACACACATAAATTCTGTATACATACTACAGCACACTTATATGTAATGCAGATACATATACAACTATACAGTTATAACAAGCATGTGCATGTATATATTTCTTGTGTAGAAGGAACAACAGTTACAAGGATTAGTGATCTTCCAGTATTACATTTTTACCTTTCTCCTTTGATAGTTAGGTCATGCTGTTACTGAGTATCTAAAAAAAGTTAAAATGTTTTTTGAAAGGCCTTTGATTCCATTTTAGAAAGAGAAAAATCCTAGAGCTAGTTCATTAGAGGTACTTAGGTGCTTGCTGAATGCACTGAAGGATGTTTTAACCTGTGCCCTAATGTCAAGAATTGTATCTTATCCTGGCTTGGAATATTTCTAAGGCTGCTTGAGGTTGTTAGCTGGAAGACGTGTTCAAACAGAAGACAGGCACCTATATCTGGTCAGCGCCATGTTATAGCAAAACAAAGAGATGAAGTCTGACAGCAGGTCCCACTCCTATCAGATGGTAAAACATCTAGGCACGTATGCAATGAGGTATTTCTGGCATTTCCAGTATCACCTGATTTTTCAAGGTGGTTTTTTTTCAGTTGGAGAAAAATCACTGGGTCAGCTTAGTGTTAGATTGTCTGTTCCTCCCCTCTCATGTAGGCCAGATGGCTGTGCTTTGTGGTTTGCTATGTCAGAGTGCATAATATAAACCTGAGTTAATGGTATCTGTTATCTCTCATCTGTACTGGAGACTCATAAAGTGCCTGAGAGGAGTGGTATTGCCCTGACTTTCCTCTGTATCCAATGGCCAAGGACAGTGACTTCTGGACAGTGACACAGAATATTTGTGGCCTGGATCAGTTAAATGGGGTCTGTCCAGACCTGACTATGACTGTACTAAATCTGTGAGTGTAATGTGAATTTCCATGTACTCGAGGAGAAAGAACTACAACTTGTAAGTCAGTGCCTGAGGCTGGTAGTCACTTCTTGTGATTTCATTCCTTCCTCCAAAATTCTAACTCACACACATGCGCTTTTTTTCCTTTTTATTTTATGAGAAACGAGGGTGAAGTGCTATTTTACAGCAGACTATCAATGTTAGTATTTTCGCTGGAATTGGACAAATCTACAAATTCTCTTGGGTATTTTAGAATAATTACCAAAGGTAGGGCCTGGAGATTTGTAGAGCTCGGTAAGCAGTAGTGGATTCACTTTTAAGGTCTCTTGTGACTTCATGTCTTTAAAAAGCATATTACAGATGCTGAGTTTTTAGTAATGATTCTAGGCTTGGAACATTTGAAATAAGTGTAGAATAATAAAATGTTTCATAGGAAATATTCTGTGACCTACTTTCTCAGTCTTCTCTGGTTATGAGCTAGTGAGAATAGGAAATGAAAAAATAACAAAAAAAAGACACCGTGATTTAGATTATCCAGCTAAACAAAGTTAAATATTGTTCCTTTTGTTCTATCTGAAAGAATGCTGCCGGTTGTGTTTGAAATAGTGTATGAATGTTTGTCACTCTGTGGTAGGATGAGTTACACTTAAGGAGTATCTTTTATGGCTGGTTCATTGCAGAGGACTCATGGCATGTACAGACTTTTCTCAGAGAGGTAATACACCCCTGTGGCTTGGGGACTGTAACTCAGCTTATGTCACTTGCCTGTATCCTTGCCTGTGACAGAGTTCTGCATGTTCATGGTGAGTCACTGTATGAAAAATCCATTAAGGCAAGAATTTTTAGAAGGCCAAGGCCTTCCTTGTTTCCTAAGATAACCAGCATAAATGCTTTTATAATTTATATTTTACTTATAGAAAGATGATTTTTAGCAGAATATATTTATGAAATAGCAATAGTAAATAGCAATGAAAGCAGATGGTGGTTCAAGAAAGGGTTCATTGTAAGGACAAATACTCAACAAGAAAAAAGGTGACAAAATTAGGTCTTATAAAAACAGTGGCACTGTGCCATAATGTATTTGAAAGCACAGGTATAAATATATGTGTTTGAACTCCACAGATATAAATATATTTATTTGAATTTAGAAAGATATTGTTATGGCACAATATTAACAGGAGTGATCAGTGTATGAGAGAAAGGAATTAGTATCAGTCCAAGATTTCTTTGACTGGGACATCTGATTGAAGATATATACATATATATTCACACGTACATTTTTTAATAGAAATGTATTTGCTCAAGATTTCTCATTAATTTTCAGTATTTCTGAGAGCTTCATGCACTTTTGGATGAGCTTTAGCTGAAGGTCTGCTTGAGCTCATGAAAGAAGGGCCACAAGGGTGAGGCAGGAGTTGTCAGGTAGCAATCCCTTGTTCCCAAGTCCAGAAAACTTATATTTCTATATAGTGTAGGTTCTACCATGCAAGGTCTCTGGGGGACTTCTAGATCACACTGATATAACTCTTTTACATGATCTTTTTTACTACATTGAAAGATTATTTAGATTATCTCCATCACCACCTCCCCGTATAGCTCTTACAAAATAGTTTGGAACAGAAATGCTGCTCAGATATTTTGAGTCAGATGCACTCAAACCTGTGCTTTTAGAAGATGTCTGCTTCCCTTCATACTTCTTCCCCTTTTGATCTGTGTATAAGGAAAATAATAAGATGAAAAATGGGAAATGCTTTGACTGAGTTTTCTTTTTCCTCTCCACTGCTGTGCAGGACAAACCAATACAATTCTTCCTTTCTTAAGCTCTGAGTGATTTGATTACAAATCCATTTCAACTGCTTTTAACTTTTTTTTTGAATTGTGAAATTATATTGGTGAAATTAAAGAAATTGAAGGGGTCAAAAAGCTAATCAGGGCTCTGAGCCAGGGAGCAAACTCCTGGATTCCATTTCTGTATCTTTGCCTTCCTTAGGGACCTCAGCGTGGTCCTGCATCTAGCTAGTCCCACTGAACAGCAAATATATGCACCTCAGGAAAATAATGGAGTAAAATGACAAATTAGGATCTTAAGTGTGGTTAGTATAATATAACATCCTTGGATGAAAGCAGAAAAGTATGAAAGAATTGTTATAAGATGTACTTGTGGGCTGGAAAAAGCATTTTTCAGAGGCTCAATTTCTAAATAAACATGTGTTTCACAATTAAGGACTTAACTGAGATTCTTTAGTTCCTAATATATAAACATGGGGATATCTTGTGTTTGGACTATGAAAACCTTCATTAGGTTTAAGTGACAGCAGAAGTGTAGTGATAACCTGATGCCAGGGAAAGTTTGCTACGCAAACATGTAGAAACTTGTAGGGGATTAACCACTGAAACCATGTCCTGAGAGAGTAACTGAATTATCCATGGTGTTCATAAAGAGCACAAGATGTTTTCCAGGTAGATGAATCTTAACAGAGACAAGTTAATGAATCGAAGGGTAACTAGAAGAAATATAATTGTTTTTTATATGCAGGAGATAACACAAAGTGATCTAATTAGCTTATTTATTTCTATTTCACCTTCTCCTAGTTCTTCAACAAGAGATGTAGGTGATGCAAAGGAGACTTGAGCCAAAATGAAAGTTTGGAAATGTTAGACTACATTGCAGATTGGTTTTCTTGAAGGGGAAGAAAATTCTTAATACACTTTTGATAATTAACTTCCAAGAAGGATCAGAGAAAATAGACATGAAAATTTTCAAAGACAATATATATGTGTCATTGGATCAACTATTATTCTTAATAAATACAACATATTCGATATTTTTTTAAAATCCATTATGATAAATACAATCACTGAGCCATTTTTATTTAAAGAATTATCCTTCTCCAAAATTATTAATTGAGGCATTATTTTCAGTTTATTCAGATCTGACTATAACATTCACTTCTCCCACAACCACAACAAGACAAAAATGATTTTTTTTTCTTTCCTTAGAGATTTATAAAGATAAATATATATATATCTATATAAGGAAAACAACCAAGAGCAAATTTTGATTCAGCTGTGCTGTGCATACACCTTTGCTTTTGCTTGTTTTAGAGTAGTTAATAGGAAATCAATAGGAATTTAGGGTTCTAAATAGAAACTAAAAGCCCAGATAATTTCTTGAATCTTGGCCAAAAAGATTAAATGGCTTGTCAAAGATTGGCGGGAGATTCAGGGTCTAGATCCAGATCTTCTGATATCTTTCACTTTACTGCATGTAGAAGGCCATCAGTTTCCAGATGTTTTTTTACCGTGATGCTTGTGATGCCTAACAAAACAAAACTGTGTTTCAGTCCCTTGTCACATTTCACACAGAGGCGAGCTGTGTGCATTTTGGGGTAGGACTTGCTGTGGCACTAGAAGCAGCCTCACTTATTTACAGTTGCTGTCAAAACAACTTACTCCTATTAATTTTTTGATCATCCTTAGGAAAAGGCTACAAAAGCTTCAACAGCACATTTCTCAGAAGCATATGAAAATAATTTAAATAAATTAAAAGCCCTCTGATACGGTGAACTTAGGAAAAGGTTACGGAGTGAGAGACAGATCAGTCCCCAGAGATGTTTTTTCAGATAATTTCATGGCAGTTGACATCAGCGAGATGCCTGCCAAGGCAAATCAGCTGCAACATTTGAACAATGTTATATACAAAGAAAAATGGGACTCACTAAGGCCACATCACAGCTGGATGCCAAAGGTACTGAATTTGGCAGGATGTTGTCCACGTGATAACACCTAATTCTGATGCAATTTAGTAATTTTAATTTCTATTGCATTCTTTCACACAATTCCCATTTCAGGTGGGTCTTTAGACACCCATGTCATCACAGTCCTTGACGCAAAAGCTTAAAATCTAGGTAGGGAAAAGAGTCAAGGTTGAAGGAAAAGAAAGTCAAGTTGCAGACTCTGTCTCTGCTTCCTCTCACACCTCTTGTAGCGTTCCTGGTCCACATCTCTGAGTTCACCTCTGCAAGGCTTCACCAGCTCTCTCAGGAAGCCCATGGCCCAGCTGGGATCTGAAATGCACTTCACAATTTTTATCCTTTTCTATTGTTTGCCTAAAGCACTTGTGACCAACAGCACACCAAATTTAGGGAATTATAACCCCATGCAGATAAAAGGATATAGGTGACATTCAAGGAAGTGAAACCAGGCTTTTCTGGAAACTTAACCCCCAGAACTCTGGGTATTCAAAGTGCCCCTCCCCACAAACAGCCACTGGGTTTTGAGTGGAAAGGAAAGAAGGGACAAGCTGGTGCATTTTTGACTGCTCACAGTAGTTCACAGGTCTATAGATTTTTTGCCAAAGGATTTGAAGGCATGTTTTTCAGCCCAGGCAGTATCTGTGAAAGATTCGCTTTGATTGTTGAGTTTTAGTTATTTATGCATGGCAGAGTCATACTCTCAAGTCATAAAATGTTGCGGTGCGTTATGGCCGGTTCCACGGCCAGCAATATCATATTGGCCACTGCCATCTCCCCCTTTCCCCCCTGTGTTTGGTTCTTCCAACAGAGGGTTCTAGTTTCCCTGATCCCCCCCTGGCCCACAGTATTTCTCCACTCCCACGTTATCCTCTATTGGTCTGTACCCTTTGCCCGCCAGGATTCAAACCCCAGGTCCCTGTATTATTGGTTGTTTCATGTTTTCCCCTCCTGTTTGGTAAGGGCATAACAAGCCCTGGTAACGGCTTTTTGGGGCTTCTTCTCATGACCTCCAAGTTGAATAAATCTTTTCCTGCTTTTCCACGAAGAAGTCCCTCCGCCTCATTCCTACCTCCTCGGCGCACTCTCAGCATCAGTGGGTTAGGCGAAACCGTGCTGGAACTTCGCCAACCCTCCCGCGCCCTTGCGAGCTGCCTCCATTGTCCCCTCCCGTGCGGGCAGGTGCCCGACGCTTGGTCACCCTGCTAGCTGGAAAGATAGCGTCGCTGCAAGAAAATTGTACTTTTAAGCTCTGATTAGACTACTGAAACCTGTAATAAAGAGGGATAATGAATAAATGTTGTATATCATCTTACCTGGTGTATGAGACCATAGAGAAATACTGTTTTGTCCCAAAACACAAGAAAGTTTTGGTCTTCAGACACTTCTTCACAAATGTTCTGCCATTAGTCGAATACTTTTGAACAACCCTGGCTCCCGAATTTCAGATATATGCTCATAAAGCACCTTATTTTATTGTAATAGATTCCTCTTTTGCCTAACCTCTAATATTCCTACTACTAGGGACAAGAAGTGATTGAGAAAATCTCAAGATGTGAATTGAAACTATCAGTAGGAGATTGGCTTATCTTTAAGTTTGAAGCTGGAATCCTCAAGATATTCATTACCAGCTATTCTTAGGGATTTATTTTCAGCATGTTTACATTTATTGCATGTACAGCTTTAAAAAGTGTTCATGTCTATGTTCATACTGTCTGACACAGGACATATTACATGGATGTGTAGGTATGTGTATTATCTGTCTAGTATCAGACAGATTTATTTATTTTTTCTCACTCTTAACTTTGTCCTTAACAAATACTAAGGTTTTAGTTTTAGTTAAAAAAAACAAATAACCTTAATATTTGAAATCCACCACAGTGTAAATAAACATCTAATAGTCTTTCTATTCTCTGATTTCATAGTTACAATGGTAGTAAAAATACTGAGAGGTGAGACATGCTGGGGTTGTCTTTATATAAATAGATTTCTTATTTGACCATGAGAAAAAACATAATTTCACATTTTTTTTAGAAACTATTTACAGATTTTTTTCCTCAGACATAAAAAGTTTTTACTCCGTGCAGAAACTAAAGCAAGCTGCTCATTAATGCTGACAGCTTAATCACAGTTGTTGACCCACCTGTTTGGTTTAAGAAGTGACAGTAGACTTTATTTATTGACCCTCCACTGGAGTAAGTACAGTGAAACAGATGATCAAACCAAATGAAAAATAAACGTATTATATATATATATAATAATATTATATGTATATAAAATAATAATAATAATAATAGCTTTTAAATTATATGATTACTATCCACTGAAAAGGCAACATCTTAAGTAGAGTCTTTTTCTGAAAGCACTTTTAATATGTAATTTCTTAGATCCATTGCTTTAAAAACAAAAGAGCTGATATTCAGGGTTGTTTTGTGTGTCAGTGTGAAGTGTTCTCTTTTTTCCTCTGAATTGCTGTAATTGCCCACTGTGTTACTTAGTAGGACCCATACATTGTTAATTTCCATTTATCTTAGCACATTAGTGATACATTTTCCTCCTTTTCACTTTGCCTATTGTCTGGTTTGGCCCCTGTTCAGGGAAATAGTCAAACTCCTAGAGTTCCACTGGGACCCATGCCTGAACTTCACTGCATCATGGTGCTTTCCAGAATTAGGGTCTTTCTGCTCTGCCAATAAAATATCTTAAGGTAATGCACAATGGATTGGAGAAAGGACAGATAGAAGTGGAAGGGAAAGTGATCTCTCTGCATATATAAGCATGTCCAACATGTGGAAATGATCATGGGGGTGAAGACAGTACAAAAGTGCTCCAAGTCAATGGGAAGCTTAAGTGAAGAACCTGAACAAGACAGTAGCAGCTCAGATCAAGATTTCTTGTTAGTTACATGTTTGAAAAGACTATGGCTGGGATAGATAAAAATAAAGTATTTGGGTTTAAAGATAGTAAAAGAAAGAAGCAAAATTATTGTTTTCAACCTCTCTGAGCAGCTTCTTATTTGACACAGGAATAAATTTCTCTAAGTCATTGCAGTCCATCAGAAAACTCAGAGCTCATTTTTTGTAAAAAAAAGACATTGAAATGGAATTATTTTAAGACAGATGTCTGCAGAAAAGATTTTCATCAGAAATAGTTATGTGAAGAAAATGCCATGAAATTTTTGTTCAGATGTAAAGAAAGAAGTATTTTTCTTTCAAATGTTCATGGATTTTTTTGACCTTTTCTGACTGTAGGTTTTTCCCCAATAAAAGGAAAGAAAAGAAGAAAAAGAGGCCTCCAGGTTCAAACTCATCTATACAGAAATATCCTATTTTTTTTCCATAAAATAGTACTGAAATAGCCTAACATTTATTTCAAAATAATGAGAAAAATAGCTAAGATTTAAATCCCACAGAGTTTCCAAAAAAAAAAAAAGTTTTAATCCACCCCAAATTTAAATTGAATACAAATAAAATATTTCAAGGTAACATGAAAATTACAGAAAAAATGTCATGGAATACGTGGAAATGTTTAAGTTTTACAACATCAAAATGATTTGGTTTTTTTTCCTGGATGTACGAAAATTGACTTGTATTTTAATGTATTTCATACAGTAAATATACTATCTTAATGGGAAGAAAGATAAGGAATAATAGATCTTAACACTGCTTGAATCTTTTGGTTGATTTTATTTTTTCGTTTGACAGGCAATTTTAAACCATCATTTTTTTTCTTTTCAGAGCACAAAAAATAAATATTCAAGAATTTGCCAAAATCAAGAAATATGTTTCTCAAATTTTTTAGTATAAGCGAGTTCTTTAGAGGATCAAGTAAAGGCTGTGATGATACACCAGTTTAAATCTCTCATATTTTTATTAGTCTTTCAGAGCGTTAGGCTGGAAGTAGCTTCCAGTGCATGGAACAGGCTGCTGCTAAATTTGCATTAAACAGGTTTTGTGAGCCAAGATTTACATGCATAAATCATAGAAAAGTCACATTTGTTTCCAAATGACACGATGCCCCTGGACTTTCAAAAATTCATCTGCATTTTTTGAACTGAGGAACAAAGATGAATCTAAAACTGAAAGGAAAACTGAAGAGTTAATTAATCCCAAATGAAATTGTATAACAGATTTTATGAAGCTTATGTGAATTGAAATTGCTAAAATTTAGTTGCTGGTTCCATGTGCTTATCTGCAGAGCTCATTGCCCCCAGAATGTTCAAGGAAGTGTAACTCCATGACTAAATGGTTGTTTAGTAAAGGAGTTTAATAAGAAGCAACAGCAGATCCATTTCTTGAGGAAGAAATGCATAGTAATTTATGGGATGGTTTAATAACTTTTCAAGTTCACTTTCAATGTTATTTTCAGTGCTGTTATTTCCTTCTGCTTTGGTTTCAGATCTGTTTTTACAAGTGTACTGGACTCTGAAGCCAGCCCGCCTATTTGAAGTTTTCAACTTTGTTTACTGATTAACAATGCCAGAAGCTGCAGTTGAAATTTTGCTTATTTTAATTAGCTTTCTTCACCCACTGCACAAATGAAGTATGAGTTTATTTAATGCGACAGTGTGTGTACAGAGCCAGAGATTTGACTTGTGCTCTTTAATGCATTCCTTGAAGTTGCTTCACTTGGTGATTCATTTACATCAGTAAGTGAAAAGTTATCAATCTCATCTTCATTTGAGAGCCTTTCCATACTTGCTAATGATATGCATGATTGGTCATCACAATAGAAATGTACCATAATTAAAGATAAATAAATAAATTACAGTCTGTGAATTAATCAATAGAAGCTGCATTGTTAGCATTTTAAAACAAGCCCACTTAATCTATTGCAATTTGTTCCCACTGGTGGGAAGATTGGACTTTTCTCTTCCCCTCATTTCTAAAAATAAGAAGTCTTGCTGTTATTTGTATTAATAACATTAAGATAGGATGATAGTGAAACATTTTATTAATCTTGGATTAAGCTTGAACCTCATTTTCTTTACTGAGGGTCACCATTTGACGTGATAAAACACAATAGTAAGGTTTAGGTTCCTTCCATATATGATATTCCAGTACACAAAAAATACTCAGAATATAATAAATAATAATAAAAATAATAAATCAAGACTGGTTAAACATTTAATACTTTATTTGTTTTATAAGTGAGTAAACTGAAGGTCAGAGGAGTTAAAAGATGCAACCAGTTATAGGAACATAACTCTCTAGCTTTGATTCCAATTGCTTCAAATAAATGATGCTGCATCATATACCTAAAGAAGAAGAGTCATGATAGTGACTCAAGTTGCAAACTACTTGATTATTACCTGGTTCAAAGCTCAGTACAGGCAATATTTTGTTACAAGCATGAGATTAACAAAAGAAAGGAAGGATACTTTTTGTCTTCATTGGTTGGTTTTTCCTGAGCAACAGAGAGATGAGGAACTGTGTGTGAAAGCTGCAAAGATAGATCCAGCAGAGTGCAATGATATGCTGCCTTTATAAAATTAACCAAGTAATTCAACGTTGAGCATCTTACGTATCGGTTGTACTCTTATGCTACAGAAAGGAGTCAAGAAGCAAGGCCAATTCTCATTCCACATGGGATAAAATTTACTTCTGATGGACAAAAATGCTTAAAATTTGCAGCCTGAGGGCATGAGTGCCCGTGTCCCCATGTACATGTCAGAAGCAGAGATTCTCCATCTGATTTCAAACAGAATAAAGGATTTCAAATGAGGTGACTTTGAATCATAGAATGGTTTGGGTTGAAAGGGACCTTTAAAGGTTATCTAGTTACAACTCCCCTGCTGTGGGCAGGGATACCTTCCACTAGACCAGGTTGCTCAAAGCCTGATTCAACCTGGCTTACACAACTTTTCTGGGCAACCAGTTCCAATGCCTCGCTGTCCTCACTGTAAAAAATGTTTTCATCATATCCAGTCTAAATCTGCCCTTTTTAAGTTTTAGACTCTTTTCACTTGCCTTGCCACTACAGACCCTGGCAAAAAGTCTTCACCTTTCTTAGAAATCCTGTTTAAATATTGAAAGGCTGCAATAAGGTGTGCCTGGCAGCCTTCTCTTCTTCTGTCTGAACAGCCTCAGCTCTCTCAGCCTTTCTTCACAGGAGAGGTGTTCCAGCCCTCTGATACCTTTCATGACCTTCCTCCTGGACTTGCTCCAACAGGTCCACATCTTTCTTGTATTTTTTGTACTGAGGATCCCGGAGCTGGAGGCAGAATTCCAAGTGGGATCTCAAAAGAATGGAGTAGGGTGAGAGAATATCCTCTCTCAGCCTGCTGGTCATGCTTCTATTTATGTTTGCATCCATGCAGATGCATAGCTAAGGTAGACATTTTCTTTGTGTACCAGATGTTTTGCAAAATTTGTTGCAAATGACAGATGCAGCAAATATTTTTGGACTAGAAAGGGAGACTGGAGGGAAAAACCCACTCTCAATCAGTGTAGAGCACAAACTTTCTTTTTTTTTTTTTGTGTTTCATTTTTCCAAAAAGATCTGAGATTTCACTGTTTCAAAAATTATTGCATTACAGCTCCGGAAAATGAAAACCTCAGGGTTTTGGAGTATTTATTTAAAGAAAAGGTACAGGCAGATCCACTCAAAACTCTTGAAAATTTTGGGTCTGTCACATGACACTTGAGAGAGAGTGTATTCACTGATGAATGACCTTGTGGCTGTCCTCAGCCAGCTGGAACCCTGCTTTCCCATCCATGGCATGTATTAGAGTGTGCACCACAGCTGTTCTCCATCAGAAGCTAAGTGCAATCCTTTCAGAAAGCTGTCGGCAATTAATTGTGTCCCTTTCTGAATTTGTCTCTATTTATGGGTTTTATAGAGAAGAAAAGGCTGCAGCAGAGAGCTAGAAGTAGAGAATCTGGGGAATTTTGTTGATGTTCGCAGGCTGCAGATGGATAAACACTGCTGAAAGCAGAGAGAAATAAAGAGGTGTGGGACCAAGGTCAAGTCATACCTCAGCATTTAATAGTATTTCCAGGCCTGGGTGGCAAATTTTCTAATGCAGTAATTCACTTAGGTGTTGTCAATTGTTAAAGTGAGTCCTCAGTGTAAATACAGCGAGGTATGGAGGTACATATAAGAGTTTTTCTCACCCTTCAGTACACTTTAAAAGTGCTTGGCAGAGTCAGAAATCTTGCTTTCTGTTTTTAGGTGTTGGCTGTATTCAGCTAATTGTACCTATTCTTCCTTAAGGTCAACCTATTACCACAACTCTGGGATTCCTTTGTCTGTTTTGTTTATGGGACTCCATGCAGGAATATATACTTAAATTTCCTTTACACTGTAATAAAGAGGCAATGGAGTTTGCCCAGTGATTAGGGCATTCATCGAATCTGGGGGAAATCATCCTTCAGGTTCAGAAATTCCTTCTTAGATGGACTGGACTCAGCTAGACTCAGCTATTCCCTCTCCTAGGAATATTACTGGACCATTCACTGTGGCAGGCTGTGTCTGTTTAGTCTTCCCTGCTCGGGCTGGTTGATGTTGTGAAAGTAATGAGGTATGCACCAAACAGAGGTTGGGAACTTACCTTTCCCATGTTGTTCACCAATGCCTCAAATACTGAGTAGTTGAATTTTTGCTGTTTGTTTCTCTCCATTCAGAGAGTGTCCAATTACTCAGTACAGAGTGGGGCAGGTTCATTGAAAGTATTGAGTCCATGTATAGAGCGGCCCATGGGTAATTTATGTAAAGGTTGTTAAAGCCGAAGTTAAAACCTCCAAACTGAGGATGAACAGGCATCTGAACTCAGCTTACGCAGTCCAACATGAGTTGTTTATAAGGTCTAAGCTTTGTGTGTTCTTCACCTCTGCTACTTCTCAGAGACAGCATGATTAGTTTAGGTGCCAGGAGAAGTTTTATGACTGTAAATACAAGTGGGGAGAGGTTCCTGAAGCCTTGCTCTCACTAAAAGCGAATTTAGACACTTTACTGGGGGCTCCGTATTCTGGAAATGGCAGAGTGCTTAAATACAACTCTTTGCAATTCTGATCCTGGATTCTCTTTTTCATCAAGACCTAAGAACTCCTGCTGAGACTAATTTAGTATAACTCTTATTTGTGTGGTCCGAAGAAGACATCTTTTGGGCTCACTTACTCTCTTGTACTCTGCAAGACAGAGCAAAAGCTCTCACAGACTCCAACTACAGTGGGTTCAGCCCTTGGATAGAACTCTATTGATAAAGTTGACCAATTACAAAGTTTACACAAGAACTGATAGATCCATTTAAATATGAAATAATTTTAAAATATTTTTATTAATAAGATATATAATTAAAATATAGTAATGACAGTGTTAAAATCATTCTATAAATAAAGGTTTGTATTCACGTTAGAGTAGTTCTGGATACATTATCTCAGAACTGCATGCTTTAACTGGAAAGGATACAGATGATAATTAACAAAAATAATTAGTTTAGATGGGGTTGTTACCTGGGAAAAAATAAAAAGAATTTACTGATGCTTTTTTCAATTGAATAAGAGTTGAATAAGGAATACATTTTGCCTTTACAGTGCCATAAAAGATAGAAAAGAGTTAAATTCAGTACATCTGTTTACTCTGACCTTGTTTTCCAAGACCACAGGGATATATAAGAAGACTGAAGGATAAAAAAGTTAGAATTTAAAGGAGAATACTTTTCACAAAAAAACTAGGACAATCCATAGCTGCATAATACAAGAAGGACTAAAAATAAAACAGATAATCAATAAAGGATTAAAAAAAATGTGGTAGCATATCAAAGTTATGACAAATATGCAAAAATGGAAAGTAAAGCCAGTGAACAGAGCTGGTCTTTTATTTAAATGTAATGGTGATTAAAATGAATAAAGGACACTTGTAACTTCTAACCACAGCATGGAAATTTCTGTGCTTTTCCAAAGATTTTTTGGCTGTAGCAGTCTACCTGACCAATTCAGCTGTGTTAACATAAACTACCTCTCTGAGCCTTTAACTGGTACCTACTTAGGAAAGAAATAGGAAATTTATTGTGCTGTTTTGCATTTTCTACTATATTCCTGTAATCCCCTGTAGTTCTAGATATTGTATACAACAATGGACAAATATGGATCAAGATCCTGCAATGCTTCAAATGGGACTATCATGTCGTTTCAGCTTGTAAAATCAAGGAGGGAGAAAGGTGTCCTCAAAAGCCCTAAAGCCTTCTTTCCAAATCCTCCTTGGGTGAATTCAGTCTATGCAATGTTCCACAGCTAGTGATGAGCAGAGGTTTCTTTTCCATTGAAATGCAGAGCTGGAAAAAGTCTAAAGATTTTTTCATCCTCTTCTTCCAACCCTGGCAATGAGACAACGTCCTCTATATGCTCACCATGCTTATGTGTTCTTAAAAACCTCCAGGGGCAGATTCAAAAAGGATCACTGGCTTACCAGTTCCAGTATTTAACTGTCTTTACAGTAAAAAGGATTTCCTTAATATTTGATCTGTATCTTAGTTACAAATTAAGCTGATTACTCCACCAATACTGACAGCAAGCAGCAACTATCCTGTTTTACAGTAGTCTTTTACATATAGGCTAACCTGGGCAGGAATTGATTGAGAAAAGTCCCTTGGCCTGGTTTATATAGAAAACAGACCAGATGATCACAACAGTCCCTTCTGGATTTATAATTTGTAAGTGTGTGAATCATATATCTCTCCTGAGCAAAAATATCAAGTCATTCTGCTTTCTTTATGGAGACAAACACTGCAGTGTTTCATTTGGCAGAAATATCCCACTCTTTTCTGCACTCACGCATTCTTGGAACATTCCCATTATATTTGCAGAAAATTGCAAATTTGTTTTCAGTATGAATGACAAGTAATAAAATTAAACTGTATTGTACTGTACTAGGTCACACGTGGGAGCTGGAGTTTGTTTATTACCAGTTCCTCTGTTTTTCCCTTTCTTAGCAGATAGCTCATTATTTCCTACAAGATCAGTTATTTGAAATCTATAGAGTTGGCTGTAAGTGTGTGCTGTTTACCATTCCTCACATCAGTCCCTTTCCTCCCGTCCCAAATATATAATTACATTTTTATAGATGCTTTGGTACATTTTAAAAAGCGTGTGGGTTTCCTTTTTAGAGACTCTTAGAAGCAAAGTGGGACACTGATGCTCATCTGCACACCATACCCAGAATGACTAAAGTTTTGTTGTAGAGGGGTTTTAACTTTGCTTTTTTACTGCTTTTGTTTTCTCAGCTCTGGAAACAAATGGGAAGATTGGAGACTGCACAGTGCTACAATTAACTCTTTTCTGGGGATCCTATGAAAATTGAAAAATCCAGGGGAGCACAGACGGGCCTTTGCCTTTGTTTGTTCTCTGGATAACCTGGATATTGTCTTAAATACGAAATAATGCAGCCACTAGGACATTTTGGAGTATCTGTAAGCATGAGACAAACACAGCTTCCTCTCTGAGATGCACGGACTTATCATAGTCCCACAAGGACTGTGATGCAGGGGTTGTACTCTAAATGATCTGCTGCTTTTTCTTGGATGTCCAGGATGGCAGTGAAGTACTTTCATTTTCCAGAAGAGGACCATAAACAGTCCTGGTCAGGACTCAGTTCATTCACCAGCCCAAATATTAGCCTTGTTTGCAATGGGTCATGTGTCACAAACTGGGAATTATTCTAATACAGCTCTTGAGGCTTAAGCTTTTTATCCTTTGTATTCTCTCCTAACAGAAAAAAATATCTTAGATGACATATTTCTAATGACAGTAGGCAGTAACTATTAAATTTATATTTTTTGTTTTCTATGTAAATACACACATTTTTTAAATGATCTAAAAATATTGCTGTGACTTTTGTAACTGTAAAATATACTTGTCCTTATTTTTATGTTAAAATACAAAACATTTTCCTTTAAATTTTTAGTTCCTTTTCTTTCTTTTCAATGTGGTTACTTGTACTCTTTTTTTTTGTTGTCGCTTTCAATATTCTATTTTTCTTTATGCCCAAGGACTTTCTTGTGACAGAAGTAGTTTTAGGGAGATGCTGAAAAGGAAATAGGATAAAACTATCTTGGATTCATTCTGTAATTTTGGATTCTCTTTAACGAAAATAAGATACCCATTTCAGTTGTCGGTGCTAAAACAGCAATGTTGACAAACTCTAACAAAGTTCAGGTGAATTATGCTCTCAATGGTCTAAGAGGGCAACCTGAATTCCCATATCTGGATAAACAATAAAATGGCAGGAAAATAGACCAATAAAATATCTTTTCCATATTTAGTGTTTTTATATTACGGTTCATAAAGCACAGCTATGCAGAAAATTAAGAAAATCAAATAAAAGAGTAATTTATAGTAGGTGATGAGTTACTGTCCTTTTCTCCTTCCAAAATGTCAATTTAAAATCCTTGCCTGAATGAAAGAAAAATATGTCAAGGATTACATATATTCTCATGGATACAGCTGAATATTTTATTTTTTTTCTTGTCTTCCTGGACTATTTCCTATTGTTACTGAATGTTTCAAATGGTAAGGAGGTAAAAGATTATTGCAGGAGCTGCAAGTGCCTCCAATTTGATTGAAAACCCATGTACTTCAGAACCAGGCAGAGTAGGTTGCTCCTCTAGAATTATTGTGGAAACCAAAACACTTTTCCCCTTCAAGGAAAAGTAATTATGAGCTGCAAAAAAATGGTTAATTATATTTTAACATAACTTTACCTTGAGGTGAGTTTTTAAGCTTCTAGAGCAATACAGCTTTCAATAAGTAAATTTGGCTGGCTGCCATAGAAATGAGGTTATTTGGGCTACAAGTAAATAGTATTGTTCCTAAACTCAGTGAATTTCCTATTACTTATTGAGAGCCACTGATGCAAACTCCTTGTGGGGGAAACTAATAATACAGTATATTACAAATAAAGCCTTTTATAAGGTAACAGAGACTTTAGGGTTTTTTTGGGGGGGGAGTGAGTTGTTCATATTCCCGGTAATTTTTATTGTCCCACAATATTAAAGAGCCAAGAGAACTTCCTGAAAAACTGACTTCTGTGCATAAGTCTAAAAGAATAGTCTTGGTTTTATCTAACAAAATTTAAATCAAGCCTATCCCTTAGTTTTATGTTCTATTTCAGGCTGTTTTCAAGCTTTCAGAGATTTTTAACTTTTTTATTATTTCTAAATTTTATAGAGTGGTCCTCTAATAAACAATGTCACACAGTGCCTCACCACCCATGAACAGTCTAGATCTAGGTGCTTGTTAAATATGATTTTCCAAGAATAGACAGGATGGTATTATGATGGAAGAAGTCCATTCTTCTCTTCAAACCTTAGTTCTCCATTTTGAATATTGCTTTCCAGGAATTCCTACATTTCTGCTGCAGAATCTGAGAAATATTCTTTGTTTTGAACTCCAAAAATATTAATAAAATTTTTTGATGCTAAAGATTTGCATAAAGAGGTATGTCTAGCACATTAAAGGTTCACATGATACTTTCCTGCAAAATAATTTCAATTTAAAATTATTTTTTAGCTATTGGTGAATATTTCAGTGTCAGCTCCCTGAAAAGCAGGATAATGGGATCTTTATCAATGCAAATCCTATAAAAAAAAGCTATTTGAATTTTTAAAGAGAAAATGTTGTGTGACACAACCTGTAGATCTATAGGTCTATAGATCACTGGCGTCCCTGTGTGTGGATAATATTTCAATATAACCTCTGATTTCTCATGAGATTCAATGCTTTAAAACCTTAAAAGATTTGAAGAAATTTGATGATACGTTAGGAAAAAGTGAAAAGCCTTCAACTCTACTCTAACAGTTCTTACTTTTCAACTAAAAGAAAATCTGGTCACCTTCCAGTTTGGAGCAGCTGAGACCCATCAAACAACTGAAAACAATTTGTTCAGAGCTGGAGCTGTCATAGTCTATTAACGTAAAAAACAAATGAAGTGCTGCTTCTGACTTCAGCTTACCACTTCATATGAGCTCCCTCCCATTTCACTTGACAGTTGTGGACACTGAAATAATACAAAACATAACCCAATCAACAGACTGTGAAGAATATGAAAGCTAAAGACAGATGTTCAAGAGCTATCATCACTTTTCAGCTTTAATTATATTGACATGGAACAAACAAGTGATAAATCAACTATTTTATAGTGTAATAAGCCTTATTCCACCTGTTAACCTAATGCCTCTTTGGGTGGCATGTCCCAGGTACATGGAAGACCATGGAGTGTTCAGCATGTAAGCAGTCACAGAAATTATTTGTGAACTGAAATAATATTGAAATGCTCCTGATTTTCAAGATGAATATCACATTCAAGAGGGCTTTCTTGAGTTTTCTTCCTACACTCCTTCTACCTCTTATAACTTTGAAGTCCTTCTTATGTCATTCATTTTAAGTCCTGCAGCAAAACAAAATGGATGAATATTTGTGTATTATTTACTTTAGGTTTCAGTTTTATTGGCAGTGATTGCCAATTACCCAATGTGTTTTGTGACAAGCCGTTATTCTCTGGGCCAGCTCATAAAGATGAAAGACAAGGTACAGCATTACTACACAGAGTAGGACTTGGATGCCAGCATTGTTTTAATGAAACTTCTTGATATATCTTGAATTCAAGGACCTGTTTTATCTTTAATGCTGAAAAAGACTCTGACAGTTATGAAATCCAGTTCCTTAATTTCACTGTGATTTATAAAGGCAAATTTTTCCCGTGATATCCAGCACATAGCTGAAGGATTCACAGCAGAAGTACACAAGTCTTTTTCTTTGAAAATTGCTTTTCAGCTGCATCCATACCCTGATGATCTGATTTAAAACCCAGTGAAAAGAAGAGGGGGATTTCAAGGGTGTTGTTGATTTTCAAGTTCCTCTAAGACTAAAGATTCTCCAAATGAAACTTCCAGGAAATCCTAAGAAGAGGAGCATGCTAAGTGTTGAAGAAGGATTTTAACAGTCCTCATTAGCTCTATGAAAAAAATTCTCTGCTGATCCAACCTGCCAGTTGAATTAAACTTCACTGTGAAACTAAAAGCACAAAACAAGCTCCAAATCAAGGTATTGTCTCTGTGTTGTCTCACTGTTGCCCATTGTTTACCCTGTGTTTGTAGGCATCATACTCCACTGCCCCAGGGAGTGAAGGTGGTTAACAAATTAGTCTTCTTTCCTCCATTCCCTCAAAAAAACCCCAGAAAACCACAGCATAAACATAAATGAACCAAAACTATTCCAAACTGATTTGTTGTTTTCATTTCCCAATATGATAATGCTTCTCTGTTTGGTTTGGGGGCTTTTGTGTATTGAATATTTAATGATGTTTTAATCGTTGTTGGTGGTTCTGATTAGAGTTAATCCATGTGGCATCTACAGTGTGCTGGCAGGGGGCGCTTCATAAATGAAAATGGTCATTATTTCTTACTGTAAAATACTGAATCACTTACATTTAGGGAAATGGACTGATATTTTACAGATGGGTTGTTTTATGAGTTCAGAAGAAAAAAATAATATATTTAGCTTGTTAGGCAACACTGCAGAATAACTGTCTCCTTAATCACATGTCTTTTCCCCAACTGAATAGACTCCATCTGGAAAAATAACAGCTTATGGAGACAGGAGACAGTTGTTAAGGTACTATTTATCCTCCACTAAGTGAAGTCAGAGGTAATTTTCTGCCATATCTATATAATTCCTTGTTCATGAGGACAGCAATAATGTTGTTCCTACCCCATGAGCTTTAGCTGCTACAAAACCCATAGGAATTGCTGCTACCTTTCAGACCACCTCCAGCATCTTTGAACCTGTGTATGAAGTGCTTGGTGTACAGATGTGCTGAATCTACTGCACCATGTCCAGGACTCTCTGACTTCACAAAGTTTCCCATCTGTCTCTTAACTTAAATATATTCCCTAAGAGCAGATTTTTTATTGTTTTGGTTTACAAAGGTTTGGCCTCCTATAGAAATCATTGTATGTCAGAGTGATTATATGACAGTGCATGTATCTGCATATCTGGTTTCATTGTATTTCATCATATGACAACAAGAGTACTCAAGATTCTGGCAAATGACCTCTTCCTAACTTCTGCCAAACATTATTAATGTTGAGACAATACTCAATTTCTGAGCCAATGTTAAATTTCATGTTCCTAATAAGCATTTTCCTCTACAACAAGAAAATCTCTGCTGAAAACCATCTTCTCAGAGTGCACTTACTGCTACTGTGAAATCCTAGACTGAAAGTTGTAAATCAGTAGGCTGTCCTTAGCCTCAGACCAGCTGTTAGAGGAATTAGTCAGCACGCAGTTATTTAATTTGTCCTACTCTTGTGCCTTGAGACTGACCTTCAGCAAGTGCAGCCTGTGAGGAGCAGGATTTGATAAATTCCTAGTGGTCTGAAATTCTTTGCCTCAGGACTAAATGGGCTGAGAATGTCACTATCTGGCCAGCATACAGCCATCCCTGATGTGAAAGGAAGATATATGGGTGAAAAGCTTAGGGTTGGAGAGATCATAAACTTTTGGATTATAAGAGATTTGTCTGAAGTTGAACATTTCTGATGTACCTCATCAGTTGAAAGTTTCATCAAGAAGACATAGAAAAATTTGTTAAACTACTAAGTGTCCTCATAGCCAGATAACTCTGTCAGACTGTTTTGGAGATTCATTCTGAAGCCCTTGTTACACCTAAACTACATTGATGATACTCTTAATTCATTTAGACATGACCTTGCAATAAATGTCTTACATTTTAGGTTAACCAGCCTCCATCTGCAAGGAGTTATTGCCTTGAAATGGTCCAAAATCTTGAAAGTTGCTATAAATGTGAAATTTCCCATCCACCATCTGGAAGACACAAATCCATATTTAGTATAAAATGTCATAGTGACATTGAATTCTACTACGTCCTCAAAAGCTCAGTCATAATTTTAAAAACCTATTCCTAACATACAGCAACAGCTCTTTCTTTTCTTTCCTTTCTCCTTCTACCCTCTCTTTTTCTCCTTTAATATGATCTAGTGCATCCACACATTCTGTCTGCTCTCCTGATATAAAGCAAAACAAAGAATATCACAGATTGTTGCATTTCTACATTTGTAATCAGAAGTATGTGAAACAAGCAGATCATAAAGCTGGCTTTACATTGCTGATATTATTCTGATATTTTAATTTGCATTGAACTAAAATAATTTTTGTTTCATTGGTCTCTATGGTCGAAATGAAAACAATAATTTAGCCAGGTAGATTTTTTTTTGTTTTTATTTTGGATAAAACTTATATTCCCTAAGATCTTTCTAAAAGGTAGGAGTAGAAAAATCATAAAAAATAAAAATGCTATTAAATAAGTTGTAAATTTCAAAGTGATACATGAATGCAGTAACTCAGCTGGAAAGTTGGAGAAAATAATAAAACCCACGTGCTATGATACTGACAGTGCAAAGGCTACAAAATTCAAGAAAGAGAGTTTAAGAATCTCAAAAAACTGTAACATATCTGCTGAAATACAGTTGAATTTTTCAGAGGAAGTTGTAGAGGACTTACAATCACCAGGACTTAGAGGAAAGCAAAACTTCTTCTTCAATGGTTTAATTGTTCTGGTTTTTTGATGTCTTGTGAAGGAGGTTTTTCTTTAATTATCTGGAGCATTTATTTTTGTATCAAATAGGAAAAGGCCCTTGAAACAGGAATTTGCGAACTTTGCCTTTATAAACTAAAGCTGTTAGTGTCTGGTTCTTGCTATTTACTTCAGAGCTAAATGCAGCAGATGTAAATGTAACGGTATAAAACCTTTGAAAGTAATTAAATCACATAGTAAGATTAGTTCAACCCTTAAGATAAAAGGGTTGAGGCTGCTTTCATGACAAAGAGCTGTGCATTTATAAAACCATAAAATCACTTGCTTAAATCATTAGTGTATTTAGCTGTTTCAGTGATAGATACTGGAATACGTCACATCAGTCACCTCTTAGGACTTTGCATATACAACATCTGCTCTGTTCTCCTGTTCCAACAATTTCAGTTTCAAAGCAAAAATCCTAAAGATCTGTGAACAAAGAATAATTTGCTTTTTGTGCTATTTTTGCTTCTTTATCGTAATGCTTGATAAGGTTGTACGGTTTAGTATTTTTGTCAGTCAATCTCTTTTATTGTTCATGTTTCATACAAAAAGATTCAGAACTTAAATACACTTCAGTCTAATATTTGTGTCTATTCATCGTCTGATACTTGAGAGCAGTTTGGAAGAGGCATAAGAAAAATAGAAGTGTTTCTAGTCCCTCAAGTAATATGGCATTGTGATTATGATTGCTATTAAAATAAAGAAGATTGGTTGTTCATGGGGCTTTGGCATTGTCAGAATGAAGGATGACAAAGAAAGCACATAAGAAAAAATTGTCTACAGATTCCTAGAACACGTGAATAGTATAATCTCATTCACAGAGAAAGAACATTATATTAAAATTTACTCTGTATATTTAAATTTCAGAGACTTGGGCTCTTTCTCAGAGAGAGGGAGAGAAAAAAAGACTGTGTAAGTGAATTGAGAAGAGAGAATCTGGATTTATTTCTCTTACAGCTTTTATAGGAAGTAGTTGAACACAAAAGCATTGCCCATTTGCACCATGTAGGATTTGATAGGTAATCTGACATGGGAGAAGGAGAAAAGGAAGAAACAAAAAAAGATATATGAAACTGCTTTTGAAGTGGGAGAGTCCAAAATAGAGGACTAAACTAGAGTTTAGTCCAGCGTCTATAAAATCCAGGTGTGTAAACTCACATACTTAGTCTTAATGTAGACAAAGCATCTAGGTGTCTTTGGAACCCTTAGTCACTGCTGGGAAAGCAATAGCCTCAGTCTCTGCCAACTAGTCCAGTCCTCAGATGCTTCAAGGCATCAATATATACAATAAATTTTAAAGAAGCCGAGATACAGCCATCAAATCGCTCTATATAAAAAAATGTGATTTTCTTTCTTTCTTTACAATAGGTCTCCATTGGACAATAAATAACTTGGAGTTCAATATTTGTCCCACTATAAAGGTTTATTTGAAATTTGTGACAGGAGTAGGGGGAACTATTAAGTTAATTTTTTTAAATTCCATCTCATTAAGTGGTAGAAAAAACCTGACTCCATCAAAAAGAAAAATATTCCCCAGAAAAACTGTAGTCTGAGTATGTCCCCAATACCACATTTAATACCACTTCTTTCATGCAAAGGTAAAAAACCCACTTTAAACATTTATCCAAAAATAACCGCTTAGAATCATAGCATCGTGGAATGGTTTGGATTGGAAGAGACCTTAAATATCATCCAGTTCCAGCCCCTTGTGTCATGGGCAGAGAAACCTCCCACTAGACCAGGTTGCTCCAAGCTCTGTCCAGCTTGACCTTAAACACTGCCAGGGATGGGGTTCTCTGAGCAACCTGTTCCAGTGCTTCACCACCTTCACAGCAAAGAACTTCTGTATATCCAACCTAATTTTCCCTTCTTTCAATCTGAACCCATATTCCTTGTCCTATCACTGCGGTTCATAAAGAAGAGTCCCTCTCCATCTTCCCTGTAGCCCCCTTCAGATACTGGAAGGTGTTGGGCAGTCTCCACACAACCTTCTCTTCTCTCGGCTGAACAGCCCCGACTCTCTCAGCTTGTGTTCACAGGGGAGGTGCTCCAGTCCCCTCATCAACTTCATGGCATCCTCTGGGCTTGCTCCAACTACTCCATGTCCTCCTTAGACAAGGGGCCCCAAAGCTGAATGCAGCACTCCAAGTGGGGCTCGTGAGAGCAGAGTAGAGGGGGAGAATCGCTGTAAAAATTTGAGCAGGAAAGGAGGGACAAGGAGCTAAGTGAGACTCAAGATGTTTGAGCTGAGATGCCTTTAAGGCACCCCTTCACCTTCTAGATCCTTGCTTAGTTGTAGTAGCTTGTCGTCAGGAAGGAGCAATTCTGCAGAGCATAATTTCCCTTGAACTTAGCTCCTGTCAAAATGGCACAGTGAGCATTTGCACACTATCCTGTGAAAGTAATAACAGCTTGATGTCCAAGTAGCACCTTGTCCTGGCATAGCCTAACTCCAGACAATATCCTGACCTCTGGCCAGTGTCCTGGCTTGAGCTTAGAAAACAGATTCAGCCCCACCTCTGTCTGTGATTTACTGTGCAACTTTGGGTGTATCTCCCCTTGCTAGATCTGTTTCCTCATACCTAAAATATATTTGGAGACACCATGAATTCTGTGGGGAAAACTATTCTGCCACAAGGAGCTGAGATTAGTTGTGCCAATGATCAGGCAGTACCAGCCTTGCTAGCGGAAGGTCTCTTTCCTTCATCTAAAACAAGCCTGTGTCTAGTCCATGCCAGGCAGAAGTAGCAGGGCTCTTGTAGACCAAGAAGGCAGCGGGGTTAGAGTAAAGCATTTGGCCACGTTAGAAAGGTAGGAGTATGGAACTTTCTGCAATGCACTTGCAGCAGTTTCTGCTACAGTTAGCACCTGTCTCAGCAAGAGATTTTTCTGTGAATGCATTTCATGAGGTCTTCATGCATTCAGGCAGTGAGGATCAAGACTTCCACCACACTGTTAGTCTGAACCAGTCTCAGAGTTCTTATATTCTTATTCCAGTAAGGAATTATAGCAGGGAGAAAAGTGTATCGAAAGAAAAGGGAGAAACATCACAGCTTCTGAAATTGTTCATAATGAAGAAAAGAACTTTTAAAAAAGGATACAACATGAATAAATTCATTTTTCCTCCAAATTCCTTCTCTATTTTGAGGGAATTTGGGGTTTTAAATCCTGGAGGTTTTTAGAAAACTAGAAGAAATTGACAAAGTTGGAAAAAACTAGACTCAGGCTTGAATAAGACTTCCCCTCATCTCAGCGTACTATTGATATCTCCTGAATCTTGCCACCCACCTGCCTTTGAAGAGTTGAGTCCCTTCCCATATGAATATAAAATAAGAAGAACATTTAGATCTCCTGCTAGTATTTCTCACAAAACTCAAGGTCTTCTTGGGGGCTGGACCAATAATAGAGCCTGATTATTCTAACAAACACCAAATGAGGTATTTAGGGTAAAGGCTTAGAATTAATTCACATTTAAGACAAATGCAAAATTTCTGTCAAAGCCAGCCAGGGTTGCATTTATTAGCAAGAAGTATACATTCAACTGTATTCGCTGATGTTGGTCACACTCAAACATTAGAGGTGAGAGGAAATATAGAATATATTTTCTATTTAAACTCATCATGGCCAAAGATATAGGAGCAAAAATGCAAAGGCAGCAGAGTAACTACACAATGCCAGCCTTTCTGAGAACATCTTCTCTTGAAGAGACTGAGAAAACCTGCCAGAATGGTACAGAAGTTTTGATGAAGGGAAGCACTCGGATAAGGACATTAAATCCGGGCTGATACCAGCATATGGAAGTTGAAGTCTTTTCTCATTATCTTGGCTGATTTTCTGCCAGGAGACACATCTGCTGGACTTCTGCAGGAGCCCTGCGGGAATATAAACCTAGGCAGTCAGACCAGCCTGCTAAGTCATATTTATGTAATGTTTTTAGGTAATTTCTCACATCAAGGGATGCACTGGCTCAGAAACACACTTAAGGCTCATGGAGGGTGGGGAAAAATCATCTGGGAAGCATGTTTGCCATTTGATGGGAGACTACATGGACACCAGTGGAGAATTCTCCTCCAAAAAAATGAGAATTGACTACTCTCCAGGATTACTTAGCAACTTGCTCACATTACTTATTTAGAATGATAATTTCCCTGAGCTGTCAAAATCCCAGAATTAAGGCATATGATTGAACTGCTGTTAGCAGCAATAATGGTTATGGTAAACTAATGGCAGTGTCATGCAAATTCTTTAAACTTTAAACATTGTAAAGTTTTAAAAGCTTAGGGCTTTTGTCATTTCAAGTGAACACTTTCATGTTATTGTCATCTTTTTGGACTTAAAATTCTTTATTTTCAGAGTTTGAATACCCCTAGAGGGTTTCCTCTTTATACAGATAGGGGAAAGAACATGGTGTGAAGACACAATGAATTATAGCCTTGTCTCTTACCTATTCACCCAGTTTCAGATATTTGGCTTGTTAAACTCGAGTTTTCCACTCACACGTGCAGAGCTCTCCAGGGCAACACCTTTAATATGTCTTGATGCATTGCATATGTCAAGGTGGGGTCTGTGTGTTTTTCTAAACATTGATCCTGATTTTAAAGAAAAATGAGGAAGAATATTGTGCTGCAAAAAGTTGGCTTTATGTTAGCATTTCAATTATCTTCATCCTAGCTGAGAAACAGAAATATGACTTCAGCTAAGTCATTTTATCTCAAGGACAAAATTCTCATGGAGGAGTATGCAATTCATAAGGAGCTGCATTCTGATGTCTTCTCCAATTTACTACTGAAATTTTAAAACAAAACAAAACATAACCACCACACCCCCAAGAAGTGACTTTTTTAAAGAGCTCAGAATTTGTGCAAGTCACTGTAAAGACCAAACAAACAAACAGTCTGACAAAAAACCCAAAACTTCCATTTAATTGTCATCTGCAATAGTTTAGATGTTATGAAGTTTCTGTAAATTATTAATTAGCAGTATACTCTCATCTGAAACTAGGGGCTGCATAACAGTATCTCCTGGAGGAATATTCAACTGTTCTCACTGAATTTTATATCATCTAGAGTTTCTCTCTAAAGTCCAACTCTAACAAATGACCAGTAACCTCTGCTGTTGAATCCTAGCTAGGTTTTTTTGTTAATAAAACCCAGGCAGTTTGATGTGCATCAAAGTGTTTTGATGGATCAAGTGAGAGAACTATGTCATCTTCTTTCCTGATAAAACTCCAAATTCTGAATGTTCAGCAGCTTCCTACCCATAATGCTTAGCAAAATGTAAGAACAGGAATTGTCATACAGTAATTTGACATTTCTGACACAAATGAATGCTTTGAATATAGAGAGTTACTCCTTCAACCTTTTCTTAAGGAACCACCTCATACATCTTGAAAATTTATCTGCCTGTGTCCAACTTGTGAACAATTAATTGCCACATCATTCACAGTAGAGAGATTTTTTTTTCTCTACTCTTTTTTCCTTTGCATATATATACATGATATCTCATTATTAAGTGTGTTGGGAGCACTTATCTGCATGGAGGAAAGGCAGTGAATTTTTTCAAGTTGTAATGATGAGCTAAAAGTAAGCCCTGCAAGGTAAAATCTACTTAAAATGTGGCAATTGGGGAAAATATGTCCCCCAAGCATAGCAAACACACCATCAAAGTGAGTTAGCTACCAATTAACTTCTACATTTTGCAAAAAGGGCATTAAATTCTAGGGTAAAAATAAAGCCAAATGATATATGCCTGTTCTCTGTGAACAACAGATCATACAAAATGAGCTCTAGATGAGGTGGTTTTCATTGTGTTTTCAGCATTCAGTGCCTTTCTGGAAAAAAATTTGCTTTTCTGTTAAAAATACTTTTTTTTTCTATGTAAACGTCTATCACTAGGCATATGGAAAACGAGAAACTATAGGTCTAATGCAGTAAGTTAAAATGTGAGATCCTAGGCAGGTTCAGACACTATGATCCAGGACCCAGTTTTGACCAAACTAATCAACGGATACTCTCCCCCTAAATTCAGATGTGCCTAAACTCTTCCTGCTGGAAACAATTCGAGAAGCAAAATATCCTACCAGACATAAGAAACTTAATTCTCAGTTCCTGTGGTCCGGATAATGTCATCTCCACATGGGAAAATATTTTAGCTAGTCTCTGTATTTCACCTCACAGTCACCAGGAACATGTATTTCAGAAAAAAAACCATATGGAGTTTCCAAAACAATACTTTGGCAATATTGTGTCCTTGGAGAACGTAATGTCTTAAATCCAAATATTAAATAGTTGACTTTTGTCTTACAATTAGTAATGTGCTACCTTATATAAGCTGCTTTTTTTTGTGTAGTATAAATTCCTCTGTGTTTATAGACATCTAAACCTGTTGCAATTCTATAGAATCATTTCCTTTGAAATGGGTGACTGAGTTCACAGAACCACAGCATCAGGGAATGGGTAAGGCTGGAAGGGACCACTGGAGATCATCTAGCCCCTCCACAAGCATGGTCTGCCCAAGAGCACATTACTCAGGATTGTGTTCAGACAACTTTCGAATATCTCCAGGGAAGGAGACTCCTCAACCTCTCTTGGTTTCCCCAACTCACTGCATTACTTCTGTCAAATACCTGCTTTATCGATTGTAAATGTGCTTGACTTCATCAGACATTTGTCCCTATTTTTCTTTCTGAGAGTATCAGAAGATATTGTAAGGACCCTCCATCACAGCATCATTGCTCTTATGCTTTCAGCACGTAGGCACTTGTACCCTGTTCTGTAAAACTGAACACTTCTAATTTTTTGGGCATCTTCTCATTTTAAAATTCTTTTCCAGTGTTTGTGTCAACTTCATACCTTAGCTTTCAAAGTTATATATTACATTTTGCCTCCTGAAGATATCCAGTCAGATGCAATGCTGTAGAATTATATTTTAATTATCAATAACAATTAGTTCTATGCCTACATAAAATACCTGCACAGTGACATTTGTATTAAAAATTTTCAGGATTACACCCAACCTCTGCTTCACATGTCATCACCACTAATACACTGTCCTGCACATGTATGCATATATATATATACACACACAGTAAAGCAGCAGAAAATCAGGAAGAAAGAAGATCGAAAATATTGTTGAAAATATGATGGGGAAGGTGAATACTGCCTTCTCGCCTTGTTTTTTTATGACTTATAGGAACCACACCAATAACCTCATTCCATGGCTGCAGTGACAGTTGACAGGCAGTCTTTTCTCACTCTGGGATACCCCCACCAGGTGACACACTGTCTCTGAATTATCTCGTAATTCAGAAGAAATCTGAACAGTTTATGTGAGTGTTCGAAGGAGGAAGAATCTTGAGGAAAAATTTAAGGATTAAATCGATGAAGACCAATTACTGGAATGCAACTACATAAATATTCCAAGGTGCACTTAAACATGGATGTAACCCTGAGGTATACACCTAATTTTATCCCTAAAGAAAAGACTATTTGGAAGAATATTTGGCTAAGTGCTTCACCTGAAGGCTATGTTTCAGCTTCACTGACTTCTACAGGGCTGAGATTACTGCAGATTTGAATGTGCTTTTGTTTTGAAAACCTGCAGGAAAAAAAAAAGACTGCAGCAAGGACCTGGTTGAAGGGTTCAATGAGCTTAAAAAGATCTCCTGACTTCACTATGTGATCAGACATTATGAAATAGAAGATTCAGCTACATTTCAAAGCATTTTTAAAATCTATCCAACATACATTTTATATGTTACCCTCTAATTTTGGATATTTTTGGTATGGTAATTTATACAGTACACTTGAATGAATTGAGTGTTGTTCCTCAAGGGTCAGTACAGAGGCTGGCTTTGTTTAACATCATCTTCAGCAGCATGGACAGTGGGAATGATTGCACCCTCAGCAAGTCTACTGATGGCACTGAGCTGTGTGGTGTGGCCAACATGCTAGAGAGAAGGGATCCCATCCAGAGGGACCTTCAAAGAATCGAATGCATTGGATAAAAGTGTTAAAACATTAACAGAAATACACGAGTGAAAGATTACTTGTGAAAGAGGGAAGAGAGACAGGGAATTTATGAGCAAGCACTACGTGAATTTATATGTCTAAATCCTGACCAATGAATCTTAAGTCTAGGCAGACACATTTGTGCTTAGGCGAAAGAAAAATATGTGTTTTAAAGTTGCACTCTATAGCAATTTCTCTAAAGGATTCTTGTGTGGTTGATTTTTAAGCAGTTCATTGTTGCCATACAAAATCCTCGTCACTGTGATTGCACACAGAGGTCACAGTGTTTGTTTCTGTAGCTTGAAATGAAACATGTTGCTTTTGTGAGTCAATTTCTAGGGAGCATACTTTCACTTATCAGTTCAGTCATTTCCATGACTATTTAAAAATGTTAATTAGTGTTTTCAGTTTATGTTCTACTTAATAGACTTGTTCAAGTGAATGATTGTATGAAGCAAACATGAAAGAACATGGTAAAAGAAACATTTCTTATTTTGAAATTGGAACAGACATTAAAAAGAATTTAGTGTCCTTGCTTAGCTTTATTTAGTAAACATTAGCCTTACACTTATTTTAAAGTAGAAACCCACAATCTGCTACACTGAGCCAGAAAAATGAACTGTCCACTAATTCCTATTCTTTCATGTTTCAGAAAAATGTAGAAATTTCTTTGTGGATAACTGAGTAAAATCTTTCATGAACATTTTCTTACTGATTCTTAGGTAGTTATTTTTGTATCTGTTTCCTGACTCTGAGACCTAATATATTCCCCATATTTTTCTTTACATGATTAGTGTTTCTTAAACTGGTAAATACATGCTGAAATTGGACAAAAGTAATGTTTAATCAGCTTCTTTTGGAGGTAAAGAGATATAAGATTGATGTCTGGTAATGATGAAGGATTTTTTTTCTGTTTTGCTGAGGCATTCAGCATGAGTGGGAGGGATGGCATGACTATCGCTTCTTGATTGCACTGAAGTGTAAACATAGGAGTACTTTTCTGCAATGGAATTATTTTGGATTTTTACAGGAGTGCTCATGTAATTATTTTCTCATCAGGGAGACCCTTGCTATTTTGGGCTGGTTTTTTGGATGCTATAATGTATCTATCATTAATTTCACAGCAAAATAAAAACAAAAAGATGAATGAAGGCAATGGTTATAATAAATAAATATAATAAATATTTAAATATTTACAATAATAAATATAATAAATATTTACAAGTCTCCTGATCAAGGACCTCAGGACTTTGCTACATCATGCTTATAATTTTCCAAGTCCCAGTTCTTTATGTTTAAATTTCTTCTGAGGGTCCATTTTTGCATGATAAACCATGTGTATCTGCTTGAGAGACGGATTTAGATCAAACTCAATTTCCCTTGTATTTTAAGGGTGGAATGGTCAAGACCTTTAAGGTGCAGTCGTTCAGGTGACAAGTAATCAAGGTCTGTTTGTGTAACCAGATCCAGGAGGATGAAGCAGAAATGACAAATACATCTGAAAAGTAAAAGAATAATATAATTTTTAAGGTTGGAAAAGACCTCTAAAAGCATCAAATTCAGCCACTAAACCAGCACCACCATATTCACCACTAAACCATATCTCTAAGTGTAGCGCTTCCTTTCTCCAGACTAAACCATGTCATTTCCCTCAGCTCCTCTTGTAGGACATGTGCTCTATATAGAGCATTTGCTTAGGAAAAATTACCTCAGGGAAGGATGGCAAGAGTTTTTATTATGTTATTTCCTTGAGGTCAGATGCAGGGTGAAAAAAAGCACTCTAAGAGTGCTGGTAAAATAGAAGTTATTTTATTCACAGGAGCAGATGGACAGAAAATCATCTTCCCTCAATCTGACCTGGCCAGACTTGTGACAGATATGGTGTCTAAAGTATTTTCCCTGAGTTCATATGTTTTGCTTCTAAGTGTTATTTCAGTAAAACCATTATTTTAAATATGCACAAGTGTGTTATTTTATGACACTTGTGTTTGCAGAAATGAACTGGAAATCAAATGCTGCTGATTATTACTCAATGTGAAAATTAGCAGATTATCTTTCTGCTAATAGCCCTTGGCTCTTAAAATATTTTTTTTAACTGACTGTGATACGGAAGAAAAGCACTACATACTATTCTGATAGAAGACACAAGTAATTTAATCTAAGCAAATTGATTAAATTTGCACTGAATGTAAGAATATTCAAAAGTATGTCCATATCTAAGGTTAAAATATTAAAAAACAAAATTTTGAGGAAATTAGTAGAATTAGTTAGACTAAAGGGCTCATGAACTAAAACACAATAGAGACTTGGAAATTTAGAAAGTCAGCGACAAAAACATCCCACATTAAAGTAGGAAACACATGAGTCTATAGCTTAAAGAACTAACTGGGTAAAGAATCCCAAGAAATAAGAAACTGTGAAATTAAAAGGATGTGATAAAATTAGTGTTCCAGAAGACACGACACCTAGAGGGTAGAAAAAAAGTTTCCCAAAGGCAAGTTCAGATAGACTTCTAAAACTATTAAAAGAAATAGCAAAGGTCTTGGTCCTCAAAAAAGAAAAAAGGTAAGAAAATGAGGAAATAAATAGAGTCAAGAGAGAAACAAAACTAACAAGGTTGAATGTGTTCAAGTATGGGGGGACAGGATAATTTCTGACCCCATTTCTGAAAGAGCTGGGACATGAAATTGCAGTTCTGGGAGCAAGTACCTAGAATAAATCTAGAAAGATAAATGTGACACCTTATTTAAGAATAGCAAATTAACACCTATACTTAAGAAGGGAGTGGGGGAAAGTGATCTAACCCACTGCAAGCTTGTTAATCTAATATTAATTGTATCAAAGGATTTAGAATTCTTTCTTTAAAAAAACATAGAAAGGATGGTGAGTGTAATATAATATAATAAAACCATGCACAAATCTCAGTTAGCAAAAATAGATCATGCCACAGTCTGTTGAAAAAGATTTTGTAGTTAAATGAAAAGATGGTGACTCTAATACATAGGGATTTCAGCAAAGTATTTGACATGGTGCTGAAAAGAAAAAAGTTAGACTAGAAAGTGAGGAATAGTAGAATAGAGGGTATAGGTTTAAATCATATTAAACAGGGAAATTTTTGAGTAAAAAGGAGTTACCAGTGGCATTTAAGGATTTCATTAGTTGCCACAGTAAAGAAGTATGTGAGATACTGATAAAATTTATTGACATTTTGAGTTTTGAAGTCATCATTAATACAGAAGAATATTTTTCTACTGTATTGAAAGGAAGAGATGAGAGATGGCTCTGAGGACCAGAATAACAAGGATGAGATGAAATTCAGAAGTACAAAATACAAACCCATGCACTTCTGAAATAATAACAACAATTTTCCTCTAAACTGGGATTTCATCAGGTGGTAATGATAGAGGGAAAGACCTTGTAGAACTGACTGATCAGAAACCAATACGGTGTAGCCAAAAGAAAAAGGCAAAGAACATCCTTGAATGTCCCAAGTGGGATAATCTCTGTATCCTACAGAAGCAAAACTCAGACTAGATTAAGTTCAGAGTAGACTACAGAGGAATGACTAGGAAATGAAGAACTTCTCTTATGAAACGAGACTGAAACAACTTGGCTTGTTAACCTTGTAAAATAAAGGCTAAGTAGGGATTATACTTGCTTTTTCTAAATACATCAGTGATAATAAACATCCAAGAGGGAAAAGTCTACTTGGTGCAAGAATAAATGGAATTAAACTGGAAATGAAAAAACAGTTATGCTGGAAATTAAAAAAAGATTTCTGAGAACAAGAGTCTGGAAAAGTGTCCGATACAAGAGGGGAAAAAACCTTAATTAATTTTAAACTTTGATTAGTTTATGAAATGGGATGTGTAACATAATTGCTGGTAAAAGCAGAAACTGAACTCATTAATCTATGAAATCCTTTGCAGTTCCAAGTTCGTATTTGTGCTGAAGATGATGTGAGGTTTATGACATATGATAATAATCCATTTACATATTTAATGGGAACAATCACGGCTGTATGGCCACATATCTGATGTCCCTTCTTGCAGTACATTGAAATAATTGGCCAAAAAAAAATTTAAAGCAGCTTGGTTTGCTGAGTGCACACAATTTGTCATTTAGTCAGTGGTTTGTGCTTATTCATTATCATCATCTGACATTCTCTATCACAGAGAAATTTTTATGGACAAATGAGTTAAAGCAAGAATGACAATATGCAAAAGAGATCAGAAAATAGAAGGCCTTTTTCCTCCTCTCTTTTATTGTTTGGTTAAGGAGCGTGTCACTGTGATCAGCACTCTTGATAAAGTATGTAAATGTTTAGAGCCTGTTATTCCTGGGCTATTACTTGCATAGTCTTATCATAACAGCAATCTGATAGAAAGTGATGGGGATCAGTTCCCAGGAGGAGAAGCTCAGAATGACTTTGTTTCAAATAGCACTATGACATTTTTAGTTCTGGCTTAATAACCCTGATGTGGGTTGTGCCTTCAGGTTATTGAGGTATCTTCAACCTTGTATACTGTTTTTTAATAATTCTAAAGACTCCAAATTGTGCTTGTGACTATTTTAGCATTTAAACAATGTCTTTATCTAATGTGGTGTAAAGATTATTTTAATAAGAAGTTCCTATATTTTCCTATTCCTATATAATATTCCTATATTTTCAAGTTGCTATTTAAAAAGTAAATCAGGTTTGTGTCAAAAGGGAAACTTTACCAGTTCAAGTTGTTCGAACCGAAGAGAGATCAAAGCAGTTTATTTATTTATTAATGCCACAAACCCAACAAACCTTCAGCAAACTGTACATTCAAGGCCAGTATTGACAATGCAACAGATAAACTGCAATAGTAGACACTGTCAAGGTTGTTAAATATCCAGCTACAAATTTTTAAAAACTCTTCTAATCTCAAAGCATTTTATTTAAATTATACCCAAATACACACAGGTTAATATTTATGTGCACACACTCACATCCCTCACAAATTGTGTGGGTTTTGGGCACACAAACCCTCTCCAGGATTTACAGCCCTTACTTGCAGCCTCCTTCTGTGGGAGTTGCAGATGCCCCAGCTGTGCGCATGTCCATGCTGCTCCCTGCAACCCTTGATGTAGACGTGGGGAAGAAATCCCTACCAGGTCACAGACAAACACCCAAAGGATCCCTGATCCCTCCCCCAGCTGCCCTGTCTTGTACAGGTGCAAGCTCGTCACAACACCCCAGGGGAGGATGCTCAGCCTGGTTTGGGCAGGGTGGTGATGCCATGCAATGACTTCTGGCAGGACCAAAACAGATTTTGCCAGTTTTTCTATTTCTGTCTGTCTCTTACTTCCTGTTGTTCACTACAAGTTATATTTTTAATATATTTTTTTCAAGCTGATTGTTTTATCCAAAAGTGCTTTTGCAATTCAACTGGATAATGGTCATCTTCCTGCTTAGCTTTGCTGTTCACAGACAAGTGGCACTCAGACTGTTTGGAGCATTTCAGCTACAGACAGTGCTGCACTCACATTCCTGCCTAACCATAATTTTTTAACCAGGTTACATTTCCTCAGAAGCTCCCCCAGAGACTATAATTGCAATGCCAAATCATAAACCACACCTTAATGAGTGTCTGTCATAAGCAGACAGCCTGAATTTTATAATAGAGTTGAGTACAAACCAAGAATATTAGGTGTATCATGCTATTCTGAATTCTAGAACTGAATGTCACAAACAATCAGGCAAAATATTATGGCTGAAACAGAGTTGCTTCTATAAAAGTCTGAATAACAAATGATCTGTTAGACAAGCATTGGAGTTCAAAATGTGGAAAGGCAGAACTCTATTTTCTTCAGTAGTTTTCACTTGAAATTCTGTGACAGGAGAATTTACCAGTAAATCAGTCAATAAGTCAAAAATGACTTATGTTTTCTGGTGAAAAGTCTGACAAAAGTATGCTCTTTAAATTAGGTGCTTTTTATAAATCGGGTTAAGCATCCAGAATCTAATCTGCACTTTTCAAATCTTCACAGTACTGTCTATAAAGAGCAAAACAAAACAGAAAAGCTAATGGAGAATCATTGAAAAGTTTACTACAGTTTATTATTTCTTTTTCTTTTGATGTTGAAAACTCTTCTTGGACTTTCAAACTAGGACCGACAGAGTGATCCTGAAGGATCATGTAAGAGAATGTTTAATATCACAGAGTTATCACTCCTTGTTTTACCATATTTAGACTTCCATAAGAAGTTCATTGTTAGAGTACAGAAGAGACCTAAACTGTATGTGGTATGGCACTTGGGAAGAGATTAAATACCTAACTTGTCAGCACAGTAATCTCTAGCACAGGAACACATCCACACTTTGGAAGATTAACCTATTCCCACACACTAGTTCACTAAAACCAGCTAATTTCTTTCCCTAGAAATATTCTCCACAACTACTACAAAGGAGAAAAGAGATTGAGCTAGTGCTTTTTAAGGAGCTCTTTGTTTTCTTAGACTTTGTGAGTCATTTCTATGTCTATACACTCTTTCCTGCAACAGAATTTTTAATAGCCACCCAGTTTAGCCCCTGGGATAAGTCAGACAAATAAGATTTCTGTTCTGCAAAGAGTTCTAGAAACTAGTGTCCAGATCCTTTCTTGTTCCTGCTCTGTTTAGCAGACCATGCCTTTTCTGTGCCAGATAATTATCAGGACAATAAGATTTTTTCTCTTATGCCCAGTCTTGCAGTGCTCTGTCAAGTCCTGTTGTCTTTTTACATGTGTAACTCCTCCCAGATCGGGTGAAAGTTAAGAGTCAATATTTATTCTTCCTCATGACTTGCATATAAAGTCATTTAGCTTAAAACTGTAACCTGGCATCTCTCTACCTGTCAAATTATGTCCTTCTTGCACTTATATAATAATTTGTGATTAATTTTTAAGACCTCAGAGACCTAACAATTGAACAGAGACAAGGAGCAAGGTGCTGTTAGTCAGTAGTGATTTGGGGTAGGTCGCCCAAGGCTTTTATTTCCAGGATGATAGTTTCCTGTTCGTTGAAATCCGTCTTGCAGGAGTTGTAGTTCTTAGCACATTTTTTCTTTATCAGTTGGAGAAAGTGCTGTGCAGTAGTCGTAAGCAAGTGATGTTGGAGGTCAAAGCTGGGTCTGTAGTAACAACCTGTTTATGGAGAGATTCACACTTCAGATTGGAGGAGGTCCAGTTCTCTCTCAACCTGTTCCCACTTAAAATGTTCGATATTCTGTTTGAATTGAGGATTGACTCAAGACTGAAGATTTGAATTAAAATTCAAGATTGAAAATCAACTTAATTAAACTGTCTGAGAATAAATTTACATTCAAAAGTGTGTTAAGACTGTGTGCACTGGCCCTGTTGAGTTTGTAAGGGATGTTGTGCTGTACCTGAGATATCATGCATACTTATGTATAAGTTAATATAGATAACTGGTTTTGTTGGTATCAGTAGAAATAAAATTCTTTTTTTCTTTTACAATTATTTAATCATCCTTCTATCTTACATGCTTCTTGCTGTAGCCTTAGAGTCTGGATTCTGACAATGAAGGACTAAACACTGCTGATGCAGTGCTACCCTTCTAGCAGGTCCATTAGCTATTCCTGTGATACAAACTGAAAATAAACACAGTCAGGGACTATTATTACCCTATTAACCATAAAATACGAAGATATTGCCTGAAAATGAGTAATAAGTTGCTGTATAAGGACAAGGTGGCCCAATGTGAGGGAAAGCAAGATATAAAACAAAAAGAAAAAATTTCGAGTTACATGGTCTTCTCTCTCTTATAATACAAAATTTTGGGGGTTTTTGTTCTCTTGAGCCAGACTAAGGCATTACCTTTTTCAGAAGCTGACACTGCCTGTAACACTCTCATCAATGAATAGATATCAAGAGAAGAGTTGCAGCAATTAAGACTTTTCATGTAGGTCTCCATTTACAGCAATAACGTAGCCTTATCTACTGAAATCTTGATTAAAGTGAGAGGAAGACAATGCATGTTTCATTCCTAATATGTTAAATAATGATCTCTTCTCTGTGGTGACCTGTGACAGGATCTGGGGCAATGGCCTGAAGTTGTGTGAAGGAGGTTTAGTTTGGATATTAGAAAAATGTTTTTGACCCAGAGGGTGGCTGGGCACTGGAACAGGCTCCCCAGGGCAGTGGTCACAGCACCAAGCCTGACAGAGTTCAAGAAACATTTGGACAATGCTCTCGGCACATGATGTGACTCTTGGAGTATCCTGTGCAGGGCCAGGAACTGGACTCGATGGTCCTTCCAACTCAGCATCTTATGTGATTCTGTGATTCTGGGATACTTTAAGAAGTTTATGACATTATTTCCTCTTTTCTTTTTTTTATTTTTTTTGATAGAGTAATAATGAATTATTTTTTAAGGAAACAAGGTAACAAAGTGAAGAAGTATTTTTTTCTATATGATTCCCTTTAATTCTCTTCTTTAGTTGCTTCTCATATGTGTTAAAGAACAAAAAATGTCTACACTGGTTACAAAATCCCTTTGGGGTGCCCAGCTAAAACCAGTCATGTAGGAAATAGAATAATTAATTTAAAAAATAAATGTAAAATGAATGGATCAAGTAGAGAATAGGTACATTTTTTTGTGACGAAAAATCTCCTGTGAAATTTGCATAGAAATGGCCTGAATATATATATTTGGGAATATAACCCACACTGTTCAGCACAGAATGTTTTATTAACCATGGTTTTTAAAGACAGTGAACATAGGAGGGGATAGATCAGGAAATAAATAATACATACTACAGAAATGGCCCTGAGATGAGTAGCTCTTCCCTTTATAAATATTACAAGGTACCCACAATCCCCCAGGTAAGAACACAGCATTCAACGCGTTTAATGATGAACAACAACAAAAGAAGAGCATTTTAATTTAACATGGGAGTCAGTTCCGAGTCTTATCTTGGCTATCCTAAGAAGTGTATTACAGCCCTAATATTGCTAATAGTGAATTCCAGTATATTTTTATCCTTCATTACTGGAAAGTGACTCTTGTAGCTTTGTATCATATTACTGGGGATGAAATTACCTGACATTTTATGAATCATCAATATCAGATTAAAGTGGCGGCAGTGAATTTTGTACCGTGCTGCCAGTTGATACAATAATGGTGCTAATAATATCTGAAATTATGACTTCTAGGTCCCACACAGAAAGGGATAATTTCAGAAGGGTGGGGGGGAAATAATTTTTTTTCTGTATTCCCTTTTTCAAAAAAATATTCTTTTGAAAATAAGCACATTAACCTAAATTAAAAACACACAAAAAAAGTATGCAAAGGTGCTGGGGAGACCTGATGTGGTCCAAACATCCCCATGCTGAAGTATAGGATGAGCCGGTGACTAATTGAAGTGTTCTGATCTTGCTGGCAGGGCTTGAATGTACGTTTTAAGCATTGCAATAGCATCTAGAGTAGCTGGCCTAAATCTCTTCCCCAGAGGCTAGCATTAATTGTGTGAACATAAGAACACTGTTAATGGGTCAGGGCAAAAATCCACCTTACTCTGTCTCCAGCACTGCCCAGCAACAGGGGCACAGGGAGCCATGTAAGAGCAGGGCAGCATATGGTGCCAGATCCCTGGAATGCTCCTTTGCCAGCAAGTGGGTTGTGCCTCTGGGACTGCCCGAATGGAAGGTGATGCTTTGGTGTTTAACAGAATCTTGTCAGTTTTATATCATTAATTTATCTCATCCCTTTTTAATCCAGAGAGGATTTAGGCATCCACAATGTCTTGTAGCAGCCACATGTATGACAAAGTACCTCTATGGCTTGCTTTTAATCTGTTACTTGTTAATTTTATTTGATGGTCTTAACATAGACGAGATAGTTTGTACTCATTTGACCCACTCTGTATTACTGGTAGTTTATAGAGATATGTCATATCCTTTCCTCAGTGACTTCTCCAAAATAAAGGTGTTATCGTGTTTAGATTTTCACTATCATTGGTCCTCCTTACTGTCCCTCTCTGTACCTTTCCCAGTACTGCTGTATTATTTTGGAGACAAGGGAATAACAAACTATATTAAAGACACCTGAGGGATTTAAATAGAGGCATTATAATGTTTTCTCCTTTGTTTTCTACTTCTTTCCAAATAATTCTTAATTCTGCCTGCTTTTGGCAGCCATTAAACGTGGAGCTAATAGTTTTGCAGAGCTACCTGCTGTAACTTCAATACCTATTTCCAGTACAGGAATAGCTACTTCAGAAGCTGTCACAGTGAAAGCAAGATCACTCCAAATGCAGAGTGAAGATTTTTTTCCTGCAACTCTGCTTCCCCGTCACATCATTTTTACTAGTGAAGCAGAACATGGACAGAACTGCTCTTTGCAGCAGACACAGCCCTGCAGATTACAAGATAAATATCTTCAAGGTCTGTTCCTTTGGAGTCTAAGGAGTCAGAGAGGAAGATCCAAAATGAGCCTTTTGCACCTGAAACGAAGTATGCCGCATGACTGAATGCACCTTCGTGGCAGAGGGATGGGAAAGGTAAACAAGCAGCAGCTGCTGAATCACTAAGATAGATGTAGAGAAGTCTTTCCACAGCTGTTTTATCAAAGTAAGAGGAGGAGTCACTAGAGCAAAAGGGACTGAGGTAGTCCAGTTAGGCCTGCTAAAGGGTCAGAGCACTAAAAAGTGGGTTCTTACAGCTCTTTTACCTTCTCACAAAGAGAAGATGCACCTATTGCTAGTCTGATCCTGGAGACCCTATGAGGTGGGAGAGGTATTGCAACTGGGCACCCAAATGTGGCATGACTAAGCCCCTCTTCTCCCGCCAGTAGCAGCATGCAGTATCATATTCAATGACTTTCTTTAGATCTGTTGACCAAATATGAAATATGAGAATCTTACCCTGAAGAAAAGTTGAGGAGGCCTTTTTTGGCACATAACAAAAGAGCATTTGATGATGGTGATACAGACTGCTACTGTTATCAGGATGATTTATCCATGATAAGGACAGAGGCTGATTGCATTATGATATTGCTGGGAAGATTTACAATTTATTCACTCAATGGGGTATTGAAAACTGTCACTGATAGTGATGTCTCGACCTCAGAGTCGGGGTTTCTCATCTAATATTCCACAACTGAAGAATTTCAGTAACAAGAAATTAAGCTCATGTTTCCTTTTATGGGTAGAGCTTAAAATTAAGACACCTGAACAGAAGTGTAGACACACGTTTAGCTCACTCTCTGGATGGACGGCCATTCAGTGGAGCCTCCTGAATTAACCCAGTCAGAGAGCCACTGGGCACCTGGTGCCATATAACACCATCTCTGGGCTGAGAGATACATCAGTGACTTCTGGGAAGTAGCTGGAGGCCAAATAATATACTCCATGGTGCCTTAAAATACATTCACCCCCCATACTTAGGATATTGAATACCAGTCTTAGCCCATATGGTCTGAGGAGATTGGATAATGATTCAACTTTCTAGATGTATAGTGTATGATTTAAATACATTAAAAAATGTATTTGATCATGGCTGAGGTGTGTTTGTTTTCCTTCTTGGTCATAAGTTACCACTCCTAAGGCCATGGATTTAATGTAGGTCCTGTGTGTTGTATCTACCAGCCTTGTGCAGAAGTTTTGCGTGTACTAGTCTTTCTCAAATGGTATTTCTGCCTGTTTGTAGCAAACTAAATAGCACCCCCAGTCACTTGTCAGAGGAATCTCTCCCTAAAAAACAAGGACTCTGTTCAGTACATCTCTATTGATTATGTGGCAATTTAGACACATAGCTCACCTGCGTGCACATTCCTTTAGACATCTGGTTTTGGTGTCTTCATTTTGAATTGAATCCACTCCTCTGATCTGGCTCCCTGCATATCAACTATTTCTTTTTCCTATTTTTTTCAGGTGATTTCCTTTTGCGCCAGTGACATAATTGCAGTACATGCTTTACTTCTCTGCAGAGAATGGGATTCACAGAAGGACTTTACCTCTAAATCATCAATATATATATTGTATGTTAGCCTTAAATTCAGTTTGAGACACCAGGTGTAACTCAGCTACAGCTGAAGTTCAACAACTAATTCTACATTAAAAAAATGCTGCAGACAAGCCTCTACCAGCTTGTGGAGGTTGACACACGCACACATGCACACAGAGTAAACCCACATGCTGATGAAATTCAGGCAATTCAGTTTGAGATCAGGTCTTCACACATTTTCCTTAAATGATAGCACTCTGCTCAGTGAGCCAGCTGCAGCTTCAGACCATTAGGGTGACCCTGCCTGGCAAGACCAGGACTTTTAGTCCTACATCAGGATATGGTCTCGGCAGCCTTTATCTGATGATATTTCCAGGACCATCACTCAGACTTGACAGCTGGGATCCCTCCGGGAGTTTCCCTTGCAAATCCAGGACTGGATATGAGAAAGGATGTAGAATTTACATTTTCCTGCATCCTGTTAGCACTGGGTTTTTTTACTATTATTTCATCAGTCCTTTTGGGATCCCTTTTTATAACCCTTCTCTCTTTCTGAATTCCATCAACACACAGAACAACAGGATGTTAAGTGGGCATCTTGGGTCTGAGCTGGTTTCTTTTGCTTCCTGCTCTTTGTTTATCTCTCTGAAGTTGACACCCTGTCTAGTCCAAGGTTTGGCCTCATTTACATGCACACAAAAAATTTCAGATTGTGAATTAGGTAGAAGAGTAGGGATACTGTTCAGAAAATTACTTCTATTTCAATATTTCTGTTGACTTCCATAATTACTGTGGATTAAAATTCATGCTGTCTGGCAAAGCAATTCTCCTTTCTAGTCTTGAGACTCTTCTTGCTAATAACAAAGATATTCAGATTTATGCTGAAAAGCAAGCCAAACATTCTATTTTCTTCATGTTGCTTGTCTGGAAAAAGTGTCTTCACAAAATTTGTTGTGGAAAAAAATTTCTTCTCAAATTTGAAACAGCTTTTCTACTCTGCAAGGTTTCTGCTGTTCGATATTTTCTTGTAGGTATATTCCTCTGAAGATTCTTATTTATTCTGTGTTCCAAAAGGAAGGAAAAACAAACAAAAACATTCCCTTAGCTGTCTGTTTAGACAAACTGAACTGGTTTTGCACAGTACCAGCATCATAACAATAACCCAAGGGAAATACAAAGACTGCTAAATATGAGCATCCTGTCAAGGGGCTTGTGAGTGGTCCAGTCCAAAGCTGAGGGCAGGGGAAGACTTGTGGTAAGAGAGGAACACAGAGCAGGACATGGGGAAATAGCAGGATAGAAGAACCTCACAAAAGGGGAAGCAGGGAAAATACTGCTTATTGGAATCACAACTCCCCACCTGTTTTTTCCTCGGATTTGTACAACTGCAAACACCCCTTTCCTCAGAACAGAAGTCATGAGCTTTAAAAGTTACATTGGTAGATGTTTCACCTCTCATTTTCATGGCTTTGTGTGCTGCTCAAGAACAACCACAAGAGGAAATGCTGCAAGAAACATTATTTACGAGGATTTCTCTGGGGTTCCATGGTGTCTGATGCTCCCCAAAATGGAGATGCATGATTAATTTTTGTTGCTAAGAAAAGTTCTCCTTTCAGCTTGCTTTATCTTCTGGAAAGTCAGCTAAAGGATAATAAAAGTAGAACCGGTATGATAAAGCCTCAGTAGAGTAAAATCCATTATATCTAAAAGGAGACATGGAAAGATCAAAGAGGGAGCTAAATGTGTCCTGAAGTACTTCAAAAAGTGGCTCACTTAGGAAATATTGATCATCTCAGGATAGAAGTGGAAAACTGGCCAGCTTTTACTGAGAGAACTGAAGAAGCTGTTATAGAGGTGGAAGAGCAGCAAGTCTTTCACTCTATATGTAGGTTTACATGCTCATAATTGTTATGGTTATTTGCAGCTATGTGAATCAGTGTATGAATGAGACATCACCTTACCACTGGTGTTTTCAGGTGTAATCCATTTTATCCAGAGTTTTCGTTTTTAGTTCTGCTAGTGTTCCTAAGTACAGAGGTCTCCTTTGTTTTCTAATAATGTAAATTATATTTTGCTGCCTTTCACTGATGCCTCATTCTGTAACAAATTTAAAGAACAGCTTTCTGATCTGGAACATGAAGACCATATCAAGACCTTCAAGACATAACCATTATAACATTGCTAGTAAAAATTTGCAGAGTTTTTACATATGAGTATATATAGAGATGCATACAGAAATACATACAAATAGCTAAGTGTATGTTACATATTCTATATTAATATTGTATATAATATCCGATGTAATGTCATTGAATCATAGAATAGTTTGGGTTGGAAGGGATCTTATAGGTCATCTAGTTCCAACTCCCCTTCCATGGGCAAGGAGACCTTCCAGTAGACCAAGCTGCTCCAAGCTCCATCCAATCTGGCCTTGAACACTTCCAGGGATGGGGCAATATATGATTATATATAATGCAAGAATAGGTGTAATTATACATAACATAGTGCAAAAGCATTTCCCCTGGATTAAGGGAGAAGCAAAAAGAAAGCAAAAAACAAAAAAAAATATACATTAAGAAAAGAAGGAAATAAATATACATAAGTAGCATTTCCAGAAAAACCTAACAAAACAAAAGCACTCCATCCCACATGAACCGGAACAAAATGATGACTTGTCTCCTCCTACCCTGAATGGCTCTGCTCAGTATGGCTCCCTGCTTGCAGTGATGGTGGATTGACAACAACCTTCCAGGAGGAAGCAGCAGCACTCAGGGCTTCTGTGTTCTCACCCTTCCAACCAGCACGTAAGGGAGAGTGGCTCAGCCTGGAGGAGGCAGAGAGCTCTGACAGTCTGCCCGGCCAACGCCTGTCAAATTTGCTTTCTGCCTGCTGAGAGTGAAGCTGGCAAAAACCTTCCAGGTGAAGAACCTGGAGACCTGTCAGTTTGATTTTTCCCAGTGGAAAAATGGAATATTTGTTCACAAAATAAATTTTTTAAAAAATCAATTTTTCAAGAAGGGCATGTTCTATCAGAAAATCCTCCTGACTGAACATTCCCAAATGCCCTCAATGAGAATTTGCATCTGCTGTGGAGGCAGCATACAAGGACTGCAAAATATGGACACTCCGATGGTTTAATGAGAGTCTGTGGCTGGAATTTCCTGCACCCCACAGCATGTATGAATACACACCTCTACCTCCCACTTAAAGGTGTGCATGGCCATGAAAAAAGTATGATTTGGATGAAAAAAATCCAGTTTGAGCAGGATCAGGTAGTCAGAAGAGGAATCATTGCAAATGCGATGCTATGCAAAGATGCCTGGTGAATGCATAAAAGAAATAAAAATAAAACAAAATATAAAATCAAATAAATAAAATATCCTGTTTAAAATTTCTCTGACGTCATTGAGTGGAATATTGTTGCTGACCCAAACAAAAGCTTGGGGAGATTCTTTGAAAAAAAACAATTTTTTTCATTTTGGAAGTCTGATTTTTGAAGTGATGTGTTTGGATTATTTGTCTAAGCAAATGTGGGGATTTACATGTTAAACATTCAAAAATATTCTATTTTTCTTTTAATAATCTTATATAAAATCCAAAATAAATTCACAAAGGTAAAAGAATTTATTTCTCAAGCAAAGATAAACAAGAGCAGCAGTTACTGCAATAAAACATGGAAGAGGATTTTTTGTCTTAGATGAATCCATGAAATACTCATGATTTTTAAAGTGCATATCCTTGACAGCAAAATCAACCCAGCAACATCAATGAAAAAAAAGAAATTAACATAGCTCCAGTGCAAAAACCAGAACAATTTTGAGTATTCAGTGTAAGAAAGTAAGAGCACAATCCTGCTTCCAGTGGAGCCATAGGATGAGGTTCTTAAATCCAATGGATCTGCATGGGCAAGAAAGACATGATGTGTTTTGAGCTGTCTTGATGACATCAGTAGTCATCCCTGTAGAGAAGGTATTTCGATATAGTTTTTATAGATATATGCACATATATATACAGATACAAAGATGTGTGTTCTTATACAAAGAATCCCTTTGCTGAAAAAAATGGGAACTTTATTCCTATTTCCTCAAATATTTGCCAAGATACAAATCTAAACTGAGAACTCCCAGGCAGCTCTTTATTTTAGTTATCCTATGTATATAGTTTAGATGGCTTAAACGGGAATATTTTTTTCTATAATATATGGCATTTTAAAAAGATTAAAGCTTTCCACAGCAGTTTTATTAAGAAAATAACCAGTGGCAAGTGTTGAGCTAGTTTTTATTTTTTTTCCCAGAATAATATCATTAAAGCAATGTTTAATTAAAATCCAATTAGTGTATGATGATAAAACATTATTTTCAATATTGAATTTAGATTCTTTTTCAAATTTCATTTTTAGCATGAAAGCAGTTATAGTCAGCATGTTTCTCTACTGTGTTTTCAGTGCTAAAAAGCATGTTTTTTTAACTTTGGAAGACTGATTTTTGAAGTGATGCATTTGGATTATCTGCTTAGAAATATGTGGCATTTTTATGTTAAACATTCATAAATATTTTCTTTTGCTTTAAATAGTCTTTAAATCTCAAACTAGAATAAGGCAGCAACAAACCTGAAGGTTTGCAGCTGTGGAAAGAAACTTCTTGTATTCAGGACAATGTGTTTAGCATCTTGCAGCTCCATAAAATGGCAATTCTGTGGGCCATTGTTGTTATTTATTATGTTTTATTGCGTTTCACACAGCCTCACGAGCCCATTCTGACAGAGTTATGTACTGCTGGAAGACAGTCTACCTTCAAAAAGGCTTTTATTCTAAATGGGGCAATAAATGAAATCAACATACAGAGAACATGAGCGGAAGAATAATATATATAAAACTAAATGTGTGGGCTCAGTGCTAATCATTTGAGAGAGAAAAAATGAGTGTTGGGCTCTATTTTCCAGAATTTTTCTGGATTTTGTAAATAAAATAGCACTTATCTAAAATCTGTAAACATCCTGGGGAAGAAAGAAGGGGGTTTTTTCTCATATTTGCAGATGAATGTCCTGCCAAACAAGGTACAGCATTGTTCTTACTCTCTCCTTTTCTCTCAGGACAAAGGTGTCACATCCTGTTCTTCACTTTTCTGTACCAACACAGTCTATAGGTCTTATTTTTCCTTTTTCCAGCCTCAGAGATAGAGGTACATTCCAGTACAAGGAATAACCACAGCAAAAAGGGAAGGGTTAACAGCTGGCAACCAGCACGTACCTGGAGAAAGACTGGAGCCTGCTGGCTCCTTCCTCTCCACCTGTGCAATAAAAGGTACATTGTAAATTAATTCAAATGCAAACATCTATCAATATGCTTTCCTTAAAAAGCCCTCATGGAATCACTGACAATACCCTTCTCTGAATACTCTATTGCTACCCCACAAATCCTGTCAGTCTTTTCTGGAGAAAAGCAGTTCAGCAGATTTACTTTTAGTTACAATTTCTACATTCCCCTTCTCTTTAGGATAATAAGGAAATATGCTTTTGATGACTCACAGTTTTTTAATGATCTGTGTGAACTATATTTCAACATGATTTTTTTCATGCTCGATTGACCAGTGTGAACTATACAATATCAAATCTTGTTTGTCAGTCTCTCAGTCCTGTGCTGGAGTATCAGAAATTGTGTGGCCAGCAGGATCAGGGCAGTGACTCTCCAACTCTGCTGGGCACTGGTGAGGCCACGCCTCTAATCCTTTGTCCAGTTCTGGGCCCCTCACAACAGGAAGGACATTTTGGTGCTAGCACATATCCGAGAAAGGACAATAGAACTGGTGAAGGGTCTGGACGACAAGTTTGATGAGGAGCAGCTGAGGGGACTTGGGGTGTTCAGCCTGGAGGGAGAGTCTCAGGGAAGACTTCATCACTCTGTACAACTCCCTGACAGGAGGCTGTGGCAAGGTGGGGGTCAGTCTCTTCTCCCAAGTAACAAATGACAGGACAGGAGGAAACAGCCTCAGGTTGCACCAAGGAAAGCTTAGGTTGGATATCCGGAAACAGTTCCTCACTGAAAGGTTTGTCAAGCATTGGAACAGGCTGCACAAGGAAGTGGTGGAATCCTCATCTGTGGTAGAGAATCATCATCTCTGGGGAGTGTCACTTTGGGGATATGATTTAGTGGTGAACATGGCAGTGTATGGTTGGGCTTGATGATCATAAAAGTATTTTTCTACCTGAATGATTCTATGATTCAACAGCTACTTTCTGCAGTCCTGGAAACCACTCACAGTCCTTAATGTGCTGGTGCAGATAAAGGAGATGTGATCTATCAAGGGCACATACTCTCTTCTCATATGGCTGTCACATCTGAAAAACTTAAGCTGCAACTTTTCTGTGTATTAAACCACTGACAGATGACAATATGAGGTCTGGAAGCTCTGCTGGACTTAATTCTTTTGCATAGCATTACTTATTAGGTTATAGGTTATTACTGTTGCTTCCTCTATCTTTTTTTCCCTTCCCATTAAGAATCATTGAGGAAAGAACCTCAGTAGGAAACTACTTGTTTGATTTGACTCACCCTGGAAAAGTGTAACATATAAATAAAATGAGTAGCCTCCACATGAAGTTCACAGAATGACAGAATGGTTGAGGTTAGAAAGGAACTCTTGAGATCTTCTACTCCACACCCTGTCCTACTCAAGCAGGATCAATGAGCGGATTGCCCAGCACTGTGTCCAGTCAGGTTTTCTCAATTCCAAGGATGGTTCAAAGGACAGAGATTCCACAGCCTCTCTGGGCAATGTGTTCTACTGCTTGACCACCCTCACAGTAAACAAAAAGAGAGCTTCCAAGTGGGACTTTTTGCTCCTTAATTTGTGCCCATCATCTCTTGTCAAGTCAGTAGGTACTATTGAGAATGATCTGACTCCGTCTATTTTGTATCTGCCCCATCAGGTATTTAGACACATTGATAAGATCCCCCCAAACTTTCTTTAAAGTAGGCTGAACAATTCCAGCTATCTCAGACTCTCCTCATATGAAAGATGCCCTAAACTGTTAATCACTTTTGTGGCTCCATGCTGTCTCGGTCTCATAATCCAGAGTCTTTCTTGCACTGAGGACCTCAGGACTCATCACAGAACTCCAGATGTGACCTCTGGTGATGAGTACAGGTGAAGGATCACCTCCCTCAACCTGCTGGCAACCCTCCTAATAAAAGCTGTTGGACTTTATTTTTGGTGGGGATGTATTGCTGGCTTATGGTCAGCTTGTTCTGCACCTGGACCTGGATCTCCCTCTCTTCAGAATTGCTTTCAGGCCTGCTGGCTTCTTGAGTACTGGTGCCTGGGGTTATTTGTCCCCAAATGCAAATATCTACAAAAGGACTAGTGGTTAGCCAACCATAACTTGAAAACATTCTCATATTGAACAACTGAGATAACTCCATGATCATTTTTCTTTCTACACAAGACCAGCAAAACTCCAGGAACTATCACTTCTAATATTTTCACTCATAGATCAAAAAGGACATTCTGGAAACTTCCTACTAAGGATAGGTAGTATTCAAATTCCAGATAACTACAGGGAAGATATCACATGTCTTGCTGGAAATTAATATAACTCAAATAAGCAGTCAATCAGCGCTTGTTAGTGCTGCATGATGGTTAGGTGGATCATGAGTACATGAACAGATCTTTCCTACATCTCCGTGACAGTGGCTGAGGATATCTGTTCTCTTTCCAGATCTTGATGCAGGGATTTTTCTTTCTGCTTTGCACACTACTTAACAATTTTGGTACTGGTACTATTTGTTCTTAATTGTACTTCTGGAAAATTAGTTGGGTACCTGGAATGCAAGTAGGAAGAAAGAAGACATGCCTCATCTTCCTCTCACCAGTACAGTACAACTGATTTTAGTAGGTTTAGTCCTGAGCAACTGCAGTTAAATAAGAGGTAAAAGAAATGCATAATATCCCTTAAGTGCACTAGTCTGAAAAATGGTGCTTGATACCCTGAAAATAGCCAGGACAGAGATGAGATCTGTAAACTCATTAGAAAAGGCATTATAACCTCCTTTATTTTGTGTAGAATTTCATTGTCTTCTGATGGGAGGTTAGGCTATGTAAGGAATGCAGAAGTAGGCTTTAAATCACCTTTCGAAAAATCTATTGACTGTTGTCCTTAGAGCAGTTGGTAATTTACTTCCTTTTCTTCAGGTGACTTGGTATCCTGGTGCTGCAGCTCTTGATTTGCTCTTCCTTGCAAGACACAGCATGGAGTGTAAAGAAGAGTCTCTGGCCGGCAGTTCATTGCTGCTTGAGTCCTTTGTGTCTTATTGTTAGCAAAGTAGCATGACCTTACATAATGTGACACATGATAGAAGAAGTAATGTGACAAGACATATCTGACAGGCCGTGCTGCACACGAGATATATGACACATCTCATCTGAAACAAATATTGCACCTAGCAAAGATAGTACTTTAAAAAGCACTTTACTTTCTTCCCTACCCTTCAAACTGTTGATAGATATGACGGTCGATACAAAGACTTAAACCTCTGTCCTGAATAATACCAGAAGCTCAACAAATTGCTGAAACTGATGTTTAAATTTAGAAGATTAAAATTAGAGATAAAACACAAATATGTTAAGCTGTGTGGCCAGAAGGAGATGATGGTAGAGTTTTTTCTGTGTTGGATGTCAGCTCAATTGTACAACTAATAGCACGGAGCAACCATTGCAGTCAATTAGAAATAACACAAGTGAGATTTCATTAGTTTGGGTCACTGTGATTGGAAAACCACTTGGAAAGCCAAGACTTCTGTGAATTAGTAAAGAAACACACTGGAAATGATACCATATACTGTAGTATCCACTGGTCAACCATAGCTCAAGTTTTTCAAAGTTTTTTATTGTGTATTTGAAAGCATGCTGCATTCTAAATTTTTAGAGCAAGCACAATAGATAAATAAAGTGCAATGAATAAATTAACTGATTAATTAACATTAAACCAAGCCCCAGTGACTAGTTCTTGCACTACTGCACAGAAACCTCCAAGCTTGAAAGAAATTCTAAGCCAGAGGAATTATTTTGATTATTTTTTATCAGTTTACGTATACTTGACCATCTTCATCTAAAGACTGGCAAGAACACTCCAAGAATGAATATATGAAAGTTCAAAACATCTTGGCTAACAAAAATAATATATTTATTCCTACTTGATGGACAGGAGAACTGGGGCTATTCAATAAATTGCAGAAGGTGGCGTAGAGAATTGCAGATGCATCATCCACACTGGCATCCACTTTGATCAGAGCACAGGGATGAAACCATGGGCCAATATGTTGGGCTGATAAGAGGACAGTGTGGACTGCCCAACCCTTGGTACTGCATTTTGGGCATATTCTTTGGCCCTGTTAGGACTAGAGGCAGATTTGGCTGCTGAATAATGGACCTGAGGTTAAGTTAACTGAACAGGACATAGAAAACTATTGGACATGACATGAGGAATTGATGAATGTGACAGATAAGAACAAAAGAAGATGACAAAATTTAGAGATGAATCCGTGAGGAATAAATAGAGTTCCCATATAGTTAAGGGAGAGTTAAATAAGAAGCAGCCAGACCTCACGTATAAATGTGGGGGACATTTGGGGACCTTTTACTGAGAAAACATTTCAAACGGAACCCTTGGAAGCACCTTGATTAACATATCAATAATATCATACTAGGCGGTGATTATCTAGGTAAAGGTATCAGAAATACCTAAATTAAATACAACTGTAAGAAACCCAGTGAGTAGGAAAAATAATTAACTTATCTGGGAGGAGATAGGGAGGTGCAAGGACAGTGAAAAAGACAAATATGAAATAAGAAATAAGAACATGGTCAATACAATACTCAAATCCTTCTACTGATGATGTCTGGGGATATCTGCAGGGCAGCACTACACCTGATCACTGCAGGCAAAATTATGACAATAAATCGTATCTGTCTTTTTGCCAGTGCCATACAAATCAAACCTTGTTCTGACATCAGGAAGACTCGGGCGATCCTTACAAAGCTGAGTGCTTTTCCTGGCTTTAGGCAAACACCCAGATGGATGGAACCAATACCCTGGTGCCAAGGCATTATTGCCCACTCCAGTCTGGCAGAAGCAGCATCTGCCCAGTGCCTCCTACCAGTACCACCAGCGGTATCCAGGGCTATGTCTGCATCCCACATCCATTGCAGGCATAGTTCATGCCATGTGAGATCAGCAATGAGTGAAAAGATAATTGAAGACTGTGGAATTCAATATTTTTTTTCCCAGATTCCTGCTAGTTGTCTACCAAAACACAACTGCACTAATAAAGTAGTCTTTTCTTCTAGCATTATGCTTTTGTGCTTTTCCATGGCCCTGCTGTATGACCAGTTTTCACACTGTACCAGAAACTGTAAAGTGAGGTTGATAGTTTCTCATTGTTCCTCTGAAAATGGCTTTTTATTGTTCTGGATGAGACACTGGTCTGGATTTGGGATGTATGACTATGAATTCCGGTCATAAATGAAAGTCATGGCAGTAATGCTTTTCTCCAGGGGCTCATTTCTGGCTTTCTGCTACACTGAGTGACATCTGACATTTCGGCTTGCTTCCTGACCTCAGTTTCCCTCCCTTGTTTAGAGATAAGGATATAAAGCTTTCTTTGGGAAACGTTTTGTGATTTAACAGGTGTGAATATGATGAGAACAACTCAAGTAGTGTTATGTGTTACTGTATTTTTTGCTATTTAATTTTCTTCTTGTGAGCATGAAAAAGCTTTGGGCAAAAATGGGGGAGAGCTCTTTATGAGTTAATATTTGACAATTCTTTGCCAAGTAAGACCTCATCAGTGAGACTTTTATTGGACTGCCAGCACTGTTCAGATAATGTAGATAATTTAGATAATCAAAATGCAAACATTTTAGAAGAGGGATTTTACACAGAAATCATTCTAGTTGGATTAAAATATTTACAAACAACAAAAATTGGACAGGGAGAAACACAAGACTGTTATTTTGTTTTCTAATGTGCTGCTGCTACTACCAGTTTCACAAACTCCTGCGGGTCACATCCTGTGTACTATTAGAGATGACAGGATTTAGTCTTCTGCATGACATATCTTTGTGGGTTTTTTTGTTATTTCCCCCCTCGGTTTTAAATGGTGAAATTTCACTGATTTAAGGGAAGATGTTTCTGGTTTAGCTCAAAAAATTGAGCAGAAAATCAGAGTTTTGACTAGGTATCCACTTTTACTCAAGAAAATAAACACTGAATGAGAGTTCATAATATTTTTCCATCTCTAAATGAAAAAAGAATATTTGGGCATATGCCAGTCTGTATTGTCATTTCTTTATTGACATTTATTGCCATGAATAACTTGGTCCACTTGTTCAATATTAATACTATATAAGAAGGGGTTTTGTGTGCGTGTGTGTTCCTTCTTTCCCTTTTTTAGTTCTTAAATGCTCTCTTGAAGATTATTTTGCGTATTTTTGATATGTTTGTTGCAAGAATAAAAATAATAAATTGAAGTCAAGAATGTAGTTTTCAACTGGTATAGAAAAGTAATTAAACCTCTCTGCCTTAAAGCATAAGTGTAAGTCATTTCTTTAAGTTAGACTCTCAGTAAACGAGAGAGAGGAGGGAGCCATGTATGCTTCACTTTTGCATACCCACAGCATGAGGGTTGTCACTGGATAGTTCTTACCAGAACACAATATTGATTATAGCACCTGTTTTCACACAAGTTCTGCTCTTCGGTGAAGGAGTCATTTCCCTGAACATTAATTCAGATGCAGTGACCTCCAGGAACACCGTAACAAGAGATATATTTCCAACATGAATGCACAACAGTGTGGGTTGCTTCGGACTTGGCTTCATTCTGACTTGACATAAATGTCAAACTGAAGGCCCATCTCTCTTCTTGAATCTCGGGGACCAGAGGTTACCCAGCCTGACAGCTGGCAGCCTGATTCACTGTCTCAGAGTCATCGAGGAGTGGTGGCTTTTATTCTTTCTTTTTATACTGCTTCCTTCTTGCATCTTTTTTTTTTTTTTAGCTATATGGTATTTTGTCATTTGAAAGCTGAATGACACATTAATTTCAAGCACTAATGGGAAACTTTCAACTTGAAATCTAGTCAATTTAAAGGAAGTTAAATGCAGTTTCTGCCAATGCACTTACCTTGAGACATCCTGCCAGTGTAACAGTTTTGCATTCACATTTTCCTATCTTTAAACTGTATTTCTTTTTTCTCTATTACTGTGTAAAAGACAAAGTCACTGGAGGATGATAGTGACAGAATGACTGACTATACAAAAGGTGCCCACAGAATTGTCTCTATGCCATAAGGAGCAAGTTGAAATTTTTCACATTTTTTCTTTTCCAGAGGAACTTAATACAACATGCAAATTTTCTAAGAACACCCACTGTTCTTTCAGAGATTTGTTACAATATTTAAATCAAATTTTGCTTTTTTAACAACAGAAAAAAATCTGTAAAAACATAGTTGCAACAGAAAATATCTGATCAGCCTTGGTACAAAGAGTCCTTGCCAAGTATATGTATGAGACAAAGAGAGGAAGAATTTCTAATCTCTTCCAGTGTCTGTCAGTAAAACGTATTACTTCCATAACAGTATTTTAAAAATTTTCAGGATGAAGTATGATTTTTATATTAACAATACCCCTTTAATTAATAAGCATAACATATTATCTCTGGCTGCATAATGCTGTCTGTTGCTAAGAGTAAATGAGTCCCAGCAATCTGAGTTGTATTCATGCTGCTTACATGAATTGAAAGACATGAGACCTCCTGCTTTTTCAGTTCAGAGAATTCAGGAGCTGCCACCCAAGCTCTAACCTGAAATGTGCTTCACAAATCAACTCTTCTCTATTTCACTGAAAGATCCCACACTTCTCACTGATGTGCTGCTTTTCTCTTTTCTGTCCTGACTTGATTTCCAATGTGGTCATAGAGTTGCCCGTTTGCAAACCTGAGGGAATACTGCAGAGGGAGCCAACTGTCACTGCCTTTACCACAGGTAATGGAAGGAAAGTTACATGTCCTGGGGCAAATACAGAGACCTTAATTTATTTTAGTTTTTATTAGTTCTGTGCCTATGGACTCCAAGCTGAGATTTCACCGCATTGGTCATTATTTAGCAAGCTGAACTCCCCCTCTAGAGGTCTCTGTTCTTTTAGAACTCACCCACTCAAATTAAGATCAGCGTAACTGTTTAGGTGTAACCAAGACTCCTTCCTTTCTCAGATTCTCCTGAATTAAATCTGGGATAAACTGTCCTACAATAAAGCAGAGTTCCCTTCTAGGGTTTGTCTACCTACGGAATATGGATACAGAGATCATGGATCACTTGCCAGTTTAAGCCCCAAAGCACCAGATGATTAAATCTACAAAGAGAAAATAAGTCAACAGAAAGAAGTGTATTTGCGTAAGTTAGTAGTAACATCAGTCCTAAAGCTAGTGACCTCAAGATATGCTGCAATAAAGTAATAAAGATACATTTTTGTACAACTCTAGTAATCCTTTTAGCTTATCCACTCTTTTGTTTCTATTCCAGACACATCAGGAATTCTCTGTCCTACTTAATTTTTCCTCTGAGAATGATGAGAGCATGTTGACTTTAACCACAAAGGCTTAGATTGTATGCAATTTGCTTGTCAACAAAGATGCCCTCCAAATAACAAGTGCTCTAACATATTTCAGTGATTCATCCCTCACATGATGATAAACATTTAATGCAGAGAGATGTGGGGATTTTAGGTAGCTTTATTTTCACTAGCTTACCCACAGACATTTTGTTGCTTTGGCTTTCTTGCTTTTTAAATTTATCCGGCCAGTACTTATCATATATCAGCAGCTCCCTCATTATCAAAGATTTAGTGCTCAGGGCAATGATACTGTGTTTTTCCTTTATTTTCTTGAATACCCTGACAATGAGCATTAGGAAGAACAGCTGATTGTCCCTCTCCACATTTTTTTTTTTCAATTAAACTGAGGAAAATATAGCAGGGTCTGAAAATGGAAAACTTTGTCAGGTCAAAATATGTACTGATTCATGTAACATTCCTTAAAAGCAACTTAAATATAGGCAGAGTGTCTTTTGGCAAAAGAACCTGGAGTAGGTGGCTAAATAAAGAGCCTGACATTAAGAGAAGGCGCAAATCTGTCTTGCTGGATCACATCAATAAGCATCATGCTCTGCGTCAGGAGGTAGTGAGAAAATGGGAGAAACATTACAGAATTTAGACAGCGACTCTCTCCTTAAAGCCAGGTGTTGCATGAAGGCCTTGTTGCCTTTGTAAAATCATGGCTCAGGCCTGTTACTTCGGCTAAGTAGAAAAGGACTGTGGGAAAGAGACACAGCTGAATTAGGGGTAGAAAAACATACTGTTTGACCATCGCGTGCTCACATCGTGGTGTATGGTGGCTGGCTGAATTACGTTTGTTATGCCTTAAAACTATGTAAACAAATAACCGGCTAACTGCTTAAAAAGGCCGGGTTTCTGCAATAAAGGGGCTCTCCTTTGCACCTGCCTGGGGACTCTGCATCGCTCATTATCGCAACACCCAGGCACATTGCAAACCACAGACTATAAAAGTTTTGTACATTGTCAGCATTTCTAACTTGAGAACATTATGATTTATAGTCCACAACTGTCTTTTGTCAATTGTCTTTTGAAATGTTCGCTAATAATGCAAGTTCTCCCACACACAGAGAAGAAAAAGTCCAAAAAATTAAACACTTCAATTACTGATACAGACTGCTTTCCCAACAATTGCATTCTTCAGGATTTTGGATTTTAATTCAAATTTTTATTTGATTTTTCAAAAATCCTAAAGAAATAAAAATAGTGGTTTTAACAAACCAACCCTAAGAAGACCCACAATCTTTTCTCCCATCCTAGATTGGGAGTGTAGGAAAACAGCTTATGTTTTTGTCTGGGTAATAGAAAATATGGAGACCTGAAATATAGGAGAATGCATTCTCAGCAAACAGAATATTTAATGTTAATTGCATCTGTGTGGAGCACAGATATTATTTGCCCAGACCCAACTATATCTTCCTTCCCAACAGTTTTGGTCTAGTTTTGCTCTTCTGGAGCTCCAATAGCCAAAGTTGTGGTGGTCTTTGCACGGCAGCACTCTTCCCTCTGCCTGAGAATGCCATCAGGACCACCAAACTTGTACAGTTGTTAGTTCTGAAAGGGACAGAAGGACTGTATTTAACAAATTGAAAGGCCATTTCTGTTTTTCTAACATCCATCTGCTTTTAACTGTGCTTAGACTTCTTTAACAATACTGTTTTTTTCTAAATGTGAGCTTTCTAAAACTCATACATGTCCACCTTCACATGCCATTGGGACTTTTTTTTTCTTCACCATATTGGCCTGCCCCTTGACCACTTAATATTTTTATTATTTTGTTGTCGCAGGGCCTTTCACAACAGAATGTTGCTGACATTTTAGATCTGAATTTCTGTGTCTAGCAAAATCTTTTTTCTATTACTCATTCCTAAAGAAATCCAATTCTGTCTTACAGCAGAAAAGTAGGTTGCAGGAGTAGTGAGACAGGTGAAAAGGCAGGTGTTTTTTCAATATCATTTAAAATTTTCCTTTTTGATGAAGTAGGGATCACCATATACTGTTTGATTTTCTTCAGAGGACAAGACCATCAAAATTTCCCCTTGAATGTCTTTCCAGTGTGAAGCTTGATTAGCTACAAGTTAAAGGAATTTAAATACAGTTTCTTGTTCCCATTTATGTATAATGTTGGTTTTATGCATGTGTCTGTTTTAGATAACTATTTTTACCATTTATTTTTATGGACTGAACATAATTAGAGACATGATCTTCTTCCTGAAAGTCTCTCTACCTTTATCCCAACAAGTCCAAGGTTGGTCTCTGGACAATTCCTAGCCATAACCATGTTGTATTAGACTGACACATCATTTACAAGACATTGTGTCCTCTACTTTGTGTCAGTCTTCTGCAAAAAGACAAAAAAACCACATGAGAGAGACATAGGAGAGACTGCAGGGCTGCAGAGGAGAGGACAGGCAATTCAAAAGCAGGAGCAACCATAAAACTCCTACTGTTTCCATGGAAGTGGTATGTAGGTAGGGAATACTGTACTGTATTTCTTCATTTAAGGTCTCTCCTATGCTAAGAGTGACCTGGTTGTTACTCTTCTGCAGACACAGAAGCTCAGCAGAGCAGATTTCGATACTGGTACAGACTCTGTTTTTGTGATGCTGTGTGTGGAACCAGACAGAACAGTCAAATAAATGCAAAGGTTCCTGCTGACTTCTGTCTCATACTATTTCCAAAAGGAAATTAAGAAAACTTTGCCTACTTTACCCTGTTTCCAATGCTATTCATTATTTTTATGTTATTAATGCTTTTTTATGATCTGTCAATTCTGTAGCCTCTGGAACAGTCTTTTATTTATACTCTAAATTCAGTGCTGTGGAGACTCAGGAGCACTTACAGCAGGGAAGATTATAGATTAATGAATGATATAATTTTAATGCTATTTTTATTTTATTTCAAATTATGGAGTATTTCTCAGTTTCAAGTCTCCTTGACAAAACATAATTAATGTAAAAAATGCCTGTCCAGCTTCAGTCTCCCTGGGTTTTCTAATTAAAAATCTGACTCATGGACTACTTCTACACATTTACAGTAAGACAAATCAAGAGTAATTCAATTGGTGCTGATTTGCATACTTCGAGTTTAGAATGGTGTATGTGAGACAAAAACTTCCCCAAATCCCTAGTGCACTCTGATTTATGTAAGCCATGCCACACACTTATAGATCTCTCTTTCTAAGTCATTTAAGTGGTAGGATATTGCAACAGTATGATTTCCCTACGCAAGCCATAAATGCCCTTAAATTGACTTTGTGGAGTGTTTCTGAGCCAAAGAGGAAAGAATACACCATTTTGAATCCAGGTGTGATGCAGCTGATAGTTAGAAGTGCATAATCAGTGACCACACTGAGGGATGCTGCATGAGGACACCTTGGCCTTTTTTACAGCTAAGGGCTTCCCCCTGGCAGCTCTGCACCCTTTCACCCAAGCTGCCATGGGACTGCTGTCCCACAGCCTCTGTGGAAGTATTTTCCCTTTGTTGTTCTCCTGATGTTGTTCTCCTGCCATTTCCCATATGTTGTTATTCTTATATCTTTGTTCCTGCATCTGCTGATATGGGCAGTGCTTGCCACAGCAAGACAATCATCCCTTCTTTCCCTCCTTTTGGTTGTAGCTCTTGAGCTTTGTAGCTTTGGTTCCTCCCTCTGTTTGGTTGCAGCTTTTGAGCTACTTTAGGGACCCTAATAACACAGAAGCAGTAAGCTTAGCACTCATTCAGAATTTAACCTCTGTTGCCAAACAAAATGAGCTTCAGCATCATAAGCAGGAGCAAACAATGGGGCCTCAAATGGGTCCTGGCGAAAAATATACTGTTACTGTGGCAAAATATTATAGTGACCGCCAGTGCACTGAACAGGAACCCAGGAGAGGACGCTCATCTGGGAATCCCAATTGTTTCTCCTCCTCTTTCTTTCTCTCTTTCTCCACTCTTGATTTTTTATTTTCTCTAGAAGTAAATTTAGGCCTTAGAACTGATGAATGACACCAGGTCCAGAGCCTCCCAAGAATTCTTCATGAGCATGAACTTGTCTCAACCTTGTTTGTGCAAGAGAGGCACTATAAATTAAAAGGGCTGAAAATAACAGCCTACCCAGTAAGACCATGCCTATACTACGCAACACAGAAGATTTTGGGACTCTTTCCTGGTCTTGAGGCCAACTGTCAGGACTGATCATTTCCATGTAGCCTCTTCCATACAATCAGTGTGACTACATGCTGGGAACAGCCCTGGTGTGAGCTAACAGCGGCTCAGACACCCTTGAGTCCATCAGGCAGTGCCTCAGTTCTCCACATGGTGGAGATCAAGGAGTCACTTCAGTCACACAGATGCATCTGGTGCCAGCTGAGCTGCCCATACAGTCTAAGACAACCCTGTGGGGCAGGCAGAGATCAAGAGGGCTGTGCAAGACACCATCCTGAGTCAGGAAGGGCACCCCTAAGCTTCTCAAATGACACCAGATGCCTATGTGTGCGACAGAACTGGATACTTGTTGCTGGTCAAGAGCAATTTCTTAGTTTTCACTCAGTGTTCTCCAGATCTGCCTGCACCAGGGCCTAGAAGCTTGTGCTGGGACTCAGTTATGAACACTGACAGCCAGTGGGAGGTTTGTTTTGTTGTGAGAGATCCAGGAGACTTTCTCTTTAGATAACTAGGAGCGCAAGTGCACAGGCAAACACTTAAATTGAAGTGCCTTAATATTGATTTGAATCCTTCCTTTCGGCTCTATGATGAGGAGTGACTGCAAAAGCCTTTAAATATAGTGAGAGTTTTCTGGACATTTTGAGTGGTAAGATGTTACTCTGCATGAGCAATACTGGTATAAGTGGCCTCTATATTCAAACAAAACAAAACAGACAATTTGTACATAAATTAACAAACTGAAGTTAGATGAAGTCTGCCTGTGATAAACTTCTATCTTCTTTGATATTCCATTCTATGTACTAACTTTACACTATGAGCACATGAATAAAGATATTGCAGACTAAATAAACAAAACATGAAAAATTTTTAAAAAATCTTTATTTTGATGGTTTGCTCCATTAGGCTTTGCTGCTAAATTCAAATATTCTTTCTCATATTACAACCCATACCTAGGGATATTATTGCACACGTTAAAAACCTGACCATATAGCTGATAGCAGAACAATAATTTCATAATTAATTTTTTCCCAGAATGCTCTAATAGCTTAATATTAAGAGTAAACTACACATATGCATACCCTGCTTTCACCATGTTTTTCATTTACCAAGATGGATGTCAGAGTATTGTTATTGTGCTCTCATATGCAAGGTTTTTGAAAGAGATTGAAAGATGAAGGAAGAGGAGATCATGAGAAATGAGAAGGATTATAAGAGACTTAGAAATAAGCCTCAATTTCATTGAAACAGGTACCTATATTGTTTGGCTTTAAGGAAGTTTTAAACCCTTATCTTAAGGATCCTTGTCACTGCAAAATGAACTGATGTTACAATGATTCGATCCTGTGCACAATGTTCCTGAGCTCAAGTGCTCTGCATTCGCTGTCTGTGTCATGCAGGGTTGAGAGATAATAGGCAGCTCCTGACAGACCAGCATCCTCTCACAAGTGTCCTACTGAAAGTTTTCTGAAATCTCTCTTTGAGCTCTGAGCAAAATAGAACATGAAAGAGTAAAGAAGAGCAGGAAATGGAGAAGTTGAAAATACAAAGAGTTAGAAGCAATGAATGTGAAACAGAGGAAACAGAAGTTAGAAGTCAGTGGCAATGAAATGAATGGATAACATACAGGTTCTGGAAACCATTGCTTACCCCAGAAAACACAGAGGGTAATTTCACGCTAAGGAAGCTGCTGCGCTTTTAATTTTTTGGAGGGTATACCTAGCTATGCTTGGTGCACCTCCAGAGCTCTGCTCAGAACTATGACACTTTACAGTTCTGCTTCAGCAGAATAGGTTACTGCTTGAGCTCCCTATTCTCAAATCAGAGTCACATCAATAGATGAGTTTCATTCCCATTCCCATTTCATTTCCCTTGGTACCCTTTGGTGAACTCCAGTGATTATGAGGATAAGGGATTATTTACAGGCTCTAGATCCAGGTAGAGATCAGGCTCTGCAAATGTTTATTTTATTGTCTGCAAATTCATTGCCTTTTGTGACTTGCATTAACTAAAATAGTGATTAGCAGTCATGTTATTAACCTGCTATATAACCTATTATATAGATAATATCTGCCTGAATAGTACCTAAAAGCTTCAGGCTCATTTAGTATGCTTTTTTTTTTCTCTCTAGTGAAGTATTAAAGGTGTTCACAGCGCTTCAAGAACCTCAGTAGATTAGTCATTCAAAAGTTTGCTGATTCCACCAAAGGTTTACTGATTGCTTACTGAAGTTAAGGAAATCACTTCCATTTAGCATTTCTTTCTGATTTTTAAAAATGACCATTTTCCACTGAAAGCTTGATTAGATAGAGAGCTACTTTTAATTAAGTAGGTAGTTTAGAAATCAGGTAAATAGGGAAATCTAGCAAGAAACAGAAAGTCTTCTACTTACAATATATATTAGAAGATTTTGTCCCAGCACTAATGGATTATGGTCTTGTATAATTATTTCTGACAGATAGGAAACTTTGCTGCAGAATCAAATTATTACAAGTCAGAATCCTTTGTGGGAAGTAAAATTTTGAGTCTGAATCAGAGCATTTTCTCATGTCCATAACATATTCTGGAACACAGCAAGTAAGTTATGATCCATCTATAACCTGTTCTTAATAACAAATGTTACCAGCTGCTCATTTTGACAGAGTACGGGAAATATGAACAAGAGGTTCAAAACTAGTCAGAAACGGAAAAGAAGTTTATGCCTCTATATTTTTCTCTCTCTTTTCTCTTGAATTTCATTTCTTTAACTTTTTTATTGCAGCTTTGTTTGCTTTAAAAAATAGAGAAGGAGCTGTGAAGGAAGGACTCTTGAAATGTCATCCATGTTTTGAAAAGGGGAAACTTTGCATTTTCATTTTCAAAATCGCAGCTTTAAAAGGAACATAGTCTGCTGGGTAAGGCAGAAAATGTTAAAAGCAGACAAAAGAAATAACCTTAAATATTACCTAGTTCCAGTTTGTATTTGAACTTGTGCCTTGGGTTTTCATTTTATATTTAATACCGTTTCCTGGGTCTAATTGCTCCAAAGAAGGAATGATGAAAGCTAAAGAAAGAGACTCTGCAACAGTAAAAAAAGTGTACTTGTGGTTATATCTATTGGTTAAATAAATCCCTCTCTGTGAAGTTCATTTGTTGTGAACTCCTGAAGAAATGAGATGTTTCACATCCAGAACATTTTTAGAGGTTACTGCTGGCTACCACCAGTGGGAGTTTACTGTTCCTGAGTTACTTGTCCTTCAGGCTTCTTACATTTTCTCTCCAGCTCTCCATACAGATGCACAGAGTGATCTCAGGACACTAGAGCAAGTGGCACAAGGTGAATGTTCTGGCTCCTTTCACAGGTTTTTACCCCATCTCTGAAGACAAAGAAATCACACGTGGTCCATGAAGAAGTTCTGCTGTTGTTACTTGAAACATATTTTAAGTGCCGCTTAAAACACATTTTTTTCCCAAAATTGTTGAGGACATCTACATTTTCACAGAGTGTATTTGGGACAATGAACCCTTCTGGCTTCATGTTAAAGCAGAAATCCTGATTTAAAGTCCTCATCTTGCAGTTACTTTTCCACTTTCGAGCAAGTTCTGACTTTTCTTATCTCTCCATAAAAAGGATTATGACAGGAAGTTCTTGTCATCAAGACACATTATATGGCTAATTAACTTATATTTGCAATGTCTTTTTTATGGCACTTATATGAAAAGCCTTACATTGCTGTTGTAATGAGTTTGCTCTCTTCCTATCAACTGCAAATGAAGCAGTGGCTGTTTAATACTGAAGCATATTTCTACTCTTAATTATGGGCTTGATTATTATCACTCTCAGCCCAGCTTGAAGGTACTCTCTTCTTTGCAATATCCATTTCTCAGGTTTGTGCTGTTAGGTTCAGCTAATTTATTTTTGTAATTGGAAAGGAAGTGAGTTTGAGGAGGCATCACTGTGCTTCATCTTGCCCATCAGGGCTGAATAGCTTGTGGTCATTTGAATGTGTTAAGTATCCCGGTGTGCAGTCAGGAAAAGCACTGTAAAATGTAAATTGCATTGCACCGAAAATGTAGCAGCTGTTAGGAAGAAAGAAGAACAGGACTGAAATGAAGGTGAGCCTCAGCTCAAAGGCTATGCTCAGTGCCATGGGCCTCTCAAACCAGGCACTAATCCATTTCTGACTCCTAGTATTTGCAACATCCTATTTCTTTCATATTATTTGGAAGTTAATTACAGGGCCCATCAGCTTTTTTGGCTCAATAATATTTCAGTGAAAAGTATTCAGGCATTATGTGACTGGTTGCAAGGGAGATTATCAAGAAGTCAGGGAAGTGTAATAATCAAGGGATTTCTCTGTTAATAAAGAACTTGATGAAAAACAAATTAGTTAACAGTACACTGAGTTGAAATCTTGCTGATGGCAAATTTTGAACTTAATTAAAAAAAAACAAACTTGAAGACATTTTAAAGTTTTCCGTAACACCAAAATTATGCAGGAAATTTGTAAAAGTGTAGGTCTCCAACTTATCCTTTTAGGTGTGCAGGTGAACCTCATTGGTATATTGTATCTGAACACTTCTGTCATGCTATTTTAAAAATCTGAAACCAGAAACCATTGTGTTTGAAATTAAAAACTGGATTAATTTATTGCAATGAAATCCACATCTATCCATAGTTACATTACATCTTACTATGTCTGTTTAGGAATCATGTTAAGGAGAAGCCACAGCCTGTGCTTTGTTTACTGGGGCAGTGTGGCTGCCTGTGCTCCTGGTGTGCCACGACAGAGGCTGCTATGCAGGTTATGCAAGGTGCTCAATGTCTGGCATCTCAAGGTAGGGCAAGCACAGCTGGGCTGGTGTTGCCAGGATCACCTCTACAGCACCCAACTTTCCAGTGTGAACTGAAATCTAGATCCTGCCAGAGCCTTTCACAAAGCAGTAGCTGGGAATCTGTGCATCATCTTGCATCTTGCAGACTCTAATTCATGGCTCAGGGTGACAGGCTTTCCCCCCAAAGCACACAAGGATCTTGTTTCCACACTGGTTTTCTCTAGAATCATGGGTTTTTTTCTCTTGCCAAGTAACGTATATTTCAGCCAACACGGTGCTTGTGGGCAGAATAGAGAAGAACTTGTTTTGTATTCATGTTTGCATTCCCAAATGGAACATTCACACAATAACATTAACGCAGCATAGGAAAATTTTTTTGCATTTGCTTTCCTTCATGCGCTGTGTTCATGGATTGTGTGAAGGTTTCCATTGTATTCATTCAGCATGAAGTCATGCATCAGTGCCACAGCATTTCCTTAATTCTGCCTACTACACTTTTCAAATGAATAACATAATGCACATATATTTTGCTTCAGGAAAACAAATGCATCCTCACAAATGCCAGCCAGGAAGTGAAGGATATTTTCGTCTTGATAATCCCAACCAAAAGTGCTAAAACATCATGGGTTGGGTCCCCAAAAATCATAAACATGTCTTAGAGATCATGAGAATGGGAAAATTTATAATACCTTGACTTTTTTCCTATTTTCATTACTTATTTTGACCTTCATAATAAGATCATGAAGGCAAGGGGTTTGTCATATTTTCGCAGGCAAAGAAATATGGCACATAGTAAGCAAATCAGGGTTTTTAAATGAAAACTCTTTTCAGCAAGACATGCAATTCCCTTACAGTCTCCAGAAAATGCCAAGTAGAGGGGAGTTCACTTCACCTAATCCAAATTTGTTGTTTGGGATCTGTAATTGAAGAGATTCATATCACCTAATTCTATCTGTCTTGTAGGTGCCTAGCCTAAATAATCTGCTAATGGTTAATGGAGAGTAACAGGAACCTCCAGACTGCAATTTATTCCGTCCATCATAGGTGCTTGTCCTGGGGAAGAGCGAGTTTCCACAGCATCCCCTGATTTTACAGGAAGCTTGGGACAAATCACTCCCACTTGTATTTTTCAGACAGCTGAGGTCAGTTGTGAGGGATCTCACTACAAATCCCTTTCCAAGCACCACTGCCCCCATGTGTGAGCTGGGCTCCTAGTCAGAACGTGAACCAAACCCTGAAGGCCACATACCAACCTGGTTCTCGGTAGCTAAAAATGGATGTAAACTTTTGTGCTTCTGTGCATTTGACAGCTTATGAAACAATTTAGTTTGTAATACATTTGCTTAAATGAAAACCTGATTAATTCCACTGTACTGACTTATTAGAACTAATAGGTTTTGTTACATGTGTTGCAATTTAAGCATTGTTAATTATTCAGAGCTGAATATCACAAAACATTTGTCATGAATATTTGCACACATTTTAAACAAAATTGTCCTTGGCAGTGTTTGCAACAGTTAAATATTTGATTTTCATGTATATTTGGGTGAGACAATTTTCTTTTCATGAATATCAGCAGAAAGTGGATCTCACATGAAAATCCACACAAATATTTATTTAAGAAAATAGTTGTACCTGCAATATACTTGCCAGCATCTTCGAGAATCACTGAGGTGAATGGTCCTGCAACCAGCAAAGCCGTTTGAAATGTATTAGTAACTCCTGTAGATGTCAGTGGGGAGAAGACGGGAGTGATAGTCATTGGGTAGCGGCACCATATTCCATTGAAAAATGCTTCAATTGCCATTTGGTAATATCTAAAGCAATATTATCTAAACATAACATTCCAGAATCTCCACATTCAGGGAAAGAACTGTGAATCTCCTAGGCTGACCTGCCATTGGGGCATCCAGGCTGTGCACTACACAGTACCCTGTCCCTGCACTGTGTTGATTCCAGCTATGCAAACTGTTGCCTGGAGTGATGGCTTTCAGTGTTCCCAACTGACACAGAGGGAGGTGGAGGCAATATTGAACGTCAGACAGTGACAGCCTTTGACACCACTCTTTCATGTGGCACAGTGCTTGATACTCATCCTGCCAAACTTTGGATTTCCATGGCAAAGGTATTTGCACCTTACCTAGATTACTCTCTTCAACTATGATTACATGATCAAATAACTCATGTTTCCTCATTGCTTTGAGAACCTGTTTCCTTCTCCATATAAACCAGTTGAATATCCTTTCACCTGAGCTTGTTGCTTTCCAAGAGGACCCAAGGTCAATCTGGGGATGGGAAGCCCCAGAGACAATTTCATATAAGCAATAACTGACTGTGGGGGACACAGCCCTCAAGTCCAGGAGGACAGGTATCACAGTTCCAAATCACTTTGCAGATTGCAGAGCACATACCATTATCCTCCTGATACTAGAACACCATTCCTTGTGACCCAGCCACTATGTCATTTCAGTCATTTTGAATTAGGAAAAAATCACAAAGATAATCATGATCTTTTAGGGCCAAGTGCTCAAATGTGTGAAAGCAGACTGCTTGTGCTAAAGTGGGCAGCCCTGAGCAGTGTGGACATGATACACTCTGGCACCAAAGTTCAGTAGTCTTAGATCCATGAATGGGGCTATTACTCCCCATTTTCAATAAAGGGATTGTAGGCACCTGCATCACTAATAGCTAAGGATAGGTGAGAGAATTCCTTATTGCCTTGGATGACATATCTCTGTTTCTGCCTCTTCAGGAGAGGGAAAACCATTAGGAAGAAGATCAGGCCAGTGGGATGAACCAGCAGCTCTTGAGCGAGGAATGCACTGGCAGTTTCTCAGGACTAAAGAGAGCTGGTGCGTGAATCCAGTGCCTGCTGCTCTTTGAGCTACTGCCTGGACCAATAAACCTCCTGTTAAAATGAGCCTGCTGTGACTGTTTTGTTGATATTTTTTATTTAAACAATAGCTAATTAAATATGAAAGCAATTAGTATTTCTGTTCAAACAGCTGTCATGTAATGTCTGGTGTTGCAGTTATGATTCCTTAACAGCACTGCAAATGATTTAGAAGCAAAGACTTTTGGGGAGTGGAAGCGGAAATAGAGCAATATTTACTACGGGCATTGAAAACTGCTGGCAAGTGCATTTAGCTTTTGCTACACCAATTTACAAGCGTGTGGGATGCTTATAAACATAAATATACTTTGGATTGTCGTGAAACTTTAAGTAACATTAAAATATACATGAGGAAAAGAAATATAGTTGTTGATGTTGTCTTCCAGCTTTACCCATGGAAGATTTTCCTACACAAAGTCTCAAAATGTCAGTGGAGAACAAAAGTATCATGGTCTTCTTCCACATTTGGTGTTCTTCATACAGGCCAGTTTGACGACAGCAAAAAAAGGACAGTAAGGAACTAGTGAGGTGTGAAAACAGCTGGAATTCCTGTTCTCCTCTTGGCAGCAGACTGCAGTTTACGTAAGAAAAAACTAAAGCACTCTTAGCTTTCCTACATGTTCTACCCTACCCCATAAGGTAGTGAAGCATCAGGGCTCTCCAGGGATGTGATTTTACTGAAGACATCCTGGCAGTGGCAGGATCAGCAGCAGCCTGGGTGCAGGCAATGAATGGAGCTCCTCATTTGTACCCCGGCAATGTGTATCTCCTTTCACTCCACCCAGCCCTGCATGCTTCTGCAGCCCAGTGGCCGTGGTGCAGCTGCAGGTGGGTATGTCTACAGCAGTCTGTGGGATCCACACACGGTTTCTCTTCTGTCCTTGTCCAGTGTTCCTGCATTGGACCGTGCCCTCGCAGCTTTTTAAAATCCAAATTTGTACAACTGCTACATTTGCTATGAGGATCTGTATCCTGGCCAACTGGAGCTACACACTTGCCACTCATTTTACCTGTAGTTCAACCTGTATTTTTGTATTCTGAACTGTTAGGTACACTTGATCAGAATTTTTTTTTCAAAAACTAATAGTAAATGTTCCAAAATATTTTAGGTTCTTATTGATACTATCATGACTTTCTGTGTTGAACCATGTACTAACTTAATCATAAAGTTAAACAGAACTGCCATTATTATAAATTTGATTTTTGTATAAGAATACAGGGGAAAAAATATTCTTAAAGCAGACCTCTAGCTGGTCTAAATCAGCACAGTTTCCTACAAATTAAAAGCTCAATTTCATTTACTGTGACTGAGAACCCAGCCTACTTCTGCTTTGGTTGGCAAGCATACAAAAGAACCTCATTACCTCCAAGTTTTTTATTGTGAATAAATAATTGGCATTGATCTATCTTCAGTCACCTTCTATACATTATTAAACACTTGTTTACTAAACAACCTTTACAGTTTAAAAACAAGAAAAAACTTCACTGAAAAATGAATCAAATCTCCATGTAAAATCAACCTATGGAGTTTAGAGGTAAGGTGAGTGAAGTTCATTTAATTAAAAGATTGCTTCAAGGGAGACACTGGCAGATCAATTTTTTAAGTTTGTGGAATTATGCACTGATATGCAAGTTTAAAGCTGCTGCCTCTGATTGCAGAATATAACAAATGGGAAACATTATATATTTATGAACCATTCAATATCTTCCCCCTTTTTTTGACTGGTTTATTGGAAAAGAAAAAAAAAATCTATTCCAAGTTGTGACAGCCCGAGTTAAACAGACATTACCAAAATATATATAAGAAGGTGTTAACGTACTTTTCAACATGAAATTCTAATTGAAACTTCCACACAGTGGAAGCCAGGGAATAAGTTTATGGCCTGGGGACATGCAGAAACTGCTTTATAAGAAATTGCCTTTTTGATACTGAATATTAACAGATTATTTTTTAGGTTCATAATTTATTGAATAGGTTTCTTCCATTTATTTGTACTTGGGGAATTGTCAGAACCTCCTGGAACTCTGGACCTTTTAGTTTCTTATTAAGGGGTATATGTAAAAAAATATGCATAGTGGAAATGTTAAAAAAGTTTTAGTAATAAAGAGTCCTTTTAACTAATCAATAGTCTGAGGACCAGAGGTCTTCCAGTGCAGATCCTTAAGCCACAACACATTGAGATACAAAGGCTTTGAAAAATTCTATAAAGCCTGTAACAATAATAGTTGTGAAAAATGCAGTACCTTGGAATTTTAAATATTAGTACAGCGATCATATAAATGGCCTTTTATGGGTACACATAAAACTGTATTATTTTTATTAATATTACTGTTATTGTTTATTATTATTGCAGTATAACAAACCACGTGCTCTAGTTAAAGGTCCCTTTGCATTTCCATTACATATCCCATTTTTGGTGGAGTTTATGACTCAGTCATTAAAATTCTCCACAGGCTAGAAATTGGCAAAGGAACTCACATTCTAAAGTAATATGTTTAATGAAAAAAAAAGGAACAAAATTAATCTGGTTGGTTAGAAAAATGGTTGGGGAAACTCACAACTCCATTAAGTAGTATCTGAAGTTTGTTTATTACAATTCTATTTTTAAATATCTCTTGTTGCTTGGAAGCAAAGCCATGAGCCTATTCTCTGGTCCTGGTTCAGTTTTTGCCTGGGGACTAGGAAGTGGTTTACATCCATTCAAACTTGTGCATAACACTTGTTTTAAATTTATGGTATCTTACCATAAATTTAAAATCTTTATGAGGTATCTTTATGAGGTTCACATATCTGAATTTCGAATGTGCAGGACAACAAGAAATCAGGCTTCTTGACTTACAGAGCTAAAGCTCTACTTGTCAAGTTTGTCTGTCATACTATCTTTGAGAACAGGGCAGAAATCCTAGAACCAGCACTGCTGCAAACCAATATGTACAAACACAGAGCTGCTTTTTTTGATCATTCTTTATTGCAACTCTCCCTCATCTTTGGTCTGACTCCTAACAGTATGAATTTCTTCTTCTTATATAACTACCTTGGTATGGATGTATGAAACATTTAATTGTTAAGGTTTTCAGTTATAAAGAGTCACAGAATCATCCACGTTGGACTTCAGGGTGTCTGTAGTCCAATATTTTGCTGAAAGCAGGATCAGGTGCAGTGCTCAGAAAGGCTGCTCAGATCTTTAACCAGTCAGTCTTGAAATCCTCCAAGAACGAAGACTGCAGAGTCTCCACAGGCGGCCTGTTCCAGTGCTGACCCCCCCTTTTAGTTGGAGTGAACAAGCCCAGCTCCCTCAGCCTCAGTACTACAGCAAGTGCTCCAGCCCCTGACCATCTTAGTGTCCCTCCACTGGACTAACTGCAGTTTATCAATGTCTTTCTTTTATTATAATACCCCAAAGTGGATGCAGATCCAGTCTGAGACATGAGCAGAAGAGGACAATCACTTCTCTCATCTCCTGGCTGTCTCCGTGCTCATGTAGCCCAGGGTGCTGGTGGCCTCTGTTGCTGCTGTGGTGCCCTGGGGGCTTGTGCAGCTACCTGTCCATCTGTCTCCAGAGGGTCTTTTCTGTGTAGCAGGTTCCCAGGTTCTGTGACTGCAAGGAGTTTTTCTTTTCCAGGTGGGAAGAAAGACGTTTGCTTTCTGTGGGTTATTGACTGGTTTGTTATTGAACCTCTTGAGAACTTTTGTTGTTTCTCCCACTCACTGCCCCAAGTTAACCAAATTATCTTCTCCTAAACCCAGTATGTGGACTACAGCTACAGATATTTCAAAGTCTGGCCATAAATCAGGCAAGACTGAAATATTTTTATATTGTTATATTTCTATAGATAATAATCAAAATTAATACATACCTCCCTTCCATTGCAACCAAATTGTTCTAAGTTGTCCCTGTGTGCCAAACGATGAGTCGATGAGGCAAATATCCAGCCTGGATGGGCAAGGAGCTTTTGAAGGAACTAAGGAATAAAAAGAGGATGTATCATCCTTGGAAGGAGGGTCAGATATCTCAGGAAATATTTAAGGGGGTTTTTAGGGCATATACAAAAATTAGAGAGGCCAAAGCTCAGACAGAACTTAATTTGGCAACTTTTGTGAAGGATAATAAAAAATGTTTTTACAAATATAGTAATGGCAAAAGGAAGGGTAAGAACAACCTCGGTTCTCTACTGGATGCGGGAGGGAATTTAGTGACCGCAGATGGGGAGAAGATGGAGGTGTCTAATGCCTTCTTTGCCTTGGTCTTTAGCGGAAAGATGGTTTCTCCTCAGGACAACTGTCCTCCAGGGCTGGTAGATGGTGTCAGGGAGCAGAATGGTCCCCCTGTTATCCAGGAGAAAGCAGTCAGAGACCTGCTGAGCTGCTTGGATGTTCATAAATCTACAGGACCAGATGGGATCCGTCTCAGGCTGATGAGGGAGCTGGCAGATGAGCTTGCGAAGCTGCTCTCTTGTTTACCAACAACAACATCTGGTGATGTTCCAGATGACTGGAAGCTGGCCAGTGTGACGCCCATTCACAACAAGGGTAGGAAGGAGGATCCTGGATATTATAGGCCAGTCAGTCTGACCTTGGTCCCTGGCAAGGTAATGGAACAGTTTATTTTGAGTGCCATCACACAGCACCTACAGGATGGCCGGGGTATCAGACCCAGCCAGCATGGGTTTAGGAGGGGTACGTCGTGTTTGACGAACCTGATCTCCTTTTATGACCAGGTGACCCACCTGGTGGATGAGGGAAACGCTGTGGATGTTGTCTACCTGGACTTCAGCAAAGCCTTTGACACTGTCTCTCACAGTAAACTCCTGGAA
>VZTD01000745.1:493915-522168 GCA_013397725.1 Rhagologus leucostigma | reverse complement strand
TTTTTTTTTCTTTTTCCAGGCAACAACTGACAGAACAAGAGGACACAGTCTTAAGCTGCGCCAAGGAAAATTTAGGCTGGATGTTAGGAAAAGGTTTTTTACTGAAAGAGTGATAAAGTACTGGAATCATCTGCCTGAGGAGGTGGTGGAGTCACCATCTCTGAATGTGTTTAAAAAAAGACTGGATGTGGCACTCAGTGCCATGGTTTAGTTGAGATGGTGTTAGGGCATAGGTTGGTCTTGGTGATCTTGAAGATCTCTTCCAATCTGGAGATCCTGTGATTCTGTTATTCTGTGAAAATAAAGCCTTCAAATAAATATATTTACCAAAAAATGATAATTCTGTTTTGATTCACTCTAATCTACCCCAAGGGATCTACTGACAAGAACATGAGTTATGCTCACTTTCAGGGGTGAGTTGTAACACCAGGTCATTGATAAAAACTTGCCAAAATCCAGACAATCATACTTTTCTCATTTTATCCACAAATCCAGTAATTTATTGTAGCATAGAAGGCAGTCAGGTTGTTCAAGCATTTTTAACCCTTGAGAAATCCATTCTGACTGTTCCCTGTAACCTTCTTCTCCTCCATCTGCCCAGAAATGTGTTAAAAGAGCATTTGCTCAATGATTTTTCTAGCGATAAAAGTGGTGCTGACTGATTGCTCCAATTGCTCCTTTGGCTTTTCCTAAAGATGATAATGTACAACTTATTTATAAAAATGACTGCATAACAACTATTACACCAGACTACATCTGCAACACAGGGACTTAAATAATTTGAAATGGAATATGTATTTCTTTTTATGTAAGTGATTATAAGGAAACAAACCTTCTTTTCCTCTGTTGTGCAGGGAAGAACAAGACCATAGCATGTGACTGGGAGCCCTCAGTTTATTTATATATATATTTAATACAAACACTAAGTGAGTATTACGGATGGCAACAAGATTCCTGGACCCAAAGAACCTTTGCAAATTGGAAATAAATTTATGTATGTGCACCAGAAAATCTGTTTGTCTATGTGTGTGCATGCTTGAAATATTTTACTTTCTGTCATTTAAAGACCCTATCACACCAGTAGGAGGAGAAGCCATTTATTCTGGTTTTGAATCTAAGAACAGTGGCATGATGGAGGTTTTTGGCTCAAGGGGTACGGTCCCTTGGTGTCACAGGCATAACATCGTATCATCAATTTCATACCACAATCGAACTCTTACATGGTTTTATACATACCTAGTGGATGTGATTTATTTTCCTTTCTTTTCACAATCTTCCTCGTGTGTAAAGACTGTTATATCACCTGCAGTATGAATATCTTTGGTTTAGTCAGTAACTCCTCTTCCAGTGTCATCGCCTCTTTCTTCAAAGCAAGTGCCTAAGAATCTGAACAATGTTCTAGATGAACATTCAGTAGTGCCTCAAACACTGACATCAGTTTTTTCTTTTCTTTCCTAGATAAACCTGTCCTGTTATATAGTATTATTTCATTTTCACATAATTTTCCCATGATTGATCAGAATTCCAAGGTGTTTTTACCTCCTCTGTGTTTTCTAGTTGATGGTTCCCCACCTTGCAGAAGTTCTTCCTGTTAAACTAAGTGCACTCTCTAGCACTTTGTACAAATTTACAGTAAATATTTCTCATATCTTTCAGTACTGTCTTCAAGCTCCTTTTACCAACAATGGCTTCTAACATTGTGCATTAGCAGCAGACTTGTGCCAAGATCAGTAATAAAGATATTATGATCAATTTCTTAAGCATTAGTTCTGGGAAAACCTCAAGAATAATACTTGACTCAACTTTTAAGTTATTCCTAACCTGTAAAAGTCAATATTATTTTTTCACTACCCTCTTATGTTGTTCCATTTGTTTGCATCTAATTCTTATACTAATCTGTGTCTTCTGCATTTTAACCAATGATTTCCCATATGGCAACATGTCAAATGATTTACTGAAGTCCAGTTAGATTAAACCTATTGCCTTTCCTTTATCTAGAAAATCAATTAACTCATCAAAAAGAAATATCTGCTGAGGCTAATGTGATCTATCTTTGGTGAATCCATGTGACATTTTACCCTATTTCCCATTTACTTCCATATATTTAATGATTCTTCCTCTTAAAATATCTTCTTACTCCTGGATAATGTGGCAAGCAAATTAATGGGTGTAAAGCTGTCCAGATTACTTTCTTTCCTATTCTTAAGTCTATTAGTAGTAGAAGTAGCAGTAGTTTTACTACTAGTAGTAGTATTTCTCAGCATCATTTTTTCTTCATAATTATTGTAATGTTTAGAGAAAAGCAGATATACTAAAAGTCTTTACTAGTGTTTTCCTGGGATATCTGCTGATTAAGAGAAAGCATAGAATCATAGACTATCTCAAGTTTCAAGGGACCTATAACCTACCAAAAATAAACCACATGACTAAAAGCATTGTCCAGTTTCTCCTTGAGTTCTGACAGGTTTGATGCTGTGACCACTTCCCTAGGGATCCTGTTCTATGGAACCTTGGAATGGTTTGGGTTGGAAGGGACCTTAAAGATCATCTAGTTCCAACTCCCCTGCCATGGGCTGGGACGCCTTTCACTAGACCTCATCCAACATGGCCTTGAACACTTTCAGTGATGGGACATCCACAGCTTCTTTGGGCAACCTCTTCTAGTGCATCGCCACCCCCATAGTACAGATTTTTTTTCCTAATATCTAATCTAAACCTACTCTATGTCAGCTTGAAGACATTCCCCCTTGTCCTGTCACTCCATGCCCTTGTAAATAGTCCTCTTCCATCTCACTTGTAGGATGTTTTCAGGTACTGGAAGGCTGTTTTTAGGTCAGCCTGAAGCCTTCTCTTCTCCAGGCTGGACAATTCCAACTTCCCAGACTTTCCTCACAGGAGAGGTGCTCCATCCCTCAAATAATCTTGTGACCTTGCTTTGGACTCTTTCCTATAGATCCATGTCTTTCCTCTGCTGACGACCCCAGAGCTGGATGGAGCACTGCAGGAGGGATCTCACCACAGCAGAGCAGAGGGGCAGAATCACCTCCTTCATATACTCCTTCAAGTATCTCCTCAACATGAATTGATGATACCAAGACATATTCTGAAAAGAAAAAAAATTATTATTATTATCTTTAAGTTAAACAACCATAATACTGAGATGTTAGCCCAAGATACCGCATCTTTATGATCTGTAAATTTATGACTTTAATTGCTTATCGGGAATTACATATATCAGAAATCCAAGGATAAAAGATTAAAGTTGATTAATTTTCGTATCAAAATTTGAGCTTAGGTTTAGGTAAAAATCACTCTTCACATTATTTTCAAGGAATATTTATTATATTACACAGTGTCATCTCATCAGCCTGTTCTAGCCCTTGGAGTTACGGTGCAATTCACTGATCAGTAAACTTTCATCTTCCTTATTATTAAATTGGTAAATACTCATAGGTCCTTTTGTACATTGATTGTAGTGTTTGAATAAGTAGGAGACCAGCATGATGTGAGGGGTGTTCTATGGCATAAAGCCTTGGCTGCATACCATCTGTGCGTCCAGACAAAGTGTGAGTATGAATTCTTCCTCTTTCTCCCTCATATTCTTGCTGTTGTGAAAAGAAAACCCAGATGCATTGGTCAGAAAGGATATTTATAGAAAAATCATGCATAAATGGCATTTTATGGGTCAGTGAGGAGAAAAATGGAGGAAAATATGTCCTAAATATTCCAGTCAACTGCTCCAGACCTACGAGGAGAGTTGACCCAAGTTCATTTGGTGTCAGGGTGATTTAGTTGCAGGGAGGTAAGAGGATAACACCAGAGCAGGGATGCAGTGGGAGGAGCAACCTCCATATAAACATAGCTTGCTGCAGAACTGGCCTTAACCACCTGTGCTAGTTTCCTGTGTCTTCAATCCTGATATGTAGAAACGGCATAAAAACTTCCTTATCCCAATGGGTGTTCTGAGGGTAATTGCAGTGAAGCTCGAAAAGGCTTATATCCTGTCACAGTACGGGCTGTACAAGCAGTTAAGACATTGGGAAAATTGCACAGTGTGATAAATACTGACCTTTTAAGTAGCATTAGCAGTACAATCATTCCAGTGTGTATCCAAAATAATGTAAGTCAACACACTGGAGGGTGTTTTTCTGAATACCAGTGAGCACATTTCACCATTACTGTGTTCTGCATGGTGGTGAATTTTGTTTACCACAAGTCTGCAAATAATTTCTCCCCATAAAAATGACTTGTCCTCAATGTATATGCAAAATGATGTGCTAATTTTGCCAAACAAAGTATTTTACTACCTACTTTCATAAGGTATCAAATTTTAAAAATATAAATGTTCTTTATGAATGTAGGCCTGATGAGGCAGTTTGAGAGTAGGACTGGGAATCATGGTTACAATCATTTTGGATGGAAAAAACAAGCACAGTAGACATACCTGCAAATGAGAGATAGAAGACAAGGATGAAGTCATATGCAATGCTTGTTGTTAATCACTGACAGGAAACATACTGTACCAGCAGCACTCTTGTAGCACACACTGTCAGTGGGCTTTACTTCCCAACCACAGACAAAGTTTGTGGTCCAGTCTCCTGGCCCACTGCATGTATTTTCAGCTTTATTTAGGGACTAAAACAACATATTTAAAACCTGTTTTTATTTCTTCTTGTATTTAGTGTGAAGTTAAATATAATTCCAGCCTTGAGCAGTTTGCAATTGCTAGTAACATAGTTACAAGCAGAAAGGATGCTTTCCCTTGTACAACTATAGCAATATTTTAGGATATTTCACAGTACTTTTTATTCAGTCATGATGCTTGAATTACACAGAACAGCGAGTGTGCCCTTTCCTTTCATTCCTTCCTTTACTGTATCCTCCAAAAAACACTAACCCATAGGAAATAAAAGTATTGTCAAAAAGCAGATAGTGAGTGGACAGAGTCAGACTCTAAAGATGACAAGAGATGACTCATTCTGGTAAAACACTGCAATAGAATTTGCCAATAATATTTGCCACTGTACAGTGGATACTTTTGGGTTTTCTTCCTCATGGAAAATTCATAGGCAGTCTTCATATTCTGTCTGTCAGAACTATGATGTTTAATTTAATCTAAAGCCAGATACACAGCTAGCAAAACTTGCAATGATTTAATACTTTTAGTGTACCCTTTAAAGGCATTCCGCTATGTACACCTCTCCAACTGAAAGAGCTGTAAGGAGTGTAGCAAGAGGAAGAAGTAGAAGGAGGGGTTTTTTTCTTTTAATCTCACCTGCAGAAATATCTCAGACGCATTTCTGAGGCTGGATTCCCTATGGCTGCCTCTACACTAATAAATTAAAATGTCCTTGGGAATATTCCTGGCCAACTGGCAGAGAGGAGCTAACATCTACCTCAAACTCTGAAAACACAGTGGCTCCATGTAAACTGCCTGTTGGAAATGGTGCTTAAAAATCTACTGTCTCCAAGGACTATTTAGGAAATTTCAAAGTGGGACAAACCCAAAGCAAGTCAGAGACTGTTCTAAATATTTAACAGTGGGAGGTATTGATAATATAAATGCTTGTATTGGAAAGTCCAGAAATGTACCGGGTGGTAATTTGATGGTATAGGCATAGTCCCAAAGTACATGTAACAAAATGTCACAATTTAATTCATGCTGCATTGTTGCGGTGTGTGGGTTCCTGCAATGGCATGGCACACCACAGCCTTCTCGGAGACTGCAGAGAGGCTTGCTCGGGGAGAGCGGCTGTTCTGCTTCCCGTGCCTCTTCCAGGCTGCCCCTCGCATGCTCCGGCTGGCTGAAGCCCCGCAACACGGTGATNGGAGTTGGGGTAACAGAATCAATGGGAGAAACCCAAGGGAGTGGTTAGGGCTAGGGGAGGAGAAGGGGGGACCCACGTGGAAAGGCAGGGAATTTGGTAAGCACAGGAGTGGGGAGAAATACAGCGCTACACTGCATCTTAACTGAAAGACGGAGATGTTTGTTAATCCAGAGTGCATCCCCAGTCATCCAGCAGTAGGATGATTATCTGAACTAAGGAACTGCTGGGTCACAGAAATAATGTCTTGTATTTTCAGTGTTGGCTGCCTTGACATACAAGCAGCAGTCAGGCTTTATCAGAAGTTGAATGGATCCTACTTTAGTTTCCAAAAGAGTAATAATATAGGAAAGTTCCTAACTGTAGCATCCACTAGAATTGAAAGATTTAAAATGTGGATAAAAGGAAAAGAACTTTTTATTATACCTCTGCAAATTTCTCCTAAAGTATGCCAATACAACAACAAACACAAAAATAAACCAAAAAAGCCAACCAACTGACCAACTGACTGACCAACCAAAATGACCCCAAAACCGCACCAAAAATGAATCAATATTTGTGTTTGGCTGCAAGCAGAAGTCTGAGCAGGGTGGGGTTTTTTTTGTCTTTTGTTTATTGCAACATTGAGCAGATAGATGACATTATTCCTTGGAAATCACATATTTGGAAGACAAGGTGTCTGCATGTAACAAACACAAAAAAAAAGGTAAAAGAAAAAATCCCCAAACATCAGGCAACGATAAGGGATATCACGATGCCAGTGTTCGTGGAGGTCAGTGCAATTCAGAAGTGACTGAAGAGTATTTATCCAGACCTAAACAAAACAACCATCACCACAGAGGCAAAATGCAACTGATAATACCACATGAAATTATCAACTTGATGCACTGATAACCTTTGTTAGCCAAAAGAACTAAGCAAAGACCTGTTGTTCATGTGAATATCATTTCTAGTGAGCGTCACAGGTGTGCTGAAGAACCTCCACCCGACAGTTGTGTGAGGACCACAACAGTCACTGCCAGGTGCTGTTAATAATTAATGACCAAATACCTACAGTGCCACCCACAGGCACTTGAGATTTCTCCTGGTTACTAAAGAGGTTCCCACCTTGCACTTCTAATCAAAATGGAATTGCTAAACAGTTGTGGTTTTTCTTCCACTGGACTAAATCACCCCATGACAGACTTGAAATTTTGTCCAACCATTAAATGATAAACAGAAAGAGGGGAAAAAAAAAAAAGAAAAAAGGAGGAAATAAAAGAAAGAACTATTTTTAAAGTCTATCACTCTTTTCAAGTTTAGTGCTGACATGCTTGCCTAAAGCTGTCTACTAAACTGGGATGAGTAGTCAACATCTGTTCTGAATTATTTATTTATTTTCGATTGCAGAAAATTGGCAGCTCCAATGTCCCTAAGAGAAGGATAATTGTAATTATCCATGATGTTGTGAAAACTGTTTCAATGCCTCAGCAGTTACTGAGGGCCTGGGGTTTTTTCCTCTCCTTCCAGCATATATATTCCAGTGTGCGTATATGGATGTGGAAAAAAATAAACTTTTAGGTTCTTTTTGTAAGTTGTATGTGATTTTCCCCCACTATACCACTTTGAATGCACTATAATGTTTTGCTAATTAGGGGGTCCAGAACATACATTTTAAATACGCTACTCATCGTTAAACCTGATGAAATGGTTATTCTTACAAGGTCTCCATCTTTCAGTATGTTGTGCTTGAAAGGGCTGTTGTACCTGTGTGCACCTGGAATGACTAATATAACATGCACAGTTAAATATTGTGTTAAATTCTAATAATCAGTTATATATATTTACCAAAAGTGTAAAAATGCTGTAAGAGAATGAAATATAGTTTATGACTTAAACGTTTTCATGAAGGACTTTTTACAAAAGCTGCAGAGAACACCACCACACCCTGCATGGGGCTCTGAGAGGCCCTGGGCCCGCTGCCTGGTGAAGATAAAGTAGCAACTCAGGGCTGGGGACATTCACAAAGGACAAGCTTAACACCTCCGAGGTGGAGACCACAGCCCCGGGGCTATCAGCTGCCAGGCTCACACAGACCCTCGCACCAAAGGGTGGCGGAGAGAGGCCTTGGGTGTGTGCTGGAAAAGCCTCTGGTGAGAGGCGCAGTGACCGCCCATCCTCCGCTGTGCAGAGGAGCCCAGCTGAGGGGCCCTGCACCCGCGGGGAGCTCACCCACAGCAGAGGGGGTGTCATGGCCCAGCAAAGGGCCCCCCAAAGGGGTCTCCAGACCCTGCACCAGAGCACCAGAGATAATGCAACAGACCCTCAGCGTCGCAAGGGACAGTGCCAAGCTGGCCCCTGCAGGGGAGGTACGCGGGCGTTCCCAGCTGCCCAAAGCGTGTATTAACCCACGGGATTCTTTACTCTTGGGCGTGTGGCGGCGGCCACGGGGGCCCCTCACCACCAGAAGAGCAGATGGAGGGGAGCAATGAGACGTCGTCGGGACCCCTGGATGAGTGATATGCCTCCACCTAAGCCCTGTCACCTCTCCCTGTCCCCCTACCCCACACACACACCTCTTTTTCTCTTTCTTTCTTTCTTTCTTTCTTTCTTTCTTTCTTTCTTTCTTTCTTTCTTTCTTTCTTTCTTTCCTTCCTTCCTTCCTTCCTTCCTTCCTTCCTTCCTTCCTTCCTTCTCTTTGCCTCTCTACTATTAAATAAAATGCATCAATCTTTTGGCATCAACATTTAATCTCATTTGGTTTAATCTCATTTCTGGGAATATTTTGAACCTTCTAAGTTCTTTCTGGTTTATGCACAGAAACTTAGCTTTCTTTGCTCTTCTGGATCTAAACCGGATCGTAACAAATGCCGATCTCAAATTTCTGTCATTTTGCAGGAAGAAGAACCAAATATCAAATCCAAGAAGTGAGTAATTTTCTCAGAAACCCATTTTTATTGCTATTTGAAATAAAACCAAATAAAATTTATAGTGATTGTTTCACTGAAAGTTGTGTCCGCAGATCATCATCCAGACTACTGGAATTCTTATTTCCTGCCTTTATGTAAAATGTAGAAAGATTGAGAAAAGAACTGCTTGCCCTGGAACGAAAGTAAAGAAAAGTGGAGAAAGTATTGCCTTATATATATCTAGGAAAAAAATACATCAAATATGAACACAGAGGAAAGTGAAATATGGAATTACCAAATATCCATGGATTGAGATAAAAGGCGTACCTGACTCCTACAGATGGCCAAGTCTAGAGAATGTGTTGGTGAGGAATTATTAACCACATAACGGTGAAATATAAATGTAAAGACTGGTGGGATGGAGGGATTTGAACTAAGTTAACATCTGATGGATAAGGAAAATATCAGGAGATAAATGCTAGGCCTGTACTAATAAACCGACGGTGCCAGGGATCATCCTCTGACACTGAGGCCAGCTGGCACAGTCTGTCACATCCACGCTGTTAAACTCTCTTAGCCTCCAGCACAACGCGGTCAGATCTGTTCTGCCATTTGGGAATGGTCCCCAACCTGTGCTAATTCTTGAACTACATCCAGAAATTTTCTGGCTAGTTGGCTGTGGCCAGAAGCATGGCCATTATAACAATTCGCCAGAAGAGATGACTGAATCCCATTGCTGGTTCTAGCTCCAATTCATCAGCTTATTATCTGTGCACAGCTATGTTTTCCAAAAATCCTTACATTTTATTAGGGAAAAAATGTGCTGAAAGTACTTACTGGTACATGATACTGATACATGAAAAGATCAAATTTAAAAGACCCTTCTTTCAAATATGTTTGTTATGAACACAAATTCATCATGATCAAGTTGGCAACAAAATAGGTCAAAGTAAGGAAAGAAGACATCAGAGTTAATTGGATATATTGTCTTTCTATAGCTGAAAGACACCCTCAAGTAGCTTAAAATGTTAGCCAAGGCACAAAAAAATTATTTCCAAAAGGTATGAGGAAGAGATGATTCAGAAAACAAAAGAATAACCAGTGGCAAAATACTGATATTTAGAATGTCAGAAAGGAGATCCCAAGGACTTTAAAAGCATTTGACCACATTTTGATACCCCAAAAGAGATAGAAACAAAATTGTTTATCTGGTTTTGTGCAGCTGGTAGATAATAAGGTGCTAAGGAAAGGGCAATATGGATTTGTCAGGATTTGACAAAATATGCCGAGCCATCCAAATTTCCCTCTTGACATGTTAACTGGCCAAGAGGATATGCGGGAAGCACTAGATATATTTGATAGTGTGATTTATGTAATTCTTTTGATGTGGCTGGCATTTTTACAAATACATTTAAGAAATGTAGTCTTGATCAAATTCAGCTGATGCAGATGAAGAACTGGTTGGGAAAAAAACCCCTTCGTACTCAGAGCAGAGTTCTCTGTAGTTTTCTGCCAGACTAGAAGGCTCTTTCAAATTGGCCCCATGTACAGTAGTTCTGAGATGTGTATTATTTAATATTTTCATTAAAGACATGGATGACAGAATAGTGACTATACTTACGAGAAGTAGAAGGACTTCAGGCTGGGAGTGTTTATATCAATTTAGAGGACAGGAGAGTAACTCAGAGACATTATGGTATATTAGAGAATTAGACTGAAATCAATAAGAAGAAATTTCTGAAAGGCAACTACAAAGTATACTCGGGAAGGAAAAACAAAAATGTACTTTAAAAAATGGCAAAAAAGGAGAGAAATATAAAAAAAAGGAGGTAACTATAAACTTTATGTGGGTTAAATATACAATCTTATTAGAAACACAATATCATTCTAAAATGTATTAATTTCAGAGTTGTGTGCCGGACTTACAAAGGTAATTATTTAATTCTGTTCAAACTACTGAGGTCTTTGATCCCGTTAGAGTGTATAGAATTTGTACTACTCATTAACAAGCAGGCTGGCAAACACCATGGAGTCTAAAAGAGATCAACAAAGACAACAAAAGATCACAAAAAGATAAATTGTCAGGAAAGGATTAAAAAAACCCTTTTAGTCCAGAAAACAGAAAATCAGGAGATGTAAACGCTGTTCAAATCTGTGAAACAGATACAGGCTCACACAGGCATAAAAAGGATTTTTGAGTCTCAAAAAAAAAAAGTAATTTCATCCATTTAATTTTTTTAATATGTATGTAAATCCAAGGTTTTTTTCAAGTTTGTGATGAAACAAAAGTTTTCCAGAGTGTGAATTTGATTATATTTGTGAGCTTCACTGCTAGTGTCAGCTTTCAGGGTCTTTGGCTTCAGGGTACAGCTGCCAATATTGTCTGCTTCAGGGCTGGGGATCCATGACTTTGAGCATCCCCAGGACAGCCCCATTACTCCTGCATCCCCCAGGGCTATAGCTGCCTTGAGTCCCATCATCCAAATCCTCCTCAGCAGCGTGAAGCCTTCATAACAGGGAAATTAATATAAAAACTGTTATTATGTTTTTCAATGCTGAAATTAGGTTTATGTAACAGTTAATTACTACTTATTGTATTCATTTACAAATAACATTTCCCCCTCCTGCAGGAAGAACAATTCTCCTGCAGGAAAAGGAACAATCCCAAATGTTATAATCAGCATCTCTCAGTACCTGCTGGATAGACTATAACAATGGTGTTATTCTGCCAAAGCAAACCCAGGTGCAGATTTTATAAGGGGCAGATTGAGAGGAGAAGGAGGGGACTGATAATCTCATTTTCTCCATGAGCCCCTCTTGAGTGCAGTGTGGGTGTTTAGAATGGAGAACAGTCATTGCTGTGTAACTTCACTGTCCATTGTGCACTGCCCCTTCTCTCACACAGGTCAAATTGAATCTGTTGTGAAAAAGGAATGGAAAGATATGTGAGGAAAACAAAGATGTTGCATCCTACAGCTGCAGGAAATATATCTTTGAGGGACATAATTCCCCAGCTTCAAGGATTTAGGAGTAAGCCCTGTGTATCAGCAACGTGTGGTTTAGATGGAGCCTTGCTCATTTAATAACATTTTTCCTAGCCTTGGGGGTAAGTGTTTAGAAATCTTTGAGTATATGGATATTTGCAAAGAGGGAGGATCCCTGCACAAGGCACAGTTTTAACACAGTTGAGGGCTGTACTCCTGTGGTCTGTGACTGCTTCTGCAGCTGTGGTAGATCCCTCCATGCCACACTGGTGAGGAGAGAGTGCAGGCCATGCTGGGTAAATTTCTGTAGCCTCAGACACCTTATCCTCTGTTACACTGGTGGAATTTATGGCTGAATCAAGCCTCTATAGTGTGAAATGCTAATGTAACCCAAATACATGAGCTATAATCCATAGCCTGGAGGAAGGTCTCTTATCCTTACGTCTGGGAGTGTGCTACTTTTGCAGTGCTGAGTTGATTTTGCTAGTAAAATAAGGCAGCTCCTGCCTCCAGTCATAGGTGTATATTGTATGCATGCTACTCTGATGAATTTTATATACCCTAGGGTTTCTCTGGGTTTAAAAAAAATAAGGGGATGAGGACAATGCTACAAGGTGATACTTGATATAATGAAAATCTAGCAGACTTTGGTGATGTTAAAAGCAACTGAATGAGATAGTGTTTTGACTGAAATAGACATGAACAGTCTTATAAGTCTAAAAGATTAGAGGATTTATTACAGTCTCAAGAAAATTATAGATGTGGCTTTTGTTCTGGCCACCTGCTGTTTCCTTACTGAAGTGAGATCCAGTTTAGTGTTATTTCAAATTCAAAATTATGGCAGAACTGGTTTAGCTTTTCAAAGTCTGAATTTTGAGAGTCATAATGCTGAGATTCTTGTGTAAACACAGTTACAATTCTGCACAAAAGAGCAGATAAGCAAATACATAGCAGGTAACTGCCATGTTGCAAAATAATTATTAAGTCAGTTGTCTCCTGTAATTTGTTTTTATTGAGAGGCAGTGGTTAATCCCAGATGGTTTTTACCCTCTTAATAAGGTCAGGGGGAAGGCAGAGGCAAGAGGAATAAAGAAATACATCTATAGATAAGTCCATGTTGAGCTGAGCTTGTTAAACCAGATACTCTGAAGCTAAAGAGTTTCACAGAAGAAAAGAGGAAAGAGCCTTTTCAACTTCCCGAGAGAAAGTAGCAATAAACTGGCTTGATGATCACTGTTGTTAAATTGAGCCCCTTGGGATGCCAGGTAATTTGCTGGTAACGTGAAAGACTTGGTCTTTAGCAAGACTGTTTCAATGACTGTCTAGAGGTTCCATCTTTATAGTCCCAAATTCTCTAGCACCTTTCTTGCAGGGGGATCTATTATGCTGCAACAGTCAGTTGATGAACTGCAGAAAGTTAGAGAAGGCAAAAGGCCATTTTCACTGCGTGGGCTGGATTCAAAAGCACTAAGAGTAGCAGGCTGGAGGGAGAAGAGATGCTTTATTGTTCATCTCTAGAGTGACAGTGGAGTCACAAAAGGGATCTTCAGGGAGAGAACATATATTTAGAGTGTCGGGAAGTTTTTGGAGATATAATCTATTTTTAATAAAATTGCTAATTTATCAAAACTACAGAAAGTTTCTAGAATTTCTTCGTATTCTGAGAAGTAGCTCAACTACTCTGTTAACTCTCCACCTGCCAGTTAAATTTATTTTTCTCCCAAAAGCTTTGCAGAGTGATTTAGTTACAGAGTTCCTTGGTTTAAAGTGTTCATACGGAGTTTTTTCTTTTATACATTACTACTCTCACCTTAGAGATTGTAAATGCTGAAACAACCCATGGCTCTCACTGGGTTGTTGTTAGTTTGAGTGGACATCTTTCTCCAGAAGACACAATTATGTTATTCCAGTAATATTAGATTCCTCTTTTTGAGGTCACTTGGTTTTCTCAGTAATTTGGAAATCTCAAGACTTGCCATACCCAAACCCTGTTTCTCAGACAGGAGAAGAAGGCACCTGTACTCTCGTCTAACCAAAACCATCGTTTTTCATTCCAGCTGTCACAGAATATTAGAGTGGCTTGGGTTGGAAGAGACCTTGAGGATCATCTGGTTCCCACCCCTCCTGCCATAGGCAGGGACACCTTCAACTAGATCAGGTTGCTCTAAGCCCCATCCAACCTGGCCTGGGACAATCCCAGGGATGGGTAAGAGCAGGACAACTCTGTCTTACATGCTGTGGTTTCTGATCCCTGTATTGAGAATATCTATTCAACAGTTTTACTTTTTTATTAAGAATGATGCAATAATGGATTTTTTTCCTGCTGATTGACAACTAAGCACTGACCCAAGCAAGTGAAGAGAACTACAATTATAATTTAGCAAAGAAAAAGTGATGATGTTTTAATGGTTCTTCTTAAAGAACATTTGATTTACTGATATAGCAATGGGTGCCAATATTGAATGAACACTTATGAAATATTTCTCTGAGTATGAACTCAAGTGAAATAATTGAATTCGTCATTATAGATTTTTGTTTCCATTGTGTTTGCTTTCTGTGAATATTCTATAAACTGAACTTAATGGCAGAATGCATCTGATAATAGTCAGTTTAAGCAAATATTGGAGAATATTCTGATCCTATAAATACCGAAATTGGAGATGCAAATATTAGCATTGTATTCCAAATATTTTAAATTAATTTGGTGTTGGTACTTGTCATATTTTTTTTTTCACCAAAACTTTATAATTCGTATTACAGCCTGGATGAGTAAAACTTATTTCTCTCAGTCTTTGATAACATCGGAGTTGTATGTTTTTGGAAGACAAAAGAAATACTTTTCTACAGAAACAGATGCTGTTGCATCAAAATAGCATCTAAATAGACAAATGGTCTAGGAATTGTGGCATTAATACCCTGCACTCTGCTGTGTGTCAGCATCCTGGGTAACCCTTATGCAGTCAGCCAAACCCATTCTGACCTGAAAAGTCAGAAAAATCTACAGAGCGATCAGACACTGTTGCACCGTTCAGGTCTGCTATTGAACAGCAGTGCTAGGCATTTTTAAGTCTGTTTTTTGTTTTTGTTGGTTTTTTTTCCCACAAGAAATGCATGAGTACCTGGAATATGTGAATTTTGAAGGATGATAGAAGGCCATGGGAATTATTACGCTATAGCAAGTATTGTCCAGGTAGTCAGAAATTATAATTCTGACAGAAAGCCAATATCAAACACTTCAGGTAAATAGAATGAGAAATTGTCTTGTGGACAATTATATTTTAACCTGGCCAGTCTAAAACTCTTTCATTTAGTGACTGTCTCATATTCTGAAATGCCTTCCATAATCAGAGGTGACCATTCTAAAATCTTCAGAGTTATAAAATCTTATTTTCACTTCTGATAATCCAGACATTTACTAGTCTCAAGAAAGATTTATAGATTACATTGAAGGGAAAGTAAAACCGTAAAAACATTGTGTTGAAAGTGCAAGTCCTCTTCTTAATTATTTTGCACTGGAAGGGGCAGGGATGATGTGGGAAACAGAGGAGAATAAAAATCAGATTTTCAGACGAGCAGATTTTATGATACAAATATTTAAAAATTAGTGGAAGTAGATAAAATTTATAATTAAACTAAAAATCTGTTTCTTTAAAATTTTATGTTTCAAGCTATTAAAAACTTGAAATTAATTAGTATTTGCCATTGATTTTTAATTGAATCTTCTCTTTAAAAAAATACCTTTCAGATTATAAGCTTTAATTTTCCTTTATCCTTCTTCTCCTGTTAAGTTTAAAGGGTGATGGTTTCTTCAACCTTCACATAGAAATTTCTTACTACTTTTCTCATCAAATCATTCTCACCTCAGGATCACATTAGGAATTTTTTTCACATCATGAAGTAATCTAACACATATGTGAATCAAAGCTCTTTCTTCACTTTTGCTCAGTTTAGGATAATGTTTCCAGAGGATGGGTAAGATACATTTGCAAGGCACAGATTGTCCGTGGAGTCTCCAGAAATATTCATTGTTCAGAAGCTGTTTGAAACACAATATTACAAGAGAATAATGGGATGTGTGGTTAGCAAGGGAAAGCTTGAATCGAGTCCTGTAATTCTCTTGTTTCTTGCCTTTAAGTTTTGGGGGGTGTGGTTTGTACTTTGAAGGCTCTCTTATCTGGTCTTTAATAATATGTTTGTTTTGTTTTGTTTCATTTCAAGATCTACTGCTCCATCATCTCTTTCTGTGTTTTATGTATCCAGTTGCCAATACAAGTTTTTCAAGTGTCCTTTATAATGTGTAACAGCAGAAAGTGTTGATCATATCCCAAACAGCTTCCATTATCCACAGATTATGGAGGAGAAAAGAGAGAACATAAAGGCTCTCCCAGTATTATATTAATTACTAGGACAGCAAGAAGCCCATATGCTTAAAAATTTGTACATATGTTCCTTGGCTATTTGCTCTCCCCAGTGCAAATTTTCTATTAAAGCTGAATTTGTCATTTTTTCAGTTTGTTACCGACGGTTGGCAAGAGTTGTTCCTCCTGTCTGAAGACTGCCAACGTAGCTGCTCAGGGAGAAGTAAGAACTCCTCTCAATGGTCTTGAAGAGATAGGGCTGAATACCTTTTACCACACACTTAATATAGAGAGAAATATATTATTTATTTCCCAAATTAATAAATTCCTTCCCTCTTTCTTCCTGGTATACTGTCTCTGTGCAGTAAAAAGCAATGAGATTTACTGAATAGCAACAACTTTGAAAGCTGTCTTTTCACTCTATAAGCATACACTCTACAAAACCTTTCTCTCCACCACTTTCTCCTATAAAAGCCTGGTTACAGGGACAAGTATTACACAAAACCCTAGAGAATGATCAGCAAACTCACTTCTGCATCTAATGATTTAAGTTTCTCTGCTCCCACTTAGAATAATTCCCTGGAAGAGTTATTTAAGCATTTTTTATGAATCCTTCTGCTACAGAGACAAAACAGAAAATGGTGATCTGGCAGCCAGAGTCTAAGGCAAACAGGGAATAAGAGAAGCCTTTGAATGAACATGGATGAAAACAGGAATAAAATATTATTTCCACCAGTGTCTCATCTAGTCAAGAATCTGCTTCCTCATGGTTAGTACAGTGATCCTCAAGTGTAAAGGTGTATCAGGGATAGCTATTGTTTAGTAATTTTGGGTGGTGGTGACCATCATAGCACCATACCAATAAAACAGCACTGGTATTTGTTCAGCTACCCCGAGACAAACTGTCATATCCTGTGTCCATTCTCTGCTAGCTTCTAAAAATGGGCATATGAGAGAATACATATATGCACACTGCCTGTTTCCTACAGTTCTTCAGCCACATTAATTCCTGTACACAGCTGAGGAATTGTGCCAGATCTCAGAACAAAGCTGTGCTAGGAGACTTTCCAGTAATTTACCAGAATGGACAACTGCACGCATGGCCTATGCATGGCCTGTGCCCGGACCTGATTTAATCTCCTGCTGTTGTTCTACTCTATACTTACTATATATATATGTATGGATGTATATATATATGTATATATATATGTATGTATATGCACAAATGCACATTTACACACACCCAGTATAAGAACTGTGTAAGAATGGCCTCTAACAGACTTGTAAAACTCAGCCTCAAGCTCCATGTCATAGTATCTTCCCTGGATAAATGAAAGGCAGTGCAAATATGCTGATACATGCTGCAATCACACATCTTCTTACAGTGTAGACATACCGTAATAATGAGTGTCAGTTAAGGTCTTGGTTCAGCTCTAATCATTTTGCACTGCTCTGCAGTACAGCGAATGCATTTCATCTGCAAGTGGAGAGTGCTCCCAGCAGAGGGAAATTCTCTACTTGTATAGAGTCAGCACAGCTGATTCCCACAAATACCTTGTCAACCCTGTGGGATGGACATACACAGGATGAATAACAGAGAAGAAAGAGAGCTTTTCACGGGTCTCATAAAAGTGCTATAAGTTAGAGAAGCCCTCAAGCTATTTTAAATGAGCTCATACTACTACTGGCTTTCTTATCATCCTTTCTGAGTACAGGCCCTGGTTAATTGTACAGCCTTTGAAAATGAAGCAAAACAAAGCAAACTCTTGTGTATTAATTCTGTCAGTGGTGTGCTGGGCAGAAATCGAAGGTGGACCTGTGGCTTATATCTTTTATTGAGGAGAAAAAGGGAGGACAGAATAATTGTTCATGCATAAAAGTGTCAGGGCCACCATGGATCTCTGGTTTTGATGTGGAAGTAAAGGGAATAAGATAGCGGACAAGGTGCTAAAAAGGCTGAGGGTGCACTGCTTCATTGAAAACAACCCTACGTAACCTCTATGATTCAGAGATATTTTTTTGTCAAATATTCAAATGAGTTGTTCTATGAACAAAAGGGGAATGAACTCAGGTTTCTGTACATTACTGTTTTACATCTACTCACCTATTCACCACAGAGTTTTATTACCTTGTCTCTATTTCCCAGATGCCCATTAGCCCTTCAGATGTTTCTTTTGTGCACATCTGCGTGCTTAACCTCCACCTCTTCCATCTGCACTCTCCTTTTGCTGTGTTTCCTCTAATTGCTGCCAGTGAAGGAGATGACATGAACAGGCTTCTTCTGAGTAGTCCAAGGGCCAGCTAGCCAGCCAGGATTAAGGGGACGGTTGGCTAGCAGCAGGCCCACCAAATGGATGGTGAGCTCTTCCTGAATTTTTCCTGGCACTGTGTCACTAACTTCGGCCTTTGTCCATGGCCAGGCCTCTTATTTTACTGAATTTTATTATCCTCCAGGGTTCAAATTCTTTGGCAAATGTTGAACCTGGCCAGTGGATTCAGAAGATACTGGATGGGTATAGCAGATAGCAGTGTGGTCATGTAATATTCTTTTCTTTAGGAAACCAGGGTAAACACGGATTTACATTTTGTATGTTGCAGTCACAAGAAAGCAAGATAGACATTATTATATAACATCAGAATAATTGTCTGTTTTGTCTCGTATCCAGTGGCAGTACTATTTGCTTTCAGACGATGTTGCAAGAAATACTGTAGTAGGCAATTAGGGATTAACCTCTCCATAACAGAAGTTTCTTAATTCCCATCAGTTAGTGATTAGCTTATGCTCTGAAGCATGAAGGTTTATATCCCTTAAGAATTTTTGTTTAATCTAATATAATTGAAGATGTTCTTGTTATCCATATAGCTGCTCATCCTGTTTTGTTTCTTCTTTTTTTTTTTTCTTTTGATCCTACTGTGTTCTTGGCCTCAGTGATATCTCATGGTAATAAATATTATGGAAGTAAAATCTCTATCCCCAGCATTGTCCCTTATTTTAGAATATAATTGCAGGGAAGTATATAGAAAATAAGGAAGATGTGCAGATGGGAATATACACTTTGCATATAGACATTGTGTTCTAAGCAGGGCAATGTGAATTCTTTCAAAATGCAAATGTTGAAATACTAGATTACTCTCCTTACTACAGAGGGTAGGAGTTATCCTGCCTAGCATCAGTATCTGAGTGCATCACCTCAGGCTCTGTTTTGTAGGAAAAAATGTAATTTGGAGAAGAACGTATCTGACTTGTGGTAGATGTCCATAGTAAGAAGTGATGGACCATACTGTGAAAATGCCACTTTCTCTCTGTTAACTACAATACTAATTTTGAAAACTATCTCAGATATAGAGGCTTATAATATAGACATCTATTTTTAGTCAAATTAATACTTATGAATGGTTAAATTCCAAAATTCAGTGTAGGAGCTTGGATATTTCCAGAGATTCATTTAGCCTAATAAAGTCTGGCTCTGTAGGAACCTGTCTGCTGACTACATGCAAAGCATAGCACAAATTGATTCCTAACTTCATAAAAGTCATCACAGAGGTTTTTGCCTTGTCCAATCATGTCCATTTTCCTTATTCTGTATTCCTCAATTTATATTTTACATATGCATGTGTGCATTCCTTGTGGTAAATGTAAAGTGAGTACTTTCCTCAACTGTCAACTTAGGCAGGGCTGTTCATGAATCCAGAGTGACTCAGAGATGTTCTGACTTCAGTTCTGGGAAGAGAAGTAGCATATCCTTGGCATAAATTTAATCTTTATTATGTGGGGGAAACTGGAGGAAAAGCAAGGCAGGTAAGTAAAGATGGGGGTAGGACACCCTTACTCCTAACCTCAACAGGCAGCATGGTGGAAGACTGGTCACAGTAGCAGTAACTTTCTGACCATTCTTCCTTCCTCTGAAAAGAGTGAAATGACTATTCTACAGCAGCATCTCTGGCTTTGAAATTATGATAGAAAAACCTTTGAGAACTAAAGATTTGTGAACCCCCATCATCACAAGTGTCCATTTCCATTTTACCATCTCACCTTTTGCTTTTTTTGTGATCTGAGACATGTACTCCACTTTTAATCCTGAATTACAGAGTGTGAACGTGTAACCTTATGCGTATCTATGTGTTTGAACAGCTTTCAAGTTCACAAGGAAAAGATGCCAAGGAAGAAAGCCGTCCCACTTTGAACAAGAGGAAAAGACCCCCTAAACTCATTCATTAAGGGTTGTGATTTGGTGAAAGAAATAGCAAAAAAAGACCCAAAAAACCCCCTGAACAGCAACCCAAAACATACACGCAAAAAGAATACACCAAAAAAATAGAGGAAAAACACTTTAATACTTTTTTATATGATTACTGACCCAAATCAGTTCACTAAGGTGTCTGATGACGACTAGAACCCAGAAAGGAAGATGTGGGAGATAATCTTTCAGTGCTGGGAGCCGCTAGACCAACTCGGTTGTTGCACCTGAGAGCTCCCAGAGAGCCAGGGAGGCTCGCATTTGGGTCCTTAGCATCCAGGGATTTCAACAGCAAATTAGAAATCCAACTGGGGATTAGATGAGCAAATACCACTGTAGATTTGGGCTGTAAACGTTAATGTGACCTCTGCACTTTGACTCCAAGGCAACCTGAGGCCATCTGTTGTGACTCGCTGTCAGCCTGCTCCACTCACATCTCTCCTACCATATCTTATAATATATAAATACACAGAAATATATGACATAATTATAATTTGATTGTATTGATCCTGGCTTATTGTGCTGTCCCTGAGCAACAAGGAACCAGGATGATTAGAAATCTAGAAGGACATTAGCTGGGGAAGCCTGACTGGCAGCTCTTCATTAAAGCTTCACAATGCATAGGCAAGATTGGTGAGAACGGGGGTACGGTTTTGTTCAATTTAGTTGTGTCTCTCAAAATGAGACTTAAAATGACTGATGACTGTTAAAAGTACTAAGTTTGTCAAGGTGTTTTTTTCTTTTCTCAAAGTCATGATCCTGTGGATAGGTTCGGTAGGAGTGGCTCAGTGATGGTGGATTTTTGTTTAAATGGATTTGCTGAAAGATTGCTTGGATTAAGTATGATTTGTTCTATTTTCAGTCAAAGAAAATAGCTGTTATTTTGCAGTAACATTTAATAAAGGCTTTCTGCAAAATAGTCAATGGTGTTATATTATATCTCTGTTACAAAATTAGTAATGGAAAATAGCAACCTGAAAAATAAGATGAAATCAAATTGTTTTTATTTAGAGGAATAATTTTGATTTCCCAGAAAATAATAAACCCATCACTATATGTTATTTCACATTTACTGTTGAAAATGCAAAATAGCAGTATTGTCTGTGTCTGCCTAATTCTGCTTGACAATAACAAAATAAATTTGCTATTGTTTATTAGAGATTTTCAGGGAAGGCAAGTAACTTGTCTTAGATTTGAATTTCAAATACAACCTTTTTAAAATACATAGGCAGAGATATTAATCTAAAATATTGATAAGAAATTTACCTCAGAGAATATATAATTGTAGTCACAGTTCTCACATTAACAGTCACTTGCTGTTTGATTTTTGGAGTTAAAATCACAATGAGCTGGCACTCTCAGGTGTATTTCAGCATATGTCACTTTTGCATATGAAAGATAAATGCATAGAGGTATCTGAAAGCAAAACAAAACAAAGCAAAACAGCATCTTTATTTTAGAAATACCTTTCATTGTTCACAGGAGTAACAGCTTCTTGATCATAGAGCTTTTAGACACTTGAATTTGAGCAATTATAGCTAACTTTTATATTATACCTAACTCAAGCAGGAAATCATAGTTTCATACGTCTTGAAGCTTTAATGCAAAAACATATATAAAAGGTTCTTTTACAATCACTCAATTAAATAACAGTTTGGTGGTGGAAGAGGTGGAAGTAAAATAAGAAATACAGACTATTATTTTACCATATAAAGAAAACAATATTTTTTACTTAAATACATAGTGGGAAGTTGCAGACAATACAAAGACCTTTTTAATAAGTGCATTGTGGTAGGATGAAAAGCAGTAGACAATTTTCTGTAAGGAAATTTCTGCTTAGAACATAGGAAGAATTTTTCCTTCTTTTTTCGTTTTTTTTTCATGGTTAAGTGGGTCAAAAGAGAAAAATATTGCCCTGGGAAATTGTGGAATATCCATCCATAGCTAAGCAAGACATGGAGGGACCTGATTTAGCTCCAAATTTGGATCTGCCTTTGAAGTTATCCCTGCTTTAAACAGGAAGTTAGATCACATGACCCCTGAAATCTCATTCCATCTGAATTATTCTGAGTTTCTGATTTCAAGTAAATGCAGCCTGAAAATCAAAATAACAAATTGGAAGAGAACTAAATATTAATAGGAGTTCAAATGAGTGCCATGGGATGTGCAATGTAAATTAACACCATGTAAAAAGGGGCAGTTTAACCTCATGATCAATTTATTGTAGTATTGCATTTTCAAGTGCAGTTATATGGAAGGATTCCTGAAGTGTAAAACAGGTATATTTGGTAAAAAGTGAGGGACAAATTTGGTCCACAACTCCCCCCTCCCTCTACAGTGCTAAACTCCAGAACCCCTTAAGGCTTCCCTCTCTTGACCACAGAGGTAACTTAATTTTGTGAACAAAAGCTCCATATTTTAAATACTTCTACAGCAAAAAAGTTTCAAGTGTAACAAGATCTTGCAGGCAACTGCAGAGAGTATTTATCAGGGTTGTGACTACATACACGGTAGAAAAATGGTGTTTGGGACAGGCAACATTGACTCAACCAGGATTAGCAGGTCATGTATTTAGGATAAAAGGTATATGCAATTACTGTGAGAAATTAGAATCATACTCCTTATATTCTTCTAATAAACCTAGAATTATTTTTTATGGTGAATATAAGTTGAATAAATGAAGGAAAAAATATTTTTCCTTTTCAGAAGCTGCAGACAGACAATGGTTGCAGATATCTCTATGAAATCCATCAGAAAAATATATCTGGATATGAAAGGGAAAAAAATCGTGACTGAACTTGATTGATTAACTTATTTATGATGCTTTTCATTTGAACCAGAAAATCAACAGGAGTGGACAAAGCAATCCAAGTAAAAGAAGAATACAGATCTATTATGTTCATGTCACCGTACACTTGAAATGCCAGTGTCAGGTTCTGGAGTTTCTTAGAAGGAAAAAGAGTTTGATGTCCTGTTCTCAGTGAATGACAATGGGAGATAGATGACTAAATATTTATTGAATATACATTATTGTGTATATATATCATGGATTGTGTTGAGAAGCTTGTTTAATGAACTGATAACTTGATAACTTTCCTTGGTAACTTTTGAAGCATTTTAAGAAATATGATCACTTCTACTTATTTTGAGATACTAATAAATCATGGTTTGCTCATATATTTTGTAGAATAATATTCTAACTACTGTTACTGAAATATATTTAGTGAATCATCTATTATTCTCTTAGTCTTCTGAGGTGATATAGATTCTAGTGTTTTATTGAATAGCTTTGAGATTATCAGGTTGTCATCTTCCAGTTTTTCTCTAAGTACAAGGGAATGGTCGAAAGACACACACAGCTATTTACAGGAGTAAGGCAGAAAAATTCTTCAATATTTTCATGCCTCAACAAAGAGGTGGTTGTATACTGGTGTCTTCCCAGATCTATTTTGAACTCTACATTTGGCAGCTGCTTGACCCCTATAAAACCTCCCTGTCACATCATGACGTCTGGTTTTTCTCATAACATGAATTGCTCAATGTATGTAGGAAGTGTTTCTCAGAGCAATTTGATAATGAAGTAAACCCCCATAGCAAAAAAAGATCTTGGCAATATGATTTAACAAGAATAGTATATGAAAAATATTGATTTTGTCCCTTCAACTGATAAGAAAATTTCTGGATGAAGTGGTAATCAGCACTGCCACCCTTAAGTGCTCAGCTCAAGGAGAGGAACTCATTAGGCTGATGCACTTTCTTTGAGGTCTCTCTGTACATGGACAAGGGTTATTGGGTGTCTCTACTGAGATTAGTAACACCCACCATGCTGAACAGTAGGAAATGCATGACATTAAGAAACATAAAGGATAAAGGATCAAAGGATACAAGAAACCCTGTCTCTTGGCTTTGGGAGTTCTGAGTTGGGTGCTCCCTTGAAACCTGAAATTGTAAATGATGTGGACAGCATGTCAGATCCTCCTCATAAAGAGGATGTGGTAGAGTTGTGATTTTTGCTTCTGAGCCATAATTTACATTAAGTTCTCATCCTGGAGTGTTTTGAATCTACGTGATGGATAAAAGCCAGGTGGCTGTGGGGTATTATAAGAGAATGTATTTCCATTCCTCTCATTAACTGGCCCCACTGTTCAGACAGGAATGCAAATGATGGGATCATGGAGGGAGAAAGAACTGTATCTCCCATATGTTGTTAATTCATTGACCAGAGGATGAAGAGTCCTAGGCTGTTTATACATTTAATGCCAAAACACTCATAAAAAATAGGACATGTCACTCTCTCCTGCCAAATGTTTTTTTCAGAAATGGCTGAAAAACAGATAAAGGACTTATTATAGACAGTGTCTACTGGATCAGAATAAGCAAATCTGCTTCTGGTTAGCTCTCCCACTACAAGAAGATCAATGGAGGACTATAGCTCAGTAATTATTTCTTCTCTTTGAATCCACATTCCGTTAGCTGATCAATGCATGAAGCTAAAGTAGCAGCTCTGTGAAGAACGACAGATGCATATCAAGAATTTGTAATGTAATCTATGAAATTCACTCACAGCAGGATATGATTTACCAGGAGCCTATTGATTGGGGAACAAATGTTATTTTACATTTAAAAGAATACATTTCAATAATGCTGGAGCTCCAGCTCCTGGGTTTTGAAGGATCCTATTTTATTCAATATAAAAAAATTCTGTGATTTTGTTGCATCATGCATACTACCCAGAAAACCTATCAAAGTTTCTTCAGAGTTGTGACATTCCCCATTTTTCTTGTAGTTTGAGGCAAATACAGTTACTGGCAGGAACTTTTTAATTCTTTGAAAACTGCTGTTTTGGAAACAGAACCTTCACTGCTTTTAACCATCACAGATCTATAGATCAAAGGCAAAGAAGCCAATTTGCCAATTAACACTATGTAAGGACTTGGACGAAAGTGCTGTCCTTTTCACAGAGCTCATCCCGCAGGAGCACAGGACACACCATGCCTTGCTGAAATTAGAGAGCCATGTCAGAAAGGTGTTGTGTTAAAAGGCAAGGAGAATTTGTCTTGGAGCTCACTAATGAATTCTTCATTCAGTACACCGACCCATTTCACGTTTCTTGTGATTCTTTTTTTTCTTCTTTCAAGTAAGGCAATATTCTTCTCCTTAGACAGTCCAAGGTTAACAGTATTCCTTATAGTCTCATAATATTTTTCTGATTGGTTATATACCAATCATTTTTTCCATGAAAAAGCTTTCAATTAACCCCCCAGTGATTGGGAGGTGGAATTTCCAGATTAGTGTTGGAAAATTCCACCTCCTATCACCAGGGGTTTAATTGAAAACTTTTCTGAGAAAAATTAATTGGTGCAAAAACATCAGTAAAATAACCTAAAATTCAAGAGACTCTTAATTTCCATCTATTTAAAGGAAAGACAAAAAAAAAAGATTAAATAGGAACATTGAATGAGTAATAAACAACATTATTACATCAAAACCAAGATTAAAAGGAAACTTGTGAAGTGGCCCTGCAAAGTCACAAAATGCAGGAAAACACACCTTTAATTCAAGTTACCATATACCAAAAACAAACAAGAGAAATTAGCCTGTTTTAGAAACTATTTCAGAATCAGATGATTTGCTTCAGATTCAGAGACATAAATCACATTTTAATAATCTCTCTCCCAGTATGAAGTCTCTGTACAATCTGATATGTAGGGTTTTTTTAAGTAGGTGCTTTCTTTGCATAACAAGAAGCTGCAATAAATTAAATGGAGCCCAGGAAATCTTATAATGCAGCTGTGTAAAGAAAGAAAAAGTGCAACCTAAATATACTATTGCAAATATATATATATCTTTGCTAATAATGAGAAACATCCAATGTGAATGAATGCATCTGTGTGCAATAAACCTGTCTGAAAATTGTATCTTCAGTATTGCTCAAATACATATTTTTCTTGCATTAAGGATAACAGACTTTGACCTGCAAATTATGAAAAAGATTAAGATATGCATCAGCAGAGAGATTTATGTCTAGTGTTGACAAATTATTCATTAAAGTTTTATGCGACAGGCCCAGAGAGAGTATTAAATAAGATTATTATGGCAGTTCTTATAAGTGTATTCATCTTGGCTAAGAAGAGGTCGTGATAAAGTTTAGGACTGTTTACTTACAAAGCTTCTTTAATTAGGAAAAATAGAAATAAATGTTCTCCATTTGGCTTCTTTCACTGATTTCATCTTTATTACATCTGTCTCCCAATATTGTGAAAGATCAACATCAATAAAAGTAAATCTATTACATGCAATTTGACAAATCATTTGCTTAATGATTTCTAAATATAGAGAAAATATAAAAATTCCTTCTGAAATTAACAGCACTCTTTTCCTTGTGAAAATAAGCAGAGATAGCTTTGTATCTGAAGAGATCATTAGTAAATAAACAAGGTAATTATCTCTGAAAGGAGCTAGTTTCAGTGAAAAACAACCATGTATTCCTACTGTAAAATGCAGCACTTTGTGTTCTACTCTGCCATACATTATACTTTTCTGCTGTCAGGTGAAAATTCAACCAATGGCTATTTGATTATCTTGGAAATATTTGAATTGATTTTTATTACCTGATTTTGTACATCTATAAGGAAGATATATGATCCCTCTTCTTGGAAGAACTGAACAACTTCTCTCTTGGTTTGATGGAACATGTAACAGGCAGGTAGAAGAGAGAGAAAAGCACATGCCCAATGGAAAAAATGCTACTGGGTTTGGTGGAAAGGAGGACAATATCATTTTTAGAAAACATTTCTTCTCAACTAATGTGGCACCTTGCAAGGGTCTAGAGGAACATGAGTTCCTTCAATAATCACTGAATACCTCAGAATTCTCTGCAAATAGTAATATTTTGAGTAGTTTAATTATTTATAGTAGTTTATTTTTTTCACAATGCTTAGCGTGAATATGAACTGTAAAAAATCAAGACTTGATTATCTTTTACTGAATTATGGTCATCTTAACTGAAACTTCCTTCCAGTGGCCCATTCCATGTTGATTAAAGCTCAGAACTAACCTGTTTGAACATAAAGTATGGAAGGCAAGACTTTATGAGCACACCCAGAGAATAAACACCTCTGAGTTGCACTCTCTGCTTTCTGCCTTGGCTTTCACCCAGCAAGACATATACTTTATTACCTGTACACATTTAGTTCAAACCCACAAATGGAATATTAAAATATCTTCTGAAATGTTCCAGTGGGAAGGATGAATCTCCTGTGCATGCAGAACTTCTGTTTTCCCAATTGCATCATGGATTTCTTTCCACTACATAACCAGCCTTTAACACTGGGCTGGCACTTTAACAATTGCTCATGGGTGTTTTTCATACAAAAACTGGTACAATGTAGTATGGAATATGCTGTTGTGAGAGGCCTCACAATTGGTTGAATGATTTCAAACAAAAAAAATAAAAGAGTGGCTACAGTTTTTATCACTGTTTTTCATTTAAGGGTAGATGCTTTGTGCTTTGTGGTTGTTTTATTGGGTTTTGGTTTTTTGCTTTGTTTTGATCCTGAGCCTTTATATTGCCTTTATACTATGTGTTTTTAGACTGTATCATTGACTGCCATATGCTTCAGTGTGACATGTTGCACAAGGGAAGACTTAGTGTCACCACATGCATGAAAAAGATGGCATCTCCTTTCATTTTTCTTGCTACAGTATCACTGAACAAAGGAAAAATCGGGCAAAAAAGGCTTTTGTCATATGTCTGTAGGAAAAATTACAAACTTATCTTCCAACTACATAAGAATACGTACTTTCCTGATGAATTCTGTTCTAGAAGGAAAAAAATCCTTTGTCCAAGTATTATCTCTAATCCTTTCCTTTCCTTTCCTTTCCTTTCCTTTCCTTTCCTTTCCTTTCCTTTCCTTTCCTTTCCTTTCCTTTCCTTTCCTTTCCTTTCCTTTCCTTTCCT
>VZTD01000745.1:394195-493908 GCA_013397725.1 Rhagologus leucostigma | reverse complement strand
CTCTCCTCTCCTCTCCTCTTCTCTCCTCTCCTCTTTATAGCTTTTAGAAAAACTGTTTATCTAAAACATTAAAAAGGGATAGAAGAAAACTGTCTAATAAGCAAAAAAAATTCTCTCTTTTATATGATTTTAGCAGCAGCCCTGGGAAACTCATGCAATTCATAGTAGATGCAGATCCCTCCGTAATCTTTCTTCATGGTTCTTGTAGTTCTGCTTCAAAGCTGCACGGAAAGCAGAGATATTACGATGAGATCCCCTACACAGAAACCTTCTCTTATGAAAGTAAGTGTTTGATCTCTATTTCTCTGGATAGTTGATTGCATGCTTGGATAATTAACACACTGTCCTGCTCTTGTAGTTCCGTAAGAATGATACGCAGGAACAATCATGCAATGCATCTTCTCATTAAAGCTGACTCATTTCCAGGAATTAAACACTTGAAACAGTGGCAAAGGAAACTCTGAACTGATCAAAATCAGGTGTCTAAGACCTCATTCTACAGCTGTCTGAAAGTGTGAATGGATATATCGGTAAAACAGCACAACTGAGCCCACTTATTTTCTCCAGTTTTACTGTAATGGAGAAGCTGAACAAACAGAGACACCCAGTAAGGAGGTGAAAAATTCATATCCTGGTGTAAAACTAAGCTTCAGTAAAAGAAATTTATGCACTTCTATGTGTGCAGAATATATGGCATGAAGGTCCTGTACATGTCAAATAGTCCAAACCCCAGTATTCTTCCCATGTTTTTATTTCCTATTGTGCCAAAGATGTTCTAGCACTGAGCATATTCACTTTTGCATGTCTGTCATAGTCTAATTCTCACTATCAGAATTGTTATCTATTTTTTGTAGGTATATTCTTATTTCTGCTTTTTGTTCCATCATTTTTTGCATTCTAATCTACTCTTTTGGCCTTTTTTCGTCCATTTGCATATATAATCCTTCTCATATTTTTTGTTTTAAATCAATTCCTGTAATCCATTGCTGTGTAATAGCACTTGTCATCAATAGAAATGAAATCCCCAACACATTGAAGGAAAGAGAATTTGCAGGTACTGGTTTCTAGTAGGAAATTGTAATAGAAGCAGTGGGGAATCCTATTTGCATAAAAAGATCCATATTTGATGCAAACTGATGCAACTTTCATGATGGGTATAAAATTTTCCTCTACCCTTGCACCGTGGGCACAAAGCAGATAATACTCTATGACAGAGCTACAGAATTATTTTTCATAAGCTCTTGTCTGAGATGTATAATAAAAGTCAGAGTGCCTTGATAATTAACAAGACTGGTTCCAAGCCTCCTGCTCTCACACTGTAATATTAGAAATTAAGTACAGTGCTACAAATCCTGATCACAAAAAAAACCCCAACATTTGGTGAGGAGAGTGAAATGCTTCATTGTGGAAGAAAAAGAATACTTTCAATGAAGTTTGAATAAAATACCTACCAAAAAACAAAATAAATGTTTTAAATAAATGCTTTTAGACCTGACAAACCAAGTCCTCATATCATCCATTGATCCAGGTATTTTTTTAGCTTCTGTATGACCGACAAGTGGCAGAATCTGAGAGTCCAGCCATAACTGAGCAACAGATATATGAACATATAGATAAGTTGTGTGACGGGGTCTGAAATCACCAAATTTATTACTATACATTTCAGCACTCCTCAACCAGACTAAAAACGAGGACCTAAAAAATTCCAATTTCTCGACTCCATGTCAGCAAAGCACTAAGATTTTCTGGCAGTACTCATGGTGTGATTCCCGTATCTTTGCATATGGTAAAGGAAGTCAGGTTTCCCCACTGAATGCATCAGCAGAAAAACAAGCCATTTCATTAAGCTCTGGCTGAATTTCACTGGGTGTTTTTCAAAAGCAATATATTTCTAATAAGCATTTTGGTCTTGCTGAATCAGCTCCTTCTGGGAAGAAAAAAATCCTAAACAACTTTAATCTGTACCCAATAGATATTTCACCTTGAGGATTTGTCAAGTTAATAGAGCCTACCCACTTAGAGAAAAAGGAAGGAGGCCTTTCTAATTGGTGCCTAACAGCTTACACTTAAGGGTCATTAAGACGAAATACTGAAGATAACAGTCTTAATGGCTCCAGTCCACTCTCATGGGGAGCACTCAAGGTAGCCTGAACAAAAGGGAACAAGACTGAAAGACTCAAAGACACAGCAGGATCTGGTCTGGCTAAGAGGATGCAGATTGATTTAGTTCTGCCCCAGTAACTTAAGAAGAGAATTTATCTCATTTGACTTGTAGTGAAACATAAGATTAGGTGTGAATAACTACAAGATGGATGGAGATGTAGAATATAAAAAAGTATACACCATTGTTTTAAAATACGTGTTTTTTGATGTATGTTGGAAAATGCTAAATAGAATTGTTTGGGTTTAGGGAAGAAGTTGGCCAAACCCACCAGCCAAAGTTACTGAACGGAATAAAGCACAGCTGCTTGAAACCCATTCAGTCCAACCTACAAAGTGAAAAGCATTTAAAAAGAAAAATATGACCCCATCCAAAACTGCAATTTCCAAGCTGCAACAAGAAAAGCCAAAGATGGTTCCCCCCCTGAACTCCCAGATCACACCTGCACACCAGACACTGAAGTTCAGCTCTGGAGCTGTCTCGTGGCTGTAACATGAAATACAACAACCCCAGTAACTAAGGCACATCAGCTGCTCAGACATCATGCCCCACTGGAGAGCACAGCCGTGCTCACCACCCAAGTGGTGCAGAGGTTCAGCTTACTCTGCCCTGAGATGGGTTGTTTCTCATAACTCTTCTCTGTAAATACCCAAGACAGCTATAAAAAAAGGTGAGGCTGAAAGGTCAGACAATTAGCTTTCCTATTTGTGAAGAAATAGCTTTTCTAAGCTTATTAATGGAAAAATACAGGATGAGATCGCCTGTTGCTATAAATCAGCATAACTCTGTTGATTTCAGAAGGGCTGTGCTGTCTTATACAAACAGAGATTACATTGTCTCTAATATTAAATAATAATAAAAAGTCTTACACTGAAATAGTCTTGTTACATTTGCTGAAATACGTGCTGAAATGCCATATTCATGTTTTCCTAAGCAAATTTAATTCAACTTTCATACATCTTCCTGTTACCTTAAAAATTATTTGCCTTCTGTAGGATGCCTGCCTATTTCAGTTCACCTGAGAGATGGTCCTTACTGAACAGATTTCAAATATTGCTGAGCTCAGAAAGGTTCAGCTTATCTGATTTCCTGTCTGATAAAAACCTTGGACTTACACTCAGTAGACCCCATAATGAGTCTAAAACCTTGTGCTTGCTAAAGCCTGCCAACTGCAAAGACATCCTGCAAAAGACTTCAGGGTTCAAAAACTGTGGAATTAATTTCCCCTGTTCCCTTCTTCCGGTGTATGACCTACTCTGGTAAATAGTTTATCTATAAGTCAAATATATTCACTTACGTGGTGATTTTCTCCCTCTAGTCTGTTCTCGTGAGGCCCCACCTGGAGTACAGCCTCCAGCTTGGGGACGCTTCGCACAAGGAAGGAATGAATCTTTTAAAGCAGGTCCAGAAGATGGTCACAAGGTGGTCAGAGGGATGGAACATGTCTCCTATGAAGAGCAGAGGGAGTTTGAGTTGTTCAGTCAGCAGAAGAGAAGGCTCAGGGAGATCTTATGACAAACTTCTATCATATAAAGTTGGTTTATAAGAAAGATGGAGAGAGACATTTTATCAGGGTCTGCAGTGGCAGGACAAGAGGCAAAAGCCTTAAACTGAACGAGGGTAGATTTAGTTTAGACATAAGGAAATATATTTTACAATAAGGGCGATGACACACTAGAACAGGTTTCCCAGAGATGTTGAGGATGCCCCAGCCCTGGAAGTGTTCCAGGTCAGGTTGGATGGTGCTCTGAGCAACCTGGTCTAGTGAAAGCTGCCCATACCCAGGGGAATTTGGGTCAGACTACATGTTCTTCGAAGGTTTCCTTTCAACACACACCAATCTGATTCTACCATTCTATGATCTCTATTTGCGAAACTGCATACTTGAGTTATAGCAAAACTACTGTAATGACAAAAAAAAAAAAAATTCACAATCAATCCTGACATTTTGTAGAATGCAGCTAATACCAGCACTGCAGCACTGAGGGGCTTTGGCTCACAGCTGGAAGCACTATAAAACTTTCATCCCTAAGGAATGTGCAAATTAAAAGTGATATATAACATTTACCATTGGTTACTATGGACTTAACCAGAGATGTTAGTACATTAACCATACTCCCAACAGACTCATGTAATACTTCAGCCAGCATTCTGCAACTCTGATAAGAAGAGTATTTCCTACTGGCAAAGGATAATACTTAGGTTTAATTATATATCCTTTCTAAGTATGTGGCTTTTTGGAGATTAATCATGTGTAGAGTGTGATTACAGCTACATTCCATAATCAGGACTTGTTTAAAAAAAAAAAATCATCTAAACAGAATTTTTTGGTAATGATATTCTTGACATCAGAAGAAGGAAATCTAAGTAAAAATGTTATAACAAATTGAAGCATAAACTTAAGGAAAGCTATTTTGCTTTCACCTTCATAACAGTCAAAATCATTTCTCAGGGTAACTCAAATGCCAAAGTCCTTTGTAGTATTCAACTTTATATGTTTCAAGTCTTGGGCTTCACTTTTCACAGCATGCTTACAATTTCCATCACATAAATCATAGAAATTGAAAGTGGATGATATACACAAGCAGTTCCTTATGACATTTCCAGCACCCAGTCTTCATTATGTTTCTTCATTTTAAATAAAAATTAACTACACTTAGAGCTGAACAATGATGTCGATATATTACGCATATAAAACCAGGACTAATCTTGTAAGCACATACATTTATTTTGGACTGCAGTAACTATCTGCAAAGAGACAGGATGATGACATTAATACAAAACTGGTTCTTTTTTTGTTGTTGTTATGTGCCAGGGAAAGTAGCTGAGTGGGTAATGATGTTAGAGGGATGGCCTTCCAAACATGCATGTTTTTTACTTTTTATTTCGTAGATTATGCAGAATGTTTCTATTTTCTTATATTTGACTTGTTTTTTCTGTTTAGAACTAGAAAAGTCACAAAATAAATGTTTTTTTTCAAATATTCAAATAGTTTAGCGTAAAAAATGAGAGAGCTTTTAAGAGAAAACATTTGAATGAAAAATTATTATTATTGCTGCCACCATTAGGAGGCTCAAAAAAACCCCCAAAACTCAGTGTTTCTTTCAGAACACAAACCCAGACATTCTGCTCTGGGGAATGTTGGCATTATCGGTATTTTTTTTAAAAAAAACTCACTTCCATCTCTCTTTTCCTGTCTCCTTCTCTTCCAATTTATGTTTTGTTTAGCTCACTTTCTCTTTCTCTTATTTTGACTAGAAACATTAATAGGGGCATTTCGTAGAAATAGATGCATTCCTTTGAAAAGATGCTGATATGAAGAATTATCATTTTACAAGTAGAATGATACCAACAATTTTTTGACTGACTTTACTTTGAAGTCCCTCACTATTGCCAAAGTGGCTTTGATCCTGAAAGATCTTCGTCTCTATAGACTTCACAGAAGAACTGGAAAACAGACATGTTAAAGTCCGGAAGAGGACTTTGTCCTACTCACAGAACAGACATCTTTATCTCAAATCATTGTGTAGACTTTCTTAAAGTAAAAAGAGACTAGTCCAAGGGAGCAGGCAGTTTTTATGCAAGATTCCTCTGAAGGATGCAACTGTATAAGGTAGAAGATTTTTTTTCCCCTTGAAACTGCTGGTTTATCTTCACTGACTATCAATAGAGTATAAAAGACTAACTCAGACCAAGTCAAATTTTCTGATGACATCTCCTGTCCCAGAAGTAAAAGTGTCTTCATAAATGACCATGCAAATGTATGTGGCTATTGTTACAGGATGCAAATTTCCAAATTCTTACTTAAGACAGAATAACAAAAGACTGCAAGATAGATAATAGAAGTATACATACGTATATATGTGAGCATACGTACTTTACAGGAATATACATATTTACACATGTATTCATGGCATTTACATACAGTCTCACTTCATATGTGGAATGACTTTGGTATCATGCTAATTATGCCCCTCTAAGAATTAGAAGTGATTTTTAATGCTGCAAATAAGCATTCAAGGATAATAATACAAGTATGTTAAATGAAATGTCAAATGACTTCCAAAAAGCTCTTAAAATTAATAAATATGTATGAGTTAAATTAGTCTGGTTGTCAAGTACTCCATGTAGAGATACAAAAGATTTACTTTTTTTTCAGCTGGATTCTCTTGCTACCTAAATTCAAACAAAATTCACTGGTTCAATCATGGCTCTGCAGCACCGTTCCCAGGAAAGGCATATTTTCCTTAAAAGGAGATTGGGATGTCACAGACATGGATATCACCTACTGAAGCCTTTTGCACCTTAAATTTTTGCTCAGCTGTGCCACTCATGTGGCCTTTGGTCAGCAGCTGAAGGAGGAACACCAGTAAAAGATTCAGATTGCCTATTACAGGTGCCTGGCACAGGTGTTACTTCACTTAAGCAGTAGAAAAGACTCCTTTCTAGCTTAGGACACCTGGGAACTATATGTAGTCAGGGAAGAGTGTTAGTCACCACTTGGGCTTTTGGAGAAAACTGCTTCTTGCAGAATTTCTCGAGTAAGAACTTGAGTGAACTCCGGTTGGTTTCAATTCAAACTTCCAGGAAAATGGGAACAATGGTATTTAAAACTTTTGCTTCTAGGGTATTGAAATTCTAATTTATCAAGTGTTCTGTGATCTTTGGTTAATTGCAAGATTCAAGGTGTTATATGGCTCATTATTTTAATGAAAAAAATCTCACGTAGGTAAGAGAGGTGTTATTCTTAATAAAAGGAAAATATGTAGGAAACAAACTACTGCATTATGAGAACATATGCTGGGGTATGGGGTCACATAAGACTGTAAGGAATCTTCGGCAGGAAAAAATGTATCTTCTATAAGGTAAATCAGAAGCGTAGATAGTGTCCTTGAAGATTACAACCATATGTTCTGTTCAAAGGTGAAAATGCTGGTGACAGTATTTCTGTATACAACAAATCTGAAAAATTTTATGCCATAGATCTTTGCTTAATTAATTTAAAAGTTTAATGTCTTCACCTCCAATATAACACAAAAAACTTAGCAGATGATTTGCCCTGCTAATTTTTTCTGTCATAGAATCATAGAATGGCTTGACTTGGAAGAACTTTTACAGATCTAACCCCCCTGCCATGGGCACCTCACACTATACCAGGCTGCTCCAAACCCCATCCAGCCTGGCCTTGGACACTTCTGTGGATGGGGCACCCACCACATCTCTGGGCAACCTGTGCCAGAGCTTCACAACCCTCACAGTAAAGGATTGCTTTCTAACATCTAATCTAAACCTGACCTCCTGCCATTTGAAGCCATTGTCCCTTGTTTTATCACTGCAGGAGCTGGTAAAAAATCTGTCTCCATCTTTCATGTAAGCAGCATTTATGTATCTTCAGGCTGCAATAAAGTGTCCTCTGAGCTTTCTCTTCTACAGGCTGAACAATTTCAACTCTCTCAGCCTTTCTTCGCAGGGGACATACTCCATTGTCTTGAATATCTTCATAGCCCTCTTCCGGACCTGCTTTAAAAGTTCCGTGTCTTTTTTGTACTTAGAGTCCCAGAGCTGGATGAAATACTCCAACTGAGGCCTCACACGAGCAGAATAAAGGAGGACAATCACCTCCCTTGACCTACTGGCCACATTTCTTTTCATGTGGCCCAGGATACAGTTGGCTTTCTGGACTGTGAACACATATTTCTGTCTCACACCTCCTTTTTCATCCACCAAATCCTTCTCCCTGGGGCTATGTGGAATCCATTCATCACCCACTGATAGGGATGTCTACCCTGACTCATGTGCAGGACCTTGCACCTTGCTGAATTTCCAAAAGTTCACATGGTCCCACTTCTCAAACCTGTCAAGTTTACTGGAGATGACATCCCTTCCCACACAGCTTGGTGTCATCTGCTCCTCATATATGATGTGTTCTGTGCTGTTAACAACTCTGCTGGCCCTTCACTGCATCATTCCCAGTCTTGAAGTGTCTTTGCTGTAGTGGGGAGGGCAAAATGAGCAATGGTGGCCTCCAAAGCAAACTCACGGGTGGCAGATACCAAAGAATTATCACTTCCTTCAATCTTCTGTTTAATACAGCTTAGTGTGGAGCTGTAAACTAAAGGGGCATTCTGCACACTTCTTGTCCATCATGACCAACTCCAGGTCCTTTTCCAGAGCTGCTTTCTAGCCTGGGCACCTGCACTAGTGCATTGGGTTATTCCATCCCAGGTGCAGGAGTCTTTGTTTGTCCATGCTGATCTTCTTGAAATTTCTATAAAGCCAATTATCCAACATGTTCAGATGCTCTACCTTTCCCCCCACCCACAGCTACACTCAAACCTATTGTCACCCTTGAAATTTCTGAGGGTGGATTTCCTCCTGTCATCTTGCTGATTAATAATTATATTAGACATTATCTGTCTCAGTATTGACACCTCAGTGCTAGAAAACCCTTGCTGGTTGAAATTCAAACTGCTGATCACTACTCTGGTGCATTTTATTCACTTTTAATTTCTTATGCATGTAACCACAGACTCTTGTGGGGTTTTTTAATATAAAAACGTGAAGTTTATAATAAATATAGGTGAAATGACAAGTTTTTGGAGACAATGAATCCAAACACTCTATAATTTTGTCTCAGGATTTTGACATGCAAGTACTTAAATTATGGATAAAACCCTTTGTGTACTACCTTGTGTCTGAGATGATGATAAAAGAGAGCCAATTCAATGGCATCAAGAAACATTTTCAGTTTCCTGGAAAAACGTGACTAATTTATCATTAAAAAAAGTATAAAATTTTCATAATACTATTCTAAAATATATCAGAATGGTTTCTAAATTCTTTGTAATTTGTTCTACCTACAGCAATGAAAAATTATATTAAATATCTTCACCATGATGTAATCACAAATAAGCCAGTTGTTGATGATTATTGCCGGTTTAGCCTACCGTGGCTCTGATCTTATATTTAAAATGTGCTCTATGAATTATAGACTTTTAATGATCTGAAAGTAGGATGGACTAGAATTGCCAAATTAGGCCAGCTGAGAGAATGGTAATTTTCCTTTCTCTTTTTGCTGGTATAGGGATCTTTTCAAAGGGAGATTTAAATAACCCTCAAAATGCAGTTTTCTGGATCAACAAAAGTTTGGGATAGTATCTCAGAAAATTTTTTGTGAACTGAGATATAATAACATACAAAAAAATCAAATAATGTAGGTATTGATTCTTGGTGATGGATTGAAAATGTCTGGTCAGAGCAAAAGAAAGGAAAGAAATTTGTATATACTCTTGTCCCATGATAGGTGAGCCACAAGAAAAGTCACTTCAATACTTAATCCTAAAAGCTCACTTCAGTACCTAATCTTTCTCCTAACTGAGCAAGTTCTCCAGGCTCTCACAACACAGAAAAAGAATGGAGAAACAGAACGATTTGCTCTATAAAGTGCAGAAGAGAAATCTCATTTCTTTAAGGTGTGAGATGTTTTAGTATATATGTAAATTAGTATAAAAGTTGAAAGTATATGAAGAGATAATTATTGGAGGGAAAAAAAGATGCATCTTAGGAGACCCTTAAACAGGGACATCTTTGCCCAGGATTATGTCCTGGGTGTTCATTTGCATCCTAAATCTTTGTGGATATAATCTTGTAGGTCTGTTCAGATTACAGTATTTATGCACAAAACTTGTCTCATTTAAATTAGGACTTCCCTTCTAAGCAAGTTCTTCCCGACATGCAAGAGAGTTACCGAAATAAATTCATAGAGATTCTGAAGTATTCAAGATATTGGATTGTGTGCAGGGATAACTGGATGAAATTTTGCATTAAACAGGATCACAGGCTGGATGATCTAATGGTCCCTTCTGGCCATAAAAGCAATGAATCTATGAGAAAAGCACTCTGAGATCATATGATGAAAAGCACAGTGAAATTGGCAAGTGTTTTTTTGATGTTCCCATTACAAATCCCCTGAGCAATCTATCCCTGTCTTCTTCTCACCACCTCCTCTATCATTAGATTCCAGAACACACGCTCCGTTAGAGTCATTGCTGCTAAAACCATTTTGATAGCTGGCTCCACTCAGTCTCATGCTAAATCCAGTGTTTAAAGCTCTGGGAGTGCTAGCTTCTTAAATGAAGACACATTTCTCCAAGGCGCTTTGCACTCTCTTGTTCCTTCAGGTTGCTCAGCTAAAGGCTTTTTCAGGACTTTATCAGTTATTAATAATTGTGATGATTCATGATTTATTCATAACCATTTATACATTTGCCATATGCTGCCTTCACAGGCAAACTGTTTTTATGAAGCACACAAATGTGGCACAGAGCTTCTTACAATTCATATCCAGTAAATAGATGATAGAAAAAGATTAACTAAATGCAAAAATATAATAAAATATCCTGCAACGACTTCAGTTTGGAGCTTTTGAATTAAATGTTGCAGAGTAACTGTCTTTAGCAGGATCAAAACTAAAATAAACAGGAGGATGAACAGTGTGAAAGGTCAAGTTTAACACCAAAACCAGCGCCTTATTCTGTTTCTATTCTGTCCACCATAGTGATAATTACAGGGAGTAAGAGTAAATCCACTTATCTGGTAAGGGACAACTCAGGACAAATAAAGATGGTAGTATCTTCAGTATCATCTTTGTTGTTCTTTTCTGGCTTTCATATTAAATCTAAATATTCTTTTGCAGCAAAACACTGTAATAGTTGCTTGGACTGAGGGAGAAAGATCTGACATGCAAATCCTTCAATATGCTTAATAGCAGAAACCAGAAAAGATAATGTTACTCCTTTATTTAAAAAAAGAGGCTTTTTATGATGATATCAGTAACCAAAAAGTCATTTCTCATAAGCCCACTATGACACCTTCTGCAGTGTGCTGCTCTCCAGATGAAATGCCTGGATTTTATGAGAGGGAAATTATTTAACATAAATAATGTTTATGAGTTTTGAGTGAACAAGTTCATTAACGGTGAGGTGTGCCCTGTGGGGGAGATGATCAGTGAATTCCAGTGCAGAGTCCCAAGGCAGAGGGACCAACTCTGGTCTGACTCACACCTCTGCTCATCCCTCTTTCTACTGCATTTAGGTGAAGCTTTTGGAACAGAAACTTTACGTTTTTACTAACTGACTTGAAAGTGAACATCTGAATTTTTACTAACTGCCTGTAATTGCCTACTATTATCATTCTGTAGGATGGTCTAAAATACATTCAGGCCCTTGTCATGCTACAGAATGCTATGGAGTTCACCCGAGACTCTAAGATATGTTGTTCCCCCGTGGCAGGATCAATGTTACCTATTTCATTTCTCTACTGTGGCTGCCCACCTGTTTCTTGAGGACTTCCACTAACTTTACAAAAATCTGAGACAATCTCTTCCTTTGTTTCGCTTTCTTCACCATTAGAATTCTTTTCTGGTGTGTAAAATAAATATAACTTGTTAAAATGTTTTTTTTTCTTTTTCTTTCCACCATGAAGTCACGTAAGTGATATTTACAGCAATCTTTGACCTTCCTAGTAGCATTCAAGCACTCTTCCTTCGTGATGCTCGAGAGTCCTGTGTGTCAGTGGAGGCACCTGCCAAATGCAGAGGCCTTTCATTAAGGAACTCATAGGAAGAACACCTTGAATTTCCACTGCTATCTTTTACTTGAACGGAAGTTAGATGATAGTTTTGAAATTTGGAAACTCAAGTCTTCTGTGTGAGAGAACTCTGGACAGAAGTTTTGAAACCATCTTCAACTCTTCTTTGCTTCCTTAAACAACAGGGTCCAGTCTGACTCTCAGTCTGGCAACTTCATGAATTTCATACAGTTTTATAGAGAAAAAGTCTATCACAATTTTGCACTTCTTATCTGAGAAACAAGCAGACCCAAAGAGCCCCGGAATGGACAAGACAAGTATGCACTCTATTTGCTGTTGCCTGGCATCCTTTAAAAAAATATAAATAACACAAGGCAATGAGGATGAGATGTCATGGTTTAGCCTCAGCCAAAAAGACCAAAATCTCAAACTACGGTTTTATAGAGGTTCAATGACATTACACTTTACATGTCTTCACTTAAATGCCTGTACAATCATGTTTCAGTGAATTCCAGACACAAAGGTTCACTTAGAAATTTCCTTTCAAGGACCAAATTTATTGAAAGGCCTAGCCCCTTTTTTGTTTCCTATGGTATATAAAAGAAATTATTATGACTAGCTAAATACATACAAACAGCAAGAATAATCCTTTAGGGAAAAAATTAAAAAGAATAATTGAAATGTGTAATTTCAGCTCATCAGAAATAGATCATATGCATGTGGGTGGAAAAATGTTATTTCATTATTCATTTGTGGTACATGTATAATCATTTCACAAATTCAAACTGATCTTCATTATCAAGTATACGATAGTGTATTTCTACATCTTGGGTTGCATATAGAGGAGAACAGTTTATTTAGAATATTTATTTTGTAATATCATTTTGCACTCTGGGAGTTATACATTAGTTTTAATCTGTTTTAACAACAGTAATGCCAAGTTAGAGAAAATAGAGAAGATATTTGAGCACTAATTGGGCTTCTGGTTAAGTTACGACTTGATAGTTTTTAAAAACTTGGCTGCAATGAATTTGCAGGCATTACTGTCTGTTCCTGTCCATGCTAATCAGTACCCTGTAGCACAGTGGGTCTTACATTTAATGGAGCAGCACAGAGCTCTTGCCAGCATTCAAGCAATTGATTCCATAGAAGGGGCACAATATAAATCAAGTGCAGAGCAAAACTGCTGTGTTCTACAAGCTCGGAATGAGAGCACCCTTTGTCGTATCCAAGGCACTCAAAGACTCTCCTGCTGTGCTTATGTTGATTGTACTTCCTTTATCTTCTGCTCAGCTTTGTTTTTCTCTCCTCTTATTTTTTTTAAACTGTCTTTAGTGTTTTAATGTGGGCTCTGACCAATCAAAGTTCACTTCCATTTTCTTCCTTCAAAAGTTTGAGAAGGTGAGAAATGGGGATATTTTCCATCTGATTGCTTCTTGTAATTTTTCCTTCCTCATCAACACACAACAAAATCTATTACAAAATCCTATTAGCAAAGGAACTTAATTTATTTGACCTCACTCAAATTACAAAACTCCTTAAATTCTTTCTGTCTCAATGTGTACATCGGATTTGTACACAATGCATTACTGAAAAACTGTCTAGTAACCCAGAAATATAATTAAGAATAAAATGTTATATAGCTGAGGATAGAGAGATCAGTGTCCCAAAAGAGTATCTACTGGAGTTCTTGTATTTAATATATTTTATCAATGACCTGCAAGCAAAGTATAAAATAATAACTGTTGAAATATAAGGGCAACACAAAGAAATGAAGACTAATAAAGAATACCTCAGCAATATAATTTTATGCTACTCAGAATCACATTCTTCTGAGGGGAGTCAAATGTAACATCATATACCTGGGAAACAGAGGGGTTTTAGACCATTCCTACAGAAAATATTCTAGAAAGCAATAGCTCTGAGAACAACAGAGGCTGTCACACAGAGAAAAATATAATGAATTTAAACACCAGCAAACCACTACACTTAAAACTAAAATTTTATGTGGATGAATAATATTTACTTTTGGTTATACCACTTGAGGGAAAAAGAGTGTTTATTTCCTGTGTTCATGTTTCACTGCCAATACTGGAAAGTTCTAGTGGTTCAGAAGAAAACTGCAGGAATAAAGTATGGTTTGAAATAAAAAGCCTAAAAGGCTGCATCAACAGTGTATCCCAGAAAAGTTTACAAGGTGACATAATCATAATCCATAATAACCAAATGGGACAAAGAGGACAAAGTCATAACAGGAGGCAATGGCCAATGAAGGATATTTTCTAACAAGTAGAGAAATAGTAGAAGCTTTTCCCGCAGGAATTATTTCCTCTTCTTAGTTTTGGGGGGTTTTTTTGGGGTTTTTTGGGGGTTTTTTGTTGTTGTTGTTGTTGTTGTTGTTTGGTTTATTTTTTTTTTTCCCAAAGGTTCCTGCCAGCTCTGGGAGAAAGCTGAAGCCAGAAAAAAGTTATATCAGAACTCACATGCATATTTTAACAGTGAAATGAATATTTGAACTATTTGCTGGGGGAAACCCTAGATTTTCGTGGGAAAATTTTTTTGCTAGAAGACCTCTAGTGCAATTATGTAATATAAGCATTGACATCTACATCTGAGCTCTCTTTTTGATCTAGAAACTCTTCATATTCATGATTTACCTTCCATGGTTTAGAAATCTGCCCTGTGCATTACACCCTTGCAGTGCCTACACCTTGGATATCCAGATCATATGTGTGTGTTTGACTCATAGACACCAACTGTAAGACAAATGACTTACCACTTCTGTATCTTTAAATTAAGTCAGTTGATAAGATCCGGTGTTGATAAAAACAATTATTGGAGAAAATGATGGGATTTGTGATATTCAGGACACCAAATCAGAGTTTTCTTGTGTGCACTTAGGAGATATGAATGTAAGAACTCCCTAAGGATCTTACTTGCCTGTCATTCTCTAGATGAAGAAAGATCCAGATATTATGTTTGTTTCATGATTCTTTTTTCTTTGTCATCAATGGCAAAGCTACATCTCTCTTCTAGATCTGTCTATTTGTGTTCTATACAGGCTTTTTTTAAGTGAGATGAACAAAGAAAAAAAAAATCTTTTTTTGCTGATGTTTCTTAGAAAACAAGAAAAAATGTAATGTCAGATTTACAACATTTTAACCTGAGACTGTATCACTGGAAATAGATAAAAAAATCATGATATAATTTTTTTCTCAGGGCTGTTACTGGAAAAGAAAATTGCCAGTGTGTGAGTTATGAGTCTGTAGACTGGGCCAAATTTGTCTTGTATTCACACCAATGGAACTTAATTGAAATCAGTGAATTTGCACTAATGCAACTGTGAGCAGAAATTGACCTCTTGTGCCTACTGGAACACAGCCCAAAAGCCACTTGACTTATTTGTGCTTAAGGCTTGCTCTGCATGAATGTCTACTGTTTTACTAGCAGTAAGTTATGTAATATTCATGGTTTAATGGTGCATATTCTACTAATAGACTGGGTAGATGCCAGCAGACGACATTCAAGCAGTACTACACATTTGCTTTGTTGACCTCTGTAGTCATTCAATCACATGAAGTAGTTACAGCTGGGACTCCAGTAAGGAATTCCAACTTCCAAAATGTTCCCACTGCCACTAGGCAAATGCTACCAAAGAGCCTCTGTTCTAATTAGCCTAGATTTCCTTACAATATCTAGTTACAAAGGAGTACCATGAATATTCATGGACAATTCATTTGAATTACGAACATTCATGAATAAATCATTTGGCTGAGAACAGGGTACCGTATGTTGCATTTCATGGCTCCTGTGATTTATTCCATAGTGCTACAATTTGTAATATTAGCAGCTATCATAAAGTTTATTTTTCAAGCCTTCATTTCCAGCTGTGACCGTGGCACTCTGGGGATCAGATAAGCCTTTTCTTATACCCCTGTAAGGTCAGATCCCAGCCTAGACACATAATGCAGATTTACTGCTCTTCTACTACACATTCTCATTAGTACTTCTGTAAGGTGCCTTTGTTCTCTGGATGTATGACACCAACCTCAGACAAAGGGAGAATGCAGCGCAGTTTCTGGGCTGACATTGAGAAGGGAGACACAATGCTGGAGCAAGCAGTGGAGCAGACTGCCCAGAGACATTGTGCAGTCTCCATCCCTGGGGGTTTTCCAAGGTGGTTAAAGCCTTGAGAAACACAAGAACGGGTGTGATGTTAACTGTTAACTGTGAAAGCTGTGAGCTAAGTGCTTTTAATATGGCCAGCAGTAAGGAAACAGAAAGTTGCTTATATTAATGAAATTTATCATATCTCTATTTGTCCTCTGTCATAAGAGAAGTCAAACAGTATCTATACAATTTATTGTTGTAATACCATCCTTTAGAGAGAGGGACACTCATTTTTTCTCATTTCCTGTCTATTTTCTTCAAGTATAGCATTCTGCATTTTGGCATTCTTAGAAATGACAGAATTAGCAATGATTTATTCATATACTTTTGCTGGCCATTAGTTGCCTTTGAAGGAGAGAGACAACATCACATGACTGAATACCACTCAAATGGAGGAGAGCAAAATTAGGAGACTGAGAGATTCACAGGCAATAACCACTTATTAGTAATTAAGTTCCTCTGATGTTGAATAATAAACAGATGCAAGGCATCCAAGACCTCATTGTCAATAATATTTGAGCCTGAAAAGAGATTATGTGTTTCTGAGTAAACTATCAAGTGTGTGAAGCTAAAGCATGCCATATTAACTGTGTAATTACAGAAGTAGTGAGTTAGTCCATGTTCTTGAAGTAAATGAAGTAAATACTTCATTTGGGTAAGATGTCATGGCCTGAGGACAACTTGCTTGCTGACAGGTATTGCCATCTAGATTCTTCCTGCAAGAGACAGAGATGCTTCCATTAAAATCAAATGAATCAAACGTACTCTAAAAATTAAAAAACCACCAAATCACAAAAGATACAACATGAAGAAAAAAAGAGAATAGTGATTTACAGAGTTAAAAAGTCTATGAGTAGAAGGTAGGAAACAAGAACTTGAACTCCTGATTAACACTGGCAATTACTGTCTACCACAACACCCCCTTGGGATAACTTCCATAACAAATTCCTTCCTAATCAAAGTCACAGTTGGCAGATTGCTGATGTTATGGCCTTTTAATGCTTCTATGCTATGAAACGAAGATTCTGATATGGCATTTCTGGTCATAATTTCACGAGTCGCAGACATAAAATAGCTGGAAAAAAGATAACTTGTAATTGATTTGGGTTTGAAAAACTGTATTAGAAGAAGAAAAAAAAACCTGAAGGCCTGTTTTTGTATTTTATATAATTTCCTTCCATGGCCACTTAGCAGACATATGGAAGAGAACAGTGGTTAAATTATCTGAATTAGAAGGAAGACAATAATAGACAATGAAGACAAATGCAAAATAGGAAATCGCCAATACACCTGAAAGAAACCTAAGAATGATGTGGCCTTCTGTCTGAGTTCGCTGAACTTATATTTATAGAGGTTAACTCTTTTAGTATCTGTTTTAATTAAAAAAAAAATGAAAAGGGTAACATTGATTTTCAAATTAGATAAAGACTGTTCAGATGTAAAATATGGATGATATAAACTGAAGAAAGTCTGCCTATATTGGCTTTCTGTGACAGCTGAACTGATTCTGAATGTGAGAATAACAGGTCATCTCGCAAGCAGGCTGAATTCAACATAAAAATGAAGAGCTTCACATATTGAAATATAGAAGAAGTCTCTGCTTTCAGAAAATAAAATTTTAAAGAACTGAGAAATCTATGCTTTGAAGGTGCAGAAGTCTGTTATTGCTGTTCCTTAGTCTTCTTCACGCTTTGGAAGAGAATGTACCAGACACTTGATTATCCAAACAGCTGACCTGAAATTTCCTCAGGTCTTTAGGAAGACCTAATTTTTGAATTCTGCATAATCAGAGTTCAACAGCAGGGCATGACAAAGCACCAGAAGAGAGCAGATTAGACGAGAGTAGAAAAGACCAAGGGTAAATATAACAGACTTCAGTATGTAACAGTTCTAGAAAAAGAAAAGTAAGAAAATGTTTCCAAATCTGCTGGGGATAAATGGGAGTTTTGGTAAAGGCAGGGCTTTACATTAGGAATATATTGTAAAATAAGGAGCTTTTAAACTCACTCAAAATGGGAAGACAACTTTATATTGAAATGTGAAAAAAGTAACAAACAGATATATGGAGGTCATCTAAACGATAAATAAACTTTTTTGCCAAAGTTTGTGAAGGAATAAAATCACTTTTTAAAAGGTAAAAAAATATATATACTCTTCATATTTTTGAAGGTAGTTCTTACCAAGTGATTTTTACCTTATTTTTTTTTTCTTTTTCTTTATTTTATTTTCCTAAATTTTATGTGCTGTAATGGAGCAGACCTGTCTGCCTCAGTTTGTCTGTCATTATTTCTTGGGGACTCCTTGGTAGATCTCCTTCATCTTGTGCTGAACCTTCCCAACTTTCTCCTCAAATATATCTGAGAAAATTGTTGCACCTGACAGTTGACTTATGATTGAAGGTAATCAGCATTCATATTTAAACTGAACAAAACCTTAAGTAATTACAGGGTACTGCCTAGGGGAATTTGTCTTACTGGAATCAGGCATCAGAACAGCTGATGAATCTTCAGGACAAAAAAGAAAAATTTTTAAATTAAAAAGCATGCTACATATTTTTGTAAGATATCAAATCCAGACAGAAGACACACTGTATTTTGTTACAAGGGGATGTATTGCCCCCAGATAAGAAAAAATAGAAAAATGTTGATTAAGACAACTCTTCCCAATTTCAACCATGACCTATCAGACTAAAAGCAAAGGTAAAAGCAGACATAAAAATTACTTCTAAAATGCTTTATTTTGTTACACTTTTTAAGACTTGAGCTTGGGGTGAAATGAGTTTTCAAAAGTGTCAATTTTTAGAAAATCACATTTTTAAGAGCTTTTTTTTTTTGTCTTGAAATGTTGTTTATTCTTTTATGATGCCAAGTGCCAAGCCAAGAGATAGCCACAGGTCTCATGAAGAAAGCAATTTTTGGGAAGAAAGGAGGGTAAATATTTAAGGAACTCGCTGCAAGGCTTAGAAGGCATAGACTGCAGAATCCCACAGAAGAGTAAAGCATGGCAATTAGCTCCAGGAATCCAGTTAGAGTTGCTAGATAAGAAAAAAATCCTGTTGAGATCCACTTACAGTGAGCTTACAGGTGTTACAGGACAGTATTAAGTTTTCATGTGTGTCTGATATATCCCATTGTCATATGGATCTAAGTTTCTTTGTTCAGCTAGGTTAACAAGGCTGCTAATAACAAAAGACTAAAGAGCTAAATTTAGTCCCCAAGTCATACCACAAAACATGGTCTTATTATTCAGACTGCTTTTGTTGTAAATGATGGACGGACATAACACAGTGACTGGACATTAAGAAATTCCTTCCTTCTGTCATCCCGAATATTTTCATCTTTTTATGTAATTCTGTAATTTCATTAAAAGAGATGTTTTGGGGTGTTTTTTTGATGGGAAATTAATATGATGCAGAAATTGTTTTAACTTAAGATTGAGGGAAAGTTATGTTAAGGAGGTAACATATTTCCTTAATAATAGGGTGGAAATGATTCCATGCATTAGTGATCAGAATATAAATTAGTATGAGTCTCATACCAGAGAAAATTCACTCTTACTTGATTCTAAACTTTCTAGTTCCCACTCTGCATAGTACATTAAAGGAGCCCTGATTTATATTGGCTCTGATTTACATTTGGGACTACTCTGGCACCAAGCATTACAAAGAGCCTTAAACTGTGAGTGAATATACAGCTCACTGTAATTTAAGAACATTTTGAGGTCATTTTATACTGGCAGAGTGTAAGAAGATATTTGGGCTTCTGATGTCTAGACTAACAGGGCAAAAAGGCGTCCTACAATTCTGACAGAGCAAAGATTGATGAAAAAAAGAGACAAGCTGCCATCTCACCCTTACCCCAACACTTAGCATCAGGAGAAGCATCTGAGCCAGGCAGCTGGGGGACATGACCCCATGGACAGGAACAAAAACTACTGCTGCTCAAAGCTGTGTCAGACAGACACAGCATTAAATCCACCCTGGGCACAATTCAGATGACCCTGAAGATGCTGACAGCTACTGAGGACAAGACTGGATTCTAAGTTGTAAAACTATTCCTAAGGCCTGGAATAGTTTCCTACTAAAGCAGCAATATTAGTATGGCTTTTAACCCAAGACTACCAGAAATAATAACAATAGTAGTGGTGGAATCCTGCTTGATTCTTGTTATTTTCATTTCCCTACACTGAAATAATATTTGACTATGGCACAGGAGCAATCATATTTAAGATACATCAGATATACTGAAGGTACCTCATTTATAGCCCCTCAAGATAGGAGGGTCCCTGCTCACGGAAAAGAATTTGGAACTAGATAATGTTTTATGATTTATCCAACCCAACATATTCTATGATTCTATAGTATAAATAATACAGCTTTGAGTCATTCTTGACATCATGGACCTTAATTTTATTCTTTTTATATGAGGAAATTCTCATTTGTAACACTGCTTGAAAATATTTAATGCTTATTTTTAAATAAATGTAGGTTGCATACTCAAAAACGGCACACTTTTATTCTATTGCAATTTAAATTCTTTCCTTTTATCTCTGAGGGTTGTGAAAAAAAAATCAAAAGAAAAATGTCAAAACATGAATGGATGTAATCTTGCTGTTCTGAGGCTATTGTTCTCTACTGGATAGCACAGAGTTATTCAATCAAAACACATATTAGGTCACTTCAGATGAGGAGGGTTCCTTTCGAATGAGACCTGCCTTTCATTCTTACAAGGAGTCAGTACATCTCTTTCCATCCTTCCATGTAGAGAAAAGTAATACTCAATTAGAGCTATACTCTTCTTCATCCCAGGTCCAAGAGTATAATTTTGAGTCTTTACATCTTTTAAAAATTGATTACAAATGTTCTGGCACATCAGAGTTAGTTGAAAAGGGGAAAAAAATACATATGTGGATCACAGTGTTGCAACCATTTCTTCATGTTACCATATGATCAAATGGCTGTTATGAGTATCAATAAATAAGCATAATGCTAGTCAAATACTGTCCATACACTAATAAATCATCTGACAGAAAACCCATTCAAATTCCACAACAGCAGCAACACTCACATCTGTACAATAAAATATGACATATAATTCACAACTTAGAACTCCCAGCTGTATTTCTCCACTATTCACAGTCTCGTAATATCCAATTACTTTTACAAATGCAATTGCAAAAAGTTATGCCAGGCAACTTTACATGTTTGTATCCACTGAGGATTTGTTATAAAATTGCCAATCTCAAACACGTCCTTAATCTCATTAAAGAGTTATCTATTCACCCGGGGAACTTTGGCAAAATTAAAGGTTTAGTTTCCTTTATGATATGACTGCTACTGCTTTATTTCTTGCACAGGAACTTTTATTGGAGGATCTCAAAGCAGTTTACAAACTTTAATAAATTAAGCCACTTATCTCATTTGTCACATAGATAAGTGTTATTATCCCTCCTTTGTAGATACAGACAAATGAGGTATATTAGTCCATAAATTTCTTCATGAGGGTAAGCATTCTGTATACCAATGCTTAAAGATTGTGACAAAAAAATTAAATTTCCCAGAAAGCTGTGGTATTTAATATCAAAAATAGTTTTATCGTGAATCAACATGAAACAAAATATCAAGCTCAATTCATAATTTGGCATCTGACTCTGAAATCAAAGTGTATCACCTTGAGAAAAACACCTTTTTCTTCTTCCATAAATATTATAGGAAAGAAGCCAATTGTTACTTTGTTTTTTATGAATAAAAGAGTGTACAACTAAGCCAAATAACAAAGCACTCTATCTATCCAAGATGCCAGGTCATAATAAATTACAGTTTATCTTCCAGGCCCTTAGCCAAAATTACACAAACACTAGAAAGGTAAAAAGAGCAGCATAAATTTTTTAGTATTTATTTATAAAAAGCTTTTGCAGTTTCAGAGCACCAGGAACAGAACATTATGTGTTAAGTTATATTTTCCAGCTCTTCACTTCAGATTTTTCCTCTTCCAATGAAAAGCTTTCTGTAAACTTTATCAGTGCTTCTGGTTGTGCTCTAGAAAAACAATTTAAATTGTGCAGTGTTCTGTTTTGTCCATTTCAGGTTCTTCTAGTGGTCTTGTTGCCTTGTTATTCTGGTCTTCTGATCAATCACCTTCAGACAGAGTTGGAAATGATGGGTGGCCAGAGGAAATAAGAAGACTTCTTGTGGTCTTGGTTAATCTACCACCTTAATTTTGAGAATACAAAAGCGGTGATAAAAAATCAGGTCTACCTTAGTTTTTACTCTGACAGTGACCAAAATCAGCAGGTTTAAGGACAGAGCAGTTACAGACAATCCTTCACCTCCCATGCTCCAAACATTTGTTTCTCAGGAATGTCTTGAGCCAGAAATGGTCTCTTGTTTAGTAAACAACACTTCTTTTATATTCTGTGAACTGAGTCTATCATTGCTTGAACCCAGTGAAGCCCCAGTTCCAGGTGATACCATCAGGGGTTGTTTAATACCATAGCAAATGGTCCTGAGAAGGCTGGTCCTGAAAAAAAAAAAAGGAAGGAAAAAAAGAGGGAAACGTGAGGAGGTTCTTCACTTGAAAATGAACTGTAAGATTGAGTGAGGCAGAGTAGCTGATCTTAGCTCAGTGATCAGTGATCAATGAATTAGCCTGAAATGTAGAAACCAGATCCACAGATTTCATGTATTAATTATTCAATTGTCATTACAAACCATGTCAACCTTAACATAAAACAGAGACAAAATTGTCACTAGGGTAACCAAAATACAGCAGCTACATTCCCCTAAAATCAAAGCTTCAGAATAGAGATTTAACAACTTGCATGCTGAAAGTTCCTCAAACGCAAGGTGCCAGATGGTGCCTTCACTACCCATCTTTTGGGTGAACTGCACCTCCTGACACTGTGGCTTACCTACATGGAAGTTCCTTGTTCAGATTTCATAACTCACAGTTTAGCCTAGGACTTAATTTAATTTTTTACCTGTGAGACAATTATTATTTAGGTACCTTTGTGCATGTCCACCATCTAACAACTTGCTGCCCGCAAGTTTAAAAAGTAACTGTATTTTTTACAGCATGCCATTATCACTTAGATCAAAAATCTAGACACTTTTAGATAGAAACCTGTATTTCTGGACCTTGGACTACTGCATTTTCTTTATACTGGCTTTTCAAAAAACCTATTTGGTTCATTTCTGTCAGGGGGACATGTATAACTGGCTAATCCTGAGGAACCCTAGAATTTCACACCAGGGACCACAAAGGACCAAAGTGCTTTGGGTCTGTATCATCCAGAATACATATTTTCTGTTTATGAATTTGCTTAATCTTTTCAACAACACAGAGTGAGAGCTATTTAAAGAATTCTGTGCTCCAGTCCAGTGTCTACTCATGCAATGCATATTGATCAGCTGGTTCTCTGTGTGAAATGGCCATCATGCTGGAAGACAAGAACACTCAGTGTAGGGTAAAGTATGAATGATTAGGCCTTTTTATCCACCCATTAGCACTTTGGCCTTTTGTTTGGTGCTTGAAGAGTCTGTCTTTTCCTGCACTCAAATCTCTTCCCAGATAAGCTTTTTCTGGTAGGACTCTTGATAAGGTGGGAGATACATGTCTTCAGCTTGATGGATTCAGGACAATGAGCATCTGTCTTTTCCTATTGTTCCTTCATTGACTGGAAGGTGTCAGTGGGTTGTACATATCTGTTTCCATGTGTCCATATATAAATGGGCATTCCTTTGTGCTGACTTTGATATTCATATCTCAGCTGTGCATGAAAAGTACAAATATTATGTCTTATGTTTTTATCAACACCATTAGCATAAGAAAAGTGCTTGAAAAACACATAAAAATTCACCTTGAGTCTGTTGTACTGTTTAGTCTTGACAGCAATGACGTTTATGTTTCTATCCTTTCTCAACCAGAAGTTAAACTCTTAACTGTGAGATTATACTGCTTAGTTTGAAAGCTTTTGTGAGCCTCTGTAGTATAATAATTTTACTTTAGGGAGCATGTAATTTTAAGTTCTTGCATAACACCACACATTTTTATGGTATTACTAAACTTTGTAATTTTATTTCCCTGTGACAATTAAGTACACACCAATATTAAGGAATTTTTCTCTCCATCACAGTTGAATGAAATTGGAATGGAGTATTATACGGTAGGTTGGAAGTTCTGATCTCTGGAAATGTTAAAGGTTTTCTAGTTCCCTTGTTACGTATCCATTTCACACATAACCAAATCCATCAATTTGTTCATTTTCCCTTTCAGCAACCTACAAGCTGTAACCACAAAAATGTAACAAAAACATATTCACTGTGTACTTCTTATCCAGTCCCTTTTCTACAGGTACAGCTCACAGTGCTAAAGGAAATTAACTTTGATATTTCACAGATTACGTTTGTCAAAATGCACCTGTTTTAAACACTGACTGCTCTTACAGGCCCCTGTGGACCCACAGGGTAAACGTTGTCTTGCTGAGGTGAGAGACACTTTATGACTTGACCTGCTGCCCAAAGTCAAACTCTAAGTCAACACACACCTAAAAGTCAGTCTGGTGTAAAGCAAAGAAGATCCCGTGTGTCGCTGCAGTGCGTTTAGGATGAGACAGAGAAAAATTTTGGTGCTATGACATGAGCCCATTCTAACTGCAAGTCACACCACAGCTCAAGTTACTTCCAAGAATTCAAGCAGAGAGCCTGTCATAATTTCAACTTTTTAAAAAATGCTATTTTTAGTAAAGGCAGTTTCAAGGAATTATAGAACAGCCTGGGCTGGAAGTGACCTTAAAGATCAGTTCCAACCCTCTTGCCATGGGCAAGGACACCTTTAACCAGACCAGGTTGCTCAAATCCCCATCCAACCTGACCTTGAACACTTCCAGGGAGCAACCTGTGCCAGTGCCTCACCACCCTCACAGTCAATAATTTCTTCCTTATACCTAGTCTAAACCTCGTCTCTTTCAGGTTAAAGACGTTCACCCTTGTCTTGTTGCTACACACTCTTGTAAATAGTCCCTCTCCGTTGTTCTTGTAGGTTCCCTTCAGGTCCTAGAAGGCCACAATTAGGTCTGATAAATCCTCTCAAAAAAAATTTCAGCATTAATTTAACTCTGTACATAATTTTTATACTAGTATCTCAGATAAAACAATATAAATGAAATTCTGCATATTCATATTATTTTTTCTGAGAGGGGAAATGTGCTGAATTGCTTTTACTTACAAAAAATAATGTAACAGTTATCTTGTCCTGTAAGGCCGACCTCATATGTTAGGCCATCAAATCACAGATACTGTAGAAAACAGTACCAAATCATGTTTAGACATTGTTTTTCCACTCATTATCCAGCCATCACATACATTATTCAAAATAATCAATTATACTATGAAAAATGAATAAGATTTTCCCTCTGGGGTGCATTCACACCTCCAGTCTAGCTAATCTTATACAGTCTACCATCAGAAGAAACAAAAAGAACAAAACAACTAAACCCAGGGAATACAAATCTCTGGGGAAATACTCTGGTGAATCCATTTTAAATATATACTCTGCCTAAGGCTGAGATGTATATACATACACATATACATACATATATATTAAGGACTCAATTGACTATACTAGTTAGAGAAAGAAACGTGAGTCAAAAACTCTGGTATTGGATTCTTTTATTGCAGTGAATATCCAGCAATGTTGAAGGTGTTATACCATCTTAATTAAAAACTGGAATAGATGAGAGGAAATTTAGACTTTCAGGTAGCATTTTATCTCAGTTACATCTGTTATTATGACCCTGAGGAGGACCTATTCTAGATGCCTCCAATCACAGTATACAGAAAATCTAATAGTAAATATAACTGCATATGAAATACATGCATACATATTGTTTGCACAAAAACAGGATTTCTGAATTAAATTAACAACATTAATTTACAGGAATACTGAATGACAGAATTGGAAGGCACCTTCTGAGTTTTCAAGCCCAAGACCCCACCTCTTTTTAAAATATATCACATAGTGTTTCTGGGCAATTTAAAACAAGGTATTTTCCCATACTGGCCATTTTGAAAGATTGTTGAAGAATCTCGGTTTATATATGGTTAAAAACATCTTTCTGATTATTGGTGCTGATGTGCTCATTGCAAATTTGTGCTTATTTTCTCTCATATATGCATCACATTTAGCCTGATTTGTAACCTGTAAATAACAATAACAACCTTTCTTTACTGTTCCATTTTCAGGCGAAATGGACATAACACTTTCAGCTTTAAGTCATCAAATACTGTGTCCTTCCACTTATTCTTTTAGTCCTTCTCCAGATAGAGGAAAGAATATTTCTTTAATTCCTTTGGATATGCCTTACACATTTTGAGTCACACGCTTCCATTTGCACATTATTTTGGGATCAAATAACATGTACAGATATTTCTCCTCCTCACTTATTTCCAAAGGCTGGTCTCCAAGTAAAGCAGGTAATCTTGGTATTACTGTAAAAGTGCATGGCCACGCACATAGATATATTAAATTTTCCTCTTTTCTGTATGTTCAGTCCTCAAGGTTGTTCAGTTTCTCCTGTATGATATTTTCATCCCCCCACTACACATTCGATGCCTCTCAACATCATTTCAACTATGAATTTCATTAACTCATGCCTATTTTGCACAAAGTCCTTAATGAAAGCATTTAATAAGATTAATCCCAAGATCAGTCATTGAAGAATCTGGAAGTAACCTTTCCCCATTCTGAATTGTCCTCTTCTAATAATATCTATTTTTTTCTCTTTTGGCCAGCCTATTTCTCATATTACAACTTTTGTTCTAATCCCTATGCTATGTGCTTTAACTAGTAGTATTATATCTGACACCATATCAAATGATTTACTCAAAACCAGACAGATTAGATCTACTATGTGTCCTTTAATTAGAAAAACAGCTATTTTTTCACAGAAAGCTATCAATTTACTATGACACCATCTATCTTCATAAACCCTTGTTATATTTTTACCATATTTTCTAATTGCCTTCATGTCTTCAATTATTATTACTTTAAAAAGACATTGAAAAATCTATCCATTATGGAAGACAGGCTATCAGAGCAGCAGCAATGTGAACATATTATTTTCTCCTTTCTTATCTATGGAATATTCACATATACACCAAAACAATGTTTCAAGAAATATGAACAATGCACTCCTTTTTTATATCTATGAGTGTGCCTGATGAAAAAGGTTTCCTCAGTAACTAGCAGTCTGTGTGAATATGTGCTGTTCTTTAAGTTTTCCTTGAAGCTATGAGTTAAAATAATTAAATCTCTCTACATACTGTGGAAGTGTCAAAGATGCCTTCAAGGCTATATATTTGTCTGCAATGAAAATAAGTAAGGCACACCATTTCACACAGCTGCAAATGTCCATCACTCATAAAAAATAAAATGCAAATTCCTAAATCACCTAAGTATTTTTCAAAGTGTTACATACAACTTCTTCTGGGCCAGAGAGAGAAGTAAATTCCAGTTGTGCTAGCCTACCTCCTTTGTAGATGTTTTTGTTTAAAAAGTTACTGTCAGATGAAAGAGTCCATTAACATACAAATTAACAATGGATTTATCAGATCTTTCACCAGCTAGTGATTATTCAGTCTCCCAGGCCACAGAACCATGACTGAAGGTATGATATGAGCCAAATTCTGTAACTGGCTAATCATTGTCTTTAGGGAAGTCAGCAATCAACAGAAGGGAAATGCAGTCTCAGGAACTCTCCTTTTTCAAACCAAGGCCAGAAAATTTGAAAGACTTTTTAGAGCATTTCTCACAATTTCTGATTCAAGTCAAGGCTGGAATTTTTTAGGAATAGGCTTTTTATCAGTAATTTGTAAACTTTCCATCCATTTCTTTTTTTAAAAAAAAAACATTCTAACTAAGGAAAAAAATTCCTAACCCCCATAACTATTTTCCCTAATGGCTTATTTCATATTAGTTGAATTATTTTACTGCTTCATAAAAAATAATTCTCTTGCCTTGAAACCCAGTACTCATCTGTGGCCTGGTTTGACAGACTGGGGCACACTTTATTCCACTCTCAAAGGTACAACATGAGAATTTTGCAACCACACAGGTCCCAAAAAGAGAGAGATCATGGATACCAGAGAAAAGGAAATACAATTTCCATAAAACATCTATGCAGTTCTTTGGCATAGAAAATTTCAACCCAAGATTTTGCAGATCTCAGTATTCAAAATTTATGGAAAAATGAATTTTGTAGGAATGGAAAAAAAAAAGAAAACAGATTACAAACTTCCTTATCTCTAGGTATAATTCCTACTTTTGTCATTATTCTTTGGTTTCATGTGAAACAAGAACTGTTTTCTCCTACAGCTGCCTTTCTGATTTAGGCATGTAACTCTCACCTTCATTTTAGATGATGGTTTCCTCAGCCTGACTCTCTTTAAGCAGTAGAAAGAATTTTGAAAGCCTGGAAGGATCAATTCTGTTCAAGACTATGTACCTTACTTAAGCAAATAATTTCTCTTTCTGGTAACTTTCAAAAGGCACTGACTTTTCTCCATTTTACAGAGTGGAAAATAAAGCACCTATTTTAGATTAATTCCCCTGTTAGGAGACTTAACCTAAGAAATTAATTAGATGAACTTGATCTGCCTCTTACTTTCCATCTTTATTCTAAAGGTGTATTTCTTCTAAAAAATATATTCGTGAATTAAAACATTCAGGGGCCTTGATAGAACAGAACACTTGATGGCATGCTAAACTTCAAATACATGAGCCATAGCTTGGAAGTCAGTGGGATTATTTCTGCAAATGCTTCAGTGGACTAGAGAGAGCATTTAAGAGCCAAGCCTTGCTATTACTGTATATTACATTAACCATTGGAGAATATGCCCAAGTTTTACATTTTCTGCTTTATAAAGGGTTTTACTATAAAATGTTAAATAGCCTTTTCAGCTGAAACACTGTAGGGCTAAGAAGGCAAGGCCTTCTGTGCATACCATATTAGTTCTATTAAAATGATCTGAAGTACATGAATTTCCAGTGACCTGTCTTCAAGCATCTGTGGCAGGACATGTCTACCCCCTCTCTACCACAGATGGCTGGTGCATGTGCAAGAGATAACTCGGGCAGGTCACAGGCCCAGCAGGGGATATCTCTGGCTCCAAAAGGACTCAGACACCCAGCTAAGAATCAACATCTTAGTCTGGAAAGCAAATGTGGGAAGAGATGAAAGAAACATTCTTGACCAAAAGACACAGTTCTTATGTCTATAAAAGCCCACACAATTATCACAGAGGCAGAAGTCTCTTGCACACTCCTCTGGAACGTGTGAGAAGATTTCTCCCCAAAGCTGGATGCAGCTTTGAGGTTACTTTTCCAGAAACTGAGAGAAAGGACTTTGATGTGTACCCCATCAAGAACTGGATGGTAAGAAACATTGAATCCTAAGTTATACTATTTCTTAGCTAGCTTTAAATTTAATGGTACCTTTAACTCCGCATGTAATACTAGTATGCCTTTTTTTTATCTTTTCCCTGTGTAGCAGTAGTCTGTTTTAAGTCTTATGTCTGTTAGTTTTGTGTTTTTTAATAAATAATTTATTTTATAATAGACCGAGTCAACCATTATTAAAGAACTTGCAAATAGGAGTGGATCTTTGTGGTGCTGGCCACCTCAATACAGATACTGCCTGCTGCCAGAGGCCTGGGCAAAGGCAAAAGCTGATTTAAACATACATCATCCATTCATAACAACACAATTAGCAGCAGACTCCTGCTGAGGGTTTGATTACACAGTAAGGAACTAACTTTGCACCTCTGGAAGTTTGACTTTGACTGAAAATGTCTCTGTTGGTTTCAGTTTATTCCCCACTGAGTACATGTCCGTACCACAACATCATGACAAAATTTAGCATGATGAATGCAGCAGTTCCTATGGGAGGGAGCCTGAGGAACAGAAAGGGAGACACCCCAGATCAGTCCTTAGGCAACAAAGAAAATTACATCATACAGGGATTAGTGCCCTATAAAAGAAGTGAAAAAATGGCAAACAGATAGGTAGACTGATGGCTGGAAACTAGTGAACAGACAAAACTAAAAAATTACCAAAAATTTGGAGTAAAATGGCGTGGGATTTGTACCATCCTGTGCCAAAGAGAGTAATGCTGGGAGTTTCTGATGGCCTTGGAAAGTGCCAGCACCCCCAGTTTTAAAAAGGATTGCACTTCTGTAGACAGGGTGCTGACTTAAAGGAGAAATTTGATGACTGAGTCTAGTAATTGTGTTTCATCAAATTCCTAAGCACCGAGTTAGCTGCTGGAAATTCTTGTATTTATGTTTTACTGTCTTCTGCAATCATTGAATCCTACACCTTAAACTAGTCTGTAGTAAAAACTTGAGACAACCCTTTTTATCTCACATTTGAAAAGGTCTAATAGCATTGAGCTGTTATGGATGTGATGAGTCCTTTTAATTCACTGGGAGACACACATGCCCAGGTGCCACTTGAAGTTTTAGATCCCAAAGAGCACTGATAACTCAGAAACAGGTTAAATTCTCCAGATGCCCAGCTACTCAAAGTGTCTTTTGTGTACCTGAGCATGTACTGAATGACTTGAGGCCCTGATCTCTCATAGAAGCTGCTGAAAATTAGGAGCTGCATAAGGACAGAGCCCAGTTCCTTGATGCTTATAATTATGGATCTTACAGGTCCCCCTTCAGGTGGCAGATCAATTGTCATTAGTTACATTCATCCACCATCTAATCTAATTTGAAACCTAAGTCCTCAGAAGTCATCTGAAGAGACCTTCCTATCATCAGGATTTCTCTCTATTATAGATATTTCTTAGCGAAGTACAGTGAACCTCTTCCCTCACTGAGGATGTTGTTCCTAAATTTCCTCAACCCTGTATGAATTTTTCTTAGCCATTAAGGTTTAGAGACTGTTTCTTGATTTTTCTTTTAGCCCATATATTGCCTGTGACGTATATTAATTGAATAATTAAAGTAGAAGGGAAGGCAAAGATTACCCCTCAGCTCAGTAGCTGCTTGTTGGGATAGTGAGTTTGCTGATAGAAAGGTGAGCCCAGATGGTGACAGATGTGCTCCACAAAACCAAACTTCAGCAGGATCCCACATCTGTGCCTACTGCCAGCACTGAGGTGAACAAAGCCTGCAGAGGAGGGTATGTGCTTATCTTTCAAGCTCAAAACCGGTGAACAGGCAGTCACTCATAGGTGTTGTCACATCCATCATCAGCTATGTTTCTACTTGAAAAATTTAAGGGTAGCAAGAGTTTTTCCTGTGGTCATGCAGATTTGTTTAGTGGCTAGTGTATGCTGTGGTGTCATGAAGGGTGTTGTGTGGTCTGTGTCAGGACGTGCCCTCCCATACAGAGTCCAGGTTTGGGTACCACCTCTCTGGGACAATTGTCAAAGGCAGCCTGTGGGAGATGTGCCACTTCACAGATAGAAAGACAAGCTGCATGGGCATGAGGCTTTTGCCTGCAGACCCAGAGAGTGTCTTGAGTCATTTCATTCACTGTTAAAGACAGAGCATCCTCCATGCAAGCTGTGAAACACAGGTTTAAGTACAAGCACACAAAAGAGGAACCTGAGTTCAGGTCTGCCATTTCCCAAATGGATGTGACAGCTATTATCTCCTTAGTTAAGACTTCTCTCAGAAATGTGACTTGATGTCTTTGGCTTTTTCTCCTGGCTCTGTGAAATGGCTTTCTGAATGATGTCTGCTGTGACTTTAACCCTTCAGTCCTGAACTCTGCTGGTGCTTTGTTTTGGGGAGTGAGGGACTAACTCAGGAATTTCCTTGGGTAACAAAGAGCCTAGAAGCTTCCTCCTAGCACTGGGATCATACCTTTTCTTGCCCTTGTCAGCATCCTGAAGGATAAAAGCTGGATGTTCCCTATCACTGACATGTGCAAGAATTATAACCAGATACAGCCTGCCTGGCTGAAGGCTTCATGAATAATTATGGCAGATACAGCAGAGCTCTGCACTTTGGTCTAGCCTGTTCTACTAGTGTCTCCTTGCCAGATTAAATTTTCCTACTAAAAAAAGCATCCTTCAGTTCATTTAATTTTTTTCAGAGCAATCGGATTTTTCCTATATTAATTAGCACATATTTTGTTTTATGAGTCTTACATGGAAAGAAGCTGGGGAATTATTTAGCTTAAGAGAAAATATTAGAACTTGTCAAGATCTTTGCTGCTGCTGTTGTTGTTGTTGTTGTACTATGCTCTATTAATGCAGATGAGCAACAAATATGCTTCTATAAATTGAATCTGACTACGGCGGCCCCAAGAATAACCCAAGGCAGAAAACTAGGGGAAAAAAAATACAGAGACAGAAAATCTTTCTCATTATTTTACTATAAAAATCTTAATTAGTCCCAAAGGTTTTTGTTATAAAATTCAGGTAGGTAAGGCACAGAAACTTTTTGTCAAGCAGACTATGCAAAAAGTAGGACAGTGACACAAAAAGAGTTGCAAATGAAGCTAGACTTGTATTCTAACAAGTGAAATATTTATAAACCTACACAGTTATCTGCCCATGGAACAGGTAAGTATAAATAAATTAAATTTCAGAAATTAATACATACTTTTAATTGAATTTATCCTTGAAAATTAATAGAATTCTACCAATCTTTGAGGCAAAAAACTCTCCACACATTTGCTTCTATATTACAGGGGAAAGATTATTAGTGCCTTGTAGTATGGTGGTTGCAAATTAAATATGGAAGTTTGCAGCAATTTGAATATCATAGGGAAATTATCTTTTCCTGTCTATATCTTTCAGCCTCTACAGCTAGGATTTTAAAACTAGGCTTATAATATTTTTACTTCCCTGAACTATTACCCACAGCTATATTACAGCTGATCAAAAAAGCTCCAGTTACAGAAATGCACAGAACAAATCATTAAATGCACGATAACTCCTGGCACCTCATGACAAGAAATTGGTACTTGAATGTGACACATGGAGAAATGTATATTGAATTCATGCATTATCTCTCAACTTGACCTCTGTTTACAGTCTGTGATTCAGTGTTCATATAGAACTGTGTTCCACTCCAAACTTGTATTTGGTGTATGCACTGGAAAACAAAAAAGTGCTTTGCTTACTCAAGTGTTGAAGGCATCCTTTCATTTTAAAACCAGTCTGGAGAGCTGACTTGATGTTCTTGTTTACCTTCACTGTGATTCAGCAACAGTTCTGACACACTGATCATGTCTTCCTTTGAGACCTAAATGTTGTATGCCAATACTTTAGTGTTTTGATTATAAAATTAATAGCTAATCTTCTGAACTATTTCCTGTAGGATTCTCTAGCATCTCTCTGTAGAAAGGCAGTTGCAGTCTGAGCATGGCAAGGACATCTGTTGCTGTGAATGATGAGGGAGGATCCTTTCCAGAAATCCCTCATGGATTGAGCTGTGAGATGAGTGTGATATCAGGAAGTTGTACATGCCCTCAGAGGAAAAAAAAAAAAAAAAAAAACAAAAGAAAAAAATATCTATGGACTTTCGGTACTGGGGCTAGGCAGGGTGACAACTACCCACCTAATTCCTTATTGCAATTCAGTCCTTAAAACTAAGTCTTATTGACTTCTATATACAGATGCGGGAGGGAATGATAGAGGAAGCTGATTTATGACTTTGTATTTTTTTTAATACTATTATTTTTCACAGGGAAACAGGATACACCTTATCTTCTGGTCAACTAAACATTAGATCATAATCCCTTCCCAGTTATGGCCTTTAACCATTTCAAAAGGGACAGGGTAGCGAAACAAATAGCTGTGGGAGAAAAAGCAGTCTTTATTTATGCAATACAGACATCAAAATTGCTTTACCCAGCTAGAATTCCAGAGATGCACAAGCATAGATCAGTAAAACAGCAGTTCCTAGTAGGTTTTGATACAAAAGAATGGACTTAGCCTCAGGCATTTTCTTTCCCATCAGCTCACACAGCATTTTCTTTTTATTCACTCAGTAGTATTCATTGATCAATTACTCAGCTGTACTTGGCATAAGGAAAGTAATAATTCACTGGTGAATCTGAAAGTAGGCAACACACTTGTATTCAGTTTTTGTGCAGTTAAATACCTATGCACTGTGTTTTATTTTCTGTAATGTATCACATGTTTTATAAGTGATAATCCAATATTATTTGAAATAGAAAGCATTCATTATTTTAATTATACTGACTTTTTTTTTAAGATGTATCCCAATATTGTGTGGAAGACATTTATATATGGAGATAGCAGTAAGAAAATAGTCTTAGATAATCAACTTCAAAGCACAGACCTCTAAAATTGTAATATTTTTGTTAGAGGTTATAGATACAGGATGTTATCTTCCATATGTATCAGTCACTAGTTAGGATGGTGATACATTTGGAGTGTTCATAGAATCATAGAATGGTTTGGATTGGAAAAACCTTAAAGATCATCCAGTTCCAACACCCCTGCCATGGGCAAGGACACCTTCTACTACATCAGGTTGCTCAAAGCCCCATCCAGCCTGGCCTTGAACACTTTCAAGGACAGAACATCCAAAAGTTCTCTGGGCAAGCTGTTCCAGTGCCTCACCATCATTATCATCTTATACAGTTATTGAACAAATTATATATCTGTACGTATGTATTTATAGAGAGAAAGATGTAAGTACAATCTAGGAGTGCTTCAGACCTGCTCCAAACAGGGGAAGGCTGAAAAGCTAAATTACACCAGCTATCAAGGGAACAATGCTAATGTAGAAGGGATGAAATCCCTTTAGTTCCTATTGGTAATTCTATGCCTGTCTGTATTTATGAGAGAAAGAGATCTACCCTGAAAATCTTCTTAAAAATATCTTAGGAGAATACAATGCAGTAATAAAGAAAAAAGGGAAAAGCATTTCATAAATAATAGCACAAGCAGAATACATCTTAACATTACAGAAAAGAATATTTTAATACATATAAAAGTTCATAAAGCCTTTAGCTAGGGGAAGGCCAATTGCATAAAGCTTTCTCAGCATTGTATTAAAAATGTAAAACTCATCGAACTTTACTGTTGTTAGAAAACCAGACCATAACTCCCATGAGTCCCTTTATGAATATGAAAATATTTCAGAGTTTGTCCAGCTGATATCTCTGAGAACATAACTCAGTTATTTAAAATTTATTGTAAGGACACATGCCTGTGTAAACCAAAATCCAACATCCATGGCAAACCCCAAAAGCAGAAAAAGTAGGCCAGTCACAACCAAATCTGTACATTTCTGTGCTCTCTGGACTGACCAAATTAGCTGCTGTAGAAGTCTAAGAAAATGCAACAAAATAGATTTTAATATAATTTTCTGTAATCAGTAGGGACTTTATCTTTTGGACAAACTTGGGCTGGGTCAATTTGGTGCTTTTTAAAGAAAAAAAACCCAACAATTTTTTAAATTTAAAATTAATTTTAATTATGAGAAGAAATAGCCTTCAAAGCTTTGTAAAGGTGTTTGTTTCAAAGTGCAGGTAAATATAACTAAAAACCCTCAGGGTGATTTTATGATACAAGAGGGGTTTAACTTAATTAAAGCAAAACACCAAAAATATTATTTCACCATTACTTTCATTATCCATAGTCCTGGCTCTTATGGTCAATCATTACATATTTATTGTCATATTCATGAACATCATAATCAGACGACTGAATCTTCCTTGTATACAAAGTTTTCACCTCTCCATATATATATATATATAATAGATATATTACATATATATATATATTACCAGTAGGAGAAAGGTGAATCTTTATTTTCAGTTCAACGCTATTAGCTTATATTCGCTGCTCTTCCTGAGAATCAAATACTTGACACCTGTGATTATTTATGAATTTATTACAAAGAAATAGGGTTTGGAATTAATTTTGCAGACTTCTGAAAGTTATTTTTTCAGCTGTATTTCTTTTCTGTGATATGAATGTATATATCAGTCATTATTTACATGTAGCTCCTCATCTTTTTCTTTTCTTCTGAAGGGAATAGCACATTATATTAATTTTGTACAAGCATTTATCCATTATCAGACCTGGGTACATTATTATCTGGAACATTAAGTAAATTTTTCATGCTTGAAATTTTTTTCAGGAAGGTCAGTTCAACTTCACTGTAGGGTCTAGCCAATGCATCCCATCTCGGTTTGATAGATGTAAATCTGCTGGTTATCCCACTCTTAGGTGCAGGGAAAAGAGCCTGTGTCACAGAGGTGTAAATACACACGTATACAAAGGAAATATTCACTTAACAGACACTTCTTTAAACCATGAACAACACAAATGATCCATTACTATTCCTCCTTCCTGGCTAACTAGATTTATGGTTTACTGCTGGAGGGCACACAGGTCCTGCACTCCCCTAACCCACAGGCACACCACACTGTTTTGAGGATTTCATGGACTCAGTTAAGACTCCATCCAGGCACTGTGAAGGAAGGCCCCTTCATCCAGTTTCACCTCTCTGCTTAGCGCTCAGCAGAGTCTGGTTTTCTCTGCTAGCTGTTCTGCACAGCCCAAAGTTTGCTGGGAAATGTTTGTATGTATGTACACACACATGTTTATACACACACAAACAAGAGACCACATTCACACAACAAATAGGCTGGAATAGAGTTCATCAGGAAGGCAGATCAGAGCACAGTGATCAAGTGCAGGCCTCAGAGAGGCAACCACTTGCTTACATGTCCCCTCAATCTCCCTTCTCCTCCATGGCTCTTTTCCCTGATACACCTTAATAATTTACTTCTTCACCCTTGTCCCTGCTGAGATAAAAAAACCTGTCCCTAATCAGTTTTTCCCAAAGAGCCCATCTTAGCTACATCAAATTTGATATTTCTAACATTATTACCTAGGTCACTTTAGTCTTATAGGGTAATATTTATCAGTTATGTTATCTCTGGTGGCCTTGCAAGACTGGTCCCCCAAAGGCTCACAAAGTTTCCTTTCAATTATTTGTGAAGTTCAACCACTTCTCACATAATTTCTCCTTAACCATCTGTGAAATACATCCATCCCTCATGGCACTGTATTTGTCAGGTGTCTCATCCAGCAAATTTTCATGCCAAGTTCAGTAATTTCTTATATTGCATTTACTTTGCTAAACATCAGGACAAGGCTGGCTTCATTCATACTTCAACAAAGCTTAAATTTTAGCTGTTATTGTTACAAAAATGTTATCACAATTTTTTTCTTTCTTTGTTTTTATTTCTATATAAGGACTTTTCTTCTAAGTAACTTGAATATTTGAAATCTTGGTGGGGTTTTTTCTAGTTTGTTAGCATGTGCTATGCATTATTTCTATAAAAACTAGTTCTCTAAGCCACATGAAATCACTGAGAAACTGTTATGAAATAGAACAGGAATGAGAGTTAGTAAATAACTTATTTTCTGATAAAATTTTTCTGAGCAATTGGTTACTTCAGAAATATATTAGAATCATAGAATATCCTGAGTTGGAAGGGACCCACAAGATCCAGTGATCACCAAAGGATCACCAAAGTCCAGTTCCTGGCCCTGCAAAGGACACCCCAAGAGTCACACCATGTGCCTGAGAGCATTGTCCGAATGCTTCTGCAACTCTGTCAGGCTTGGTGCTGTGGCCGCTTCCCTGAGGAGCCTGTTCTAGCACCCTGTCACCTCTGGGTGAAGAACCTTTTCCTAATAGCCAGCCTAAACCTCCCCTGACACAGGCTCAAGCCATTCCCTTGGGTCCTGTCACTGGTAAGCAAAGAGCAGAGATCAGTGCCTGCCCCTCCTCTTCCCCTCACGAGTAAGTTGTAACTGCAATGAGGTCTTCCCTCAACCTCGCCTTCTCCAGGCTGAACAGACCAAGTGACCTCAGCTGCCTCTTCTGTGGCTTCCCCTCAAGGCCTTTCACCCTCTTCGTAGCTCTCCTTTGGACACTCTCTTAGCTTTATACTTTCATTGATTCCAAATTTGCTTAGCACTCACCTACAATAAAATACTCTATGTGTGCAGTCAAGCAATTTCATTAAAACATTTATTTTAATACAGCTAATCAACATTATGCACTGCCAAATTTTTTCTACTACCTTTCAGATCCAAAAAAGGCATGCTTAATATATATGTTTGTTTTTTCATTGCCAAGAGCTTTGTGCATAGTGACTGATGTGAGAGACCGGGGACACTCCAGTTCCAGTGTTTATGGACTCAGTTCTTCCTAGTCAGTCAACATGCCAGAATCTGTGCTAAAGTAGATTATTTTTTCACCATTTGAAACAGGAGACAGACAATGGTATTTTGTAACTGTGAGTCGGACAGGAAGCAGCTCAGTCTATGCTCTCTTCTACATGCAAAACAAACTGTGCATTAAATTGGGAAGAACTGAATTTCACAGTGGGAAGAATGCATTAGATTAAAATGATGCATAATCATAGATGTATGATACTGTGCTTAGGCGTGTAAAGTGTTTCAAGAGAACTAAGCGCTAGACACAGGTATTTCAAGAAATGTTTATTTGCTTTATCATTTACAAACAGGTGAACAGGAAAAAAGAGGCTGGCAATCTCCTTCAAATTAATTTTCAGCTGAGGGGTCTCTTGTGTTAAGGTGATAAGCAACTTGTGCTGAATTACTATACAAAAAGTTAAGTATATAAAGAACTCTTGAATCAAAGGTTATCTAGAAAACAAGAAAAAGTGGTATTTATGAAGAGAATAGTGATAAGAAATGTGTAAATGTTCTAAGCCAGATAAGTTAACTATCTAATGTAAAGAACTGCAGAAGCCCTTTAATTGAACTCTAGAGCAATGCTTAAAATGTGCAATATTCCTTCCTATTCCTTGGCAAAGCTTTCTCATTGCAGTTACCAAAGTGTTCACTTTCCTAATGATTGTTACTCAACTTGCTTTAAAAAGACCATTTCTTTCCCCTCCTTTCCCAGTTCTGACAATCTTTAACTTAGGAAGAGGGACAAGTACTTTTTTTCGCTTGTTGGACTGTACAGAAAAGTATTACTGCTAATTTTTAAAAAGCAGGATTGACTTAAAGGGGGGTTTTAGGATAAAAGAATTCATGGAAAATTCCTCTACCTGACTGCTATAATATTTGCTCTACATGCTCACTTTTCTCTTTTTCTTCCCCAATCCTCTTAATAGAATGTATCTTGTTCCAGTTACCTTCTGGTAGCCTTGTGGCTCATTTTCATTCAGACACATAATGAGACTGAAGAAAATATCAAGAGACCTGAGATGATGGAACTTGTCGATTAGATAGAGACTGTAGACCTGTGGTTGGTTTCACATTCCTGAATGCTGGTGATGTCCTCAAATGATGAATTTACCTTTGCCTCTATGCTGAACTGCTCTGAACCAGAAAGAGCATTTTCATCACATTGCATAAAGTTTCTGATATTTTTTTTTAAACTGATTGCTGTATTCTTCCTCAGGTTTTAATTTTTAAATGGTTTCACACATTTTTCCCCTGAACAAGCCCTATGTCACCTTCTGCAAAAGTTTTCTGTTTTCTCACAAAAGATTAGCCATCTTTCCTAGTGTTTCCTTTTATGGACAATCATGGAAAGCAGCTAATTTTACCTGCATACTGTGAAATCTACTGAGAGCAAATTTAAAGAATATCCTTTAAGGAAACAGTAGGATAAAAAGGTCTTTTAGCCTCTCCAAGTATCTTATTCAGCCTGATTCTTCAAATTCTGAGTCTAATTTCTAGTCCTGCTGTAAGCCACATGTCATGACCTTGCTAAGTGGGTGGAAATCACAGGGAGACAAATAAGAAAAGGAATAGAAGGAAGAAGGAGAAGGAAACTTCAATTATAGTTGCAAGAGCAATGAGTAATTCAAAAGCAGAGTTTCTATTAGTTCAGTAGGTAGGTTTCTTTTTTTCTTATTAGAATGCAGTCTGAGTGATGTATTCCATAAGAGCCACCGAACAATTCAAGTGTTTCTCTTGAGTTATTGAATTACCTGCTTATTGAAATCCATGTATCTGCTACATCTTTCCCTTTTTTACATCCCTGAATTTTCCAGTATTGTTGTTGAATCCTGAGGTCTTAAATAAATTCCACAATTTTTAACATGCACATGGGTATTGTAAAACAGACAACATCTCACCGTAATAGTCACATCCCACAAAATACTGGAATCAGTACGGCTGCAATCGATGTGATTTTGCTGATTTGAAACAAAGAAAAATGTGATCTGTAGGGCTGATTCTAGTAAGTTTCTGTCACACATGTACATGGAAGGACAAATGTTAACCTAACCAAGTAAATTCTCACAATTATCTGCAAGATGGTATTTTACAGTCATTCTATTTCTGAAATTAAATCAGGAAATAATTTTTGAACTGACACTATGGTTAAAAAAATGTAGGGACCAATGTACACGTGAGATTATGTCCACTAAAAAAGATATGGTGCTCCTGCACAGAACATTATGCTATTAAAATGAGAGCAAGAACTTCAGCACTGATGTTTTTAACATGGTTGTTACAGAAGATATCACTGCATTAATTCACACTTTGAGCTGTTTGCTCATCTGCAGCCATTGTGTCTGAGAGAACGAGTAGCAGTACTACATATTTTGCCTTTCTGTGCCTTATTTGTGCTATATTTGGCCTACAACTATTTCACAGCCCTGAATGTAGTCCATGTAGAGCTTTAAGACGTGGCTTTTTAAAAAGTGCAAACTCTGCATTGAGATGAAGTTGTTCAGAGATGAATTCATCAGGATGTCACATCCTGGGCAGTGCAATGAAAAACAAAAGCCAGTGCAATGAATTCCTCTACATGTCCTGAATCTCACACAGACCCTGTAGGTGACAATGTGCCCTGGTTTATCTGGTGATCCCAGGGCACAAATGATGGGTGGAGCTTATTGGAAACTCCATCCTGAACCTTAGTGAGACACTGAGCCAGAAGGCTTCAAACTACAGGTTTAGTTCAGGTGATTATGGATACTCCAACATTAGGACCTGACATTTTCTTTCTTGTTACTAATGTCTACACTTGGATTTGCAATATAAAGTTTTTTCATCCCTGTTTCTTAATCACATTTGTGTCCTTAATTTCTTGAAGCCAAAGTCAGAGCAGAAGTTTAACATGAAAGAGAGGGATTTGGTATCTTTAGAAACTTGATCTGGACTTGAGAAAAAGTTTGTTGGAACTTTGTTAGAATGAAAGTATCAAACCATTTACATTTTTACACAATTAACATATTTAGTCCTTTGAAGAAAAAAGTTAAGTAGTGGAGTTTTTAAAAAATATTTCCATGAAAAACAGATGAGAATTTCATTTTACTGTTTTATAGTGTTATTGTTTTTTTTTTTACACTATGATCTAACAACTAAATAGAAATATTTCATGTTCATAAAAAGATTTCTATGTTTCTCTGAACAATGAAAATAATCTTCAAATCTACATAAAAATACATTATATATATTTCTATATGCATTTACTTATGCGTGTATAAATAGAAACATATATACACAGCAAAATAGAATTTTTCCCTCATTTTTTTGCTAAGATTTTTGTGCTAAAAATATCTTTATCCAACAAACTCATTTGTTACACGGAGAATCTGCAGACAGAGTCAAATGATGGTAAGTGGAGTTAAAGTATGTAAAACAATGGTCTCTGATACCCTGAATGATGGCGACTCTGAAGTACTAGAAAGGAAGAAAACAATAAGAATATGTATCTCTAATGATCCAGTTTTCATTTAAAGATTTCAAAGTACCTTGAAAGTGAAGTTAGTGTCACTCTGCCCAAAAATTAAAAATGCAGAAAAGAGACACAGTGAGAGGTGAATTGTTTGAAACTGGCTAGAAGGCTTGCAAGAGAAACAGATGGAAATGCTCTTCATATTCCCTGCCTTCACCTGCAGCTCTCATTAGTACTTACGATGTTTCAGTGTGGCAGGGTTAAAGATGGAGAGAGGAAATAATGTCTTTTTTTTTTTTTCACTTTACAACAGTGCTGTAAAATGTTGGTCTTAGTTTGCAGCTTTGACTGTTTTCATTGCCTCATTCTTCAAATGTGAGGCTTAGCCGTTGCTTGAAAGTTCTTTCAGAGTCTATGAAAAACTATATAAATGAATGAAACACAACAACATTACATTTCATTATTTTTTGCCCTTTACTACATACAAAAAGTCTCATAAATAAGTTACAGAATGCAATCCTCATCAACACAGCCTCCAGCACTTCTCATTTGGAGTCTCACTCAGCAAAGGGCACACTACAGTGGTGCCTGGGCTGAGGTCATCGTCCAGAGGAGAAGAGATTTTCTTCGCACAGACGGATGATAAAATTTTTCTTTGTCTCCTGATTCAGTGAGAAATATAGATTAAGTTATATAGTTATTTTCATACTGTGAAAATCTATGATAAGAAATCTGATCTTGACAGGTGATAGCTTTTTTCCTGTGGCTGAATAGGATATTTCTGAAGATAGCAAATGTGGTTTTGTACACTTTTTCCATGTATGCATTAGAATAGAATAGAACAGAATAACAGATTCTTATAAGATGTAAATCAGTATAACTACACCAATATACAACAGCTTTCCATAAAGATATTCAAAGCAGAGCTCTTAGAAAATATCTTTCTCCTCATAAAAATCCATATACGTACATACATATTTATATATAAACTAGTTATTTATTTCCATTTAGTGCAAACTGGCATCTTTACTTTTTGCAAGCTTTATGGTGACAATTACATCCAGTCGCTACGCAAAATATTTCAGGTGAAATCATCTATGTGTGTTCATGAAGAGAAAAGTGCATGGTTATATTGCTTATTTCTCCAATTATCCTTATCTATTTCTTTGTAGTTTAGCAAGCACTAACAGACACATAGATATTGATGCCATGGCTACAGACCTCTGGCTCCAATTATGGAGTGTTTGGCTTCATTTTTCAGAAGTGAATTTGAACATGGATACATTTTACACTTTTATTTGACTTTTATATTTTTAGTAATGTATATTTTCCCTGCAAAATTTATATTGTCACGCAAATTTCAGGACACGATTCAATAGTTCCTATAGGAATTTTCCATTAAAATGTGTGTATGATTAAAATGTGATGGTCTAACTTTCAAGCTACAGTGGGGTATTAGTTTAAATTCTGTTTTTCCAGTATGAAAAAAAAAAAAAAAAAATCTAAGTTGATGCATGATTCCTCTGGATTGGATTAAGTCTTATATGTATTTATAAGCTGGGAGACAGTGCTTTCTCAGTTCTACTGAAGACTTTAAGACCAAAATTACCAACTATTGGTACTTCATCAGGTAGAATTCTTTAGTTTTATAATAAAACAGAAATAAATCCTATGTTATTCTCATATGCTGGTGTTATCTACTTAATTCCACAATTACAATTCACATTAAGCAGTAGTGTTGCTGTTGTGCCTTATCCTTAAAACCTGTTCCTTTTGCTGATAGATTTAAGTATAGTGTTTGATTATCCTTCAAAAAAAAAAAACCCCTCAATAGTTTCAATAATCTTCTCAGTGAGAAAATAAAGAAATGTTGATTCATTCTGAAGAAAGAATTTAGTTCAGATGCTCTTTTCAAATTGTAGCCCATGTTCTGCATGCAGCTCTGTTTATTTCAAGCATTGAGGCAGACAAACCAAAATGAATGGTCACTGTTAGTACCTCCCACATCCCAATAAGAAAACCTCTCTGGAGGCTGATCCAGGTTCTAGATGGACTCAACTGATCCCTTCAATTACTCATCTTTTTCCCTAGACCATGAGAGGAATCTTTGTTAATGGATATCTAATAGGTTACGTAACAGTTAAGTTTCAAAATATGAAGAAGAATGAACCATGATCTATGATTTTATTCTGTTTTGGAGTTTCTTTACAATTGTCTCTGGAAGAAGGAATGTGCCTGCTAAGCTAGTAGTGATTACAAATGCATATATGGAACTTCAAAGATCCGTCCTCTTCTCTCATACTTACAACGGTGACTGGTAAAACTTCTCCACTGACCCATGGTACATCTCCCCACAGCAAGGCATCCCCTTTGTGTCATGCAAGTTCTTTTTATGTTGTAGTTGAATGGAGCTTTAGCAACTAGCTTCCAAAGTTTAAGGGTATTTGTGGCACTATGCAGCCCACTGCAGTCTGCTTTCCTGCTTTCTGACTTTTCCAGAGCATCCATCAACTCAGCTGCAGAATTCCAGTCTGGGTGCACAGTTAAATCTTGCTCTTCATGTTGCAGTGTTGCCAGTTTTGGTCTTCTTATTCCCCTGGTCTGCTGATTTTCATATGGTTGGCAGCTTATTTATGTGTTCCTTGTGTTTTTTTATATAGTGTTAGGGCTCAAATCTGTTTGGAGGGATTTGTACACAAGTAGAATTAGCTAGCATCCAACTCCGCATCTAATAATTAGAGATGAATGAGTACACAAGTACCCATGCTCTCTGCAGGCTTTGTGAACCAGCAGAATAATTAACCAAGCACCTCAGGCAGGCTTGCTTTAAGAAGAAGAGAGTTCCAGAAACATAATGCTATGGTTCTGTGATATATCAAGGCTGTTTTCCTTAGCTGAAAAATATAGAATATATTCCCTCTTCACTTTGACTGACATTTGGTTTCTATCTACTTGCTGTTTTTTCTCTTAGATCTTAATCATTTGCATCACACTTTAAAGAGAAAAAGATCAAAGATCAGAGGGTAAGAAGATATGAAATATGTTTCTTAGCTGACCCATAGTCATTTATGGGTCATGTACACGGGTTTTAGCTGACCCATAGTCATTCATTTTATGATGAACATAAAATTTGAGGCCTGTGGGGGTTTGCCTTGCCCTTAGCAGGGGAAAAGCTGCGACAAGACAAGAGGTTATGGATTTTAACTGTTTCATGAATAAACACATTCTTCGGTCAGCAGAGAACCTTTTTCAGGCACTATGGTGACTAAAGAAACACAAAAACTTACTAAGGAATTGCTCTTTATTGTGCATTCTGTTCTTATATGAGGACAGATGGAAAAAAAGAAATATTGTGAAAAATAGTAGAAAAAATATAGAAAATATTTCCTCACTGATATTTCTGGTGTATCATAATGTTATTTAGCTTATTATTTCAACTGAGTAAAATCCTCTAGATTAAAATCTAATATTAAGGTGTTACTGCTTTCAGATTTATGGCTCGATTTATGAATAGAATGCGGTTGTCTGACCAGTGTCGGAAGCATTTGAAAAGACAACTACTGTACTTATTAATAAATATATCTAGAACAAAATATTCCACTATATAAACTTATTATTTGCCCGAGACTTGGGGGTGTGAACACAATATGATAGAAGTGGAAAAGTACAAAGGAAAAAAACTTAGCTGTATGGAATATCTTCTCCAGAGGAACAGTTGAGTAGTATATGTGTAACCATCCTGGAAAAGAGATGACTTTGGGAAATATGGTGGGGGAGTGTCTGAAAGATGAGTATCATGAGATGACAGCAGGAAATGCTTACTGTCTTTTCCAGTATGACAACTTAGATTTGTCAGATGAAGCTACAGGAGATGGAAAAGAAACTTAAGATATTTCTTTGTGGAAACATGCAATGGCCTGCAGACACAAGCAAACACTTCCTACTGTAAGAGTGGTCAAACACTGGAACAGACAGCCCAGAGATGTTGTGTCATCTCCACATATTCTTTCAGATATTCAAAACCCAACTAGGTCCACTTCTGAGCAACCTGCTTTATCTAGTTCTGTTTTAAATAGGGAGGTTGGAGGACACAACCTCCAGATATCTCTTACCTTCTCCTCCCCCTCTGTTAGTCTGTGAAAACACTTGGCACACAATACGTATGAAAAATTTCATTTAATTTCAAGCACAACCTGCTTTCTGTGTTTTCCTTCTTGGTTTCCTGATTTACTAGAGCACTTTTCATCTTCTCGCTGTCAGTGGTAGGCTGTGCACCGTGTTATGCGTTTACAAGATGAGAAAGATCTCCCAGGGTATGAAAATTCATGACTTAAAGATCAGTATGCTGTCATGAGTTCAGACTTCGCAGCTGTGTCTGTAAAAAAGGTAGACTAGGCACACTGTAAAGCTTGAACAGCCGCAGATGCCGCTATTTTTTCCCTTCACAATGTGAAGGAAACACAACTTTCATGTTGTTGCTATCCTATCCAGCACCATCTTATCTTTAGAAGCTGTTATCTTAGTCAAATCAATGAACTATTTGGAGAAACTCTTGGAACAATTTTCTGAAGTTGCCTACGTGTACTTATTTTAGCCACCTTCAGGCTGAAGGGCACTCATGTAGCAGCTTTATTAATAGACATTTATGCATTTATAATGTTAGTGTGTCATAATTAGGAGGAGACAAATAAAAATATGGCCACTGGGAATAATCTCATGAAGTTTAATAAAGCCAAGTGCAAGGCGATGCACCTGAGTTAGGGCAACACCCAGTACCAGTCCAGGCTGAGGGATGAGGAGATCAAGAGCAGCACTGCCAGGAACGACTTGGGGCTGCTGGTGGATGAGAGGCTAGACATGAGCCAATTATATAACTAGATCAGGTGAGTTTTAGTAAAACTGGGTTCAGTTCAGCCATCTAAATCTGCTATTAAATATTCATTCTTAGATATGTTAACCAACCTTAGACTTGGTTAAAAGTCGTCAGAGAGGAAAAGAAATTAATTCAGTATGTTCAGATACACTTTTGAAATCTCTTCAGGCTCATATTTATGGAATTACTTTCCTCACTCTTAGAAGACTAGATGTTTTGTCTTATTTTTCCCAACTAAAACAAATGTTAACAATAGTATGACAGGAGGTTCTCGGCTCAATAGCCTCAGGAGAATTTGGAACTGTTCAGAAGCTGTCCAGACACCCTGAGAAACCTTCATTTTTGTACCTGCTCAAACCCTGACATTTCCATACTGATGGCCATTACCCAAAAAGTGTAAAATATTTGTGCCACTTGGCTTCAAGTTTCATTGACAGCTGATTCTCTGTCTTTCAAAGGACTGAGAAATACTGTGAGTCAGCATTAAATATTTAGGGACAGATCTCCAGCTGAAATAAGCTGGCAGAGTTCCACTGACCACTATTGAATATACCTGAAATTGTACAGGCAAGTGATGGTAAAGAAGTAATGAAGAGAAATGAAAATGCCATAATTGCATTTGCAGTTGAATATCAAGCTGGTATTTACTGAGATAAATCAGCCTGTAAACAGCCTTCATTGCTAATTGCTCTTGTCTTTGAGGCTATTAGCAACATAATATTTTATTTAATTGTTTAATAAATTAAAATTTTAATAAATAAAAGTTTTAAGGATAAAACAACAAATAGTTTATGAGCCACTTATACCCATTCATTTTGCCTTTATTTAAATGAAAAAAAAAGTGAAGGTTTATCACTACATAATAATAACACCAGCTAAAACAGGGCAATCAGTACAAAGCAAATGACATAGGAGAAGCTGCACAGTACAGCCTGTGCTGGCTGTGAACTCTCCGTGCCATGTACATCAATTAACTCTCACTACTCATATACAATACAGTCAGTTCATATAGTCAGTGCTTCCATTCAGAGAAGTAAACAAGTATGTTTTGCCTTTTCCCTATTGTGCAATGCTTCTATAGTGTTTTCATCAACATATGGTTTTGCTGATCAGAAAGTACAATGTTGATGTTGCAATGCCTCCTGTACCACTCATTAGATCAGGGCTGAATGGGTTTACTCCAGTCTGTAGATGGTTGCTTACAATTTCAAAAATTTTGGGGTAAAACCATTCTGCGGACAAAAGCAGGCTGCTGTCATCCTCCTTCTGCTGATACTGAACACATCCAGATAAAGAGATACAGCACAACATGAGGAGTTCGGTATAAGACACACCTACGCTGCATAGACAAAGGGATTTCCTAAATGTATCTTCCAGCAACCATAGCATCAGTCAAAGAACTCACAGGAAGAACTATTCATAGAGTCCCTGAGAAATATAATTTTTAAAAGGCTATTAAATAACTTTATTTGGGAATAGTTTCCCTAAAGTAAGTGAACGAAAATATAGGTCATTCTGGATTAAGAAATCACTCTTTTGAAGTTCTAATCCCCTCTCTAGCACCACTCTCAACATAAATTTTGTTTGGACTTTATGAACAGTACGATATGTTTTTAAATGACAAATTAATAATGAGAAATAGCCCTGATTGCCAAGAAAATAATTTCAGTAAACGTATCATTATTATAAGAGATTATTTCAGCTTTCTGCGATACTGAACTCTGTTTCAGTGTGCTTTTGTAAGTCACCTTCTGCACAAAGACTGAGCCTAACAAATGATAATAAGACCATCATACATTCACTCCATATGGGTGTAATCTAATGAAAGGGTATTCATTAATTTCAACACTTCCCTCAGAAGCATGGTAGAGTTTTTGTTGAGAGTACATAAGAAAATATTTTTTTTTTCTTTTCTAAATGACAAATAGCTTTTGACCAGGGCACTGAAATAAACAGCAGCAAACTCAGCTGATTTGGTTCTGCTAAGCACTTGCTCTAGGGAAGATATAACTGATAACAGAAAGTGCAAGAGGAGGTTATGAGGTTTAGACTTCTCTGTTTGAGTATTGCTCTGAAACATGGGACAACGCCAAAGCAGAGATATTGACTGCCTGGCATGACAACAAATAGAAACTTAAGTATGTCTTGTATGTCTTGCTTTTCGTTGCTAGAAGCTTAGAAGGTCATGTTTCATTCTGGGAAAGAATGAGACTGTTTTGAAAACACAGGGATTTCTTTGCAGCAAATGATAATTGGTTCCTATCTAGTTGGGATACACAAAGCCCATCTAGGTGGTACCTTTGCAGATGACTATGAAGATTATTGTCTGAGTGAGAGAGGGTGTATGTGTGTATTTGGAACAGCTAAAGTATTTAATTGTTTCTTCATTCCTAATTTCAGTGAGTTGAGGCTTCTTTGAGATAGAGATTCCAGTTAATTTTAGAACTCAGTTGATTCAAGCACCTTCTAACTTCAAGTAAAATAATCACTACAGCATAGAGATCCTATCAATCATAGCAAGGTTTGCATGCTTATTTAGCTAGCTTGTAATTAAAGGCAGCTAAAAATATCATTCATGAATGGCAAGTTTCTACTTTTTTATTTAGCTCATCTCCTTCAGAGAGAAGACACAAGTCCCATCAATCACACAGTTGGTAACTGAAGTCATTATCACTAAAATTAAGGCAATTATATACAAATGAATATTAATGAATCTTCCAGTCAAAATCCAGGTCAGTTTCCAAGAATTTTAACAAAAGTATAAAGAACTCCTCTTTTCCACTTAATCTTTTGTCAAATAATCAGTACCAAAAAGGACACACCTTTTGTATTTAGCTAACATCATGGATTGAGGTTTCACTGAAATTAATAACAGTATTTTTCCAGCATGGTGCAAAGTGATGTGTTAATTAACATTGTTCTCACAAAAAGTGACACAATGTTACACTAACTTAACTTTGAAGTTGTCATTTCCAGTTGCCATTAGCTCTATTATAAGGAGAAAATGGATTGTCAGTGCACTGTGCTCAACCAGACAAGTAAAACAAGACTGCATTATTTAAAGGTCTTAAAAAAAAAATCATATGATCTGAACTCTCACATATCGATCTTTGTGTCCCCCACAGGAAAGACCATCAGACAATTTGTCCCCTCCTCTCTAAGTCAAGTCACGTTTACTTATAGCTGAGTTAAGCTAAGGGAAAAGGGAATAAGTCAGAGTAGCTTTCTTTGAACTGTGCTTCACCCCATGTCTTTGGAAATGATCTCAATAGCTTTAAGGTAGGTTGTGGCAACTGTTAAATGCACTTGGATACACAGCACAATAGTAGAGGCAACTGCATTTCTGAATTATTTAAGGAGGTAGAAAGTAAGGCATTTCAGGCAGCTATAACAGACTTAAAGTAAAATTGCCCTGTTATAAATATCAGCTTTTTATTCTGAAAGTGCACTAAAAAGATAATTTAATATTCATGTATTTATCTGTTTAAAGTAACTGAAAATCATGCTGGTGATAGCAACAGTGAAAGTGTCCTTCCCTCATTAGAATGATTAAAACTAGAAGGAGTGAATCATCTGTCATTCAAATGCAACCGCCTCTCAGGAAAATGTTCAAAAGAGAAAAAGGAAAAAAGAAGAGCTTTTTAAAACATCCTTTACAAAAAAATTATTCTTTTGCCTAACTCCATGGGCAGATGGAGTCACTGCTATGTTGATGTACACTTGAATGAGCAAGATCAGCTTCAAACTTCTTATTACTATAAGTATAGGGGAAAATTAAGTAGGCAGAATGTAATCACTCAGGCTTGTGTTTCGTTAAATACAGGACTGCAAAAATGATTATTTAGCTTGCAAATCAACAATCCTTTGCTGTTCTGAAATTACCTTATACTCAGCAAGCAAAAAGAGTACGTTGCAAGGAAATAATTCTATACCTACAGAGAACTCATGTTTCACATTTAATCTTTAAATCAAGAAATTCAATCTACCTTCATTTTGAAGTGTGCAAAATAGAGATGGATTTGAGAGTTAATGTTTGCTTCTTTTTTTTCCCTATGCTGGTTAAAGTAGGAGATTACCTGTCTTGAGACTAACATTACTTTGTCTAAAATGGTTTCAATTCATTAAACAAAATCCACGGACTGGAAAAAAAAGTATTGACTGTAAGTTTCTAAAGTCCCAATAACAATTGTAAGTGACCCATGTGTGTTTACACGCTGTAAAAACATTAGGTGGGCATACACTTTCTTTCATTTAACCTGCTAACAAATTAAATCACAGATATTTTGTTTCATAATAATTGATTGTCTTATTCAAGGAAATAAGTACTTTTCAGAAATAACAACTGTTCATGGTCACAAGTATTCCCACCTCATATTTTTTTCCCCCTAATGGAAACAAAATTTTATCTTTAAAGAAGAGATGTACTTATAAATATTGCATATGCCTTAGTCCTGCTGAGGAACACTTTCAAGCAAATAAGACAGAAACAGATAAAAAAGCTAGAGGGATAGGTAAGCAGCAGTGGGAAAAAACAATAATTTCAGAGTAAGTCTGAGGTTCTAGTTTCACAAGTATTTGTTTTGGCATCAGTGTTTGCTTGTTCATCCTCTAAGCCTCACTGATTATCACTGTCTCATCTCACTCCCTCAGACAAACCAGAGAAAACACCGGTGTCACGCTGTGAACAACATCAGAGATGCTAATTCAGGTTAAAAACCCCACAGCTTTATGTTGTTGGGTTTTGGGGGCTTTTGGTCCTGAGAGAAATAATTGTAAGTGTATGGCTTGTTTAAACTTGCCCTGGGATTTTTGTATTGCTTTATATTATAGCAAGCAGGATGCTAAATGTTAGTGTTCCAATTAAGTAGTTTAATGGTCACTTCAGATCAAGGTAAATTAGAGATGGTCATGAAAATTTTGCAGTCCCATGACAGTTTTCTCAGAGCCAACATATATTTCTAATCTTCATTCAGACTGAAAAAGACCTGAAAATTCCACCAAATCTACATTAACTCGACAGAATTATTATTGTTATAATTGATAGTACTGCTATTATTAGATACTTCATTTTGACTATATACATGTTTTATTTTAGCCATTAAAAATTCCCAATGTATCATACTCCTGAGTAAAACTCAAAAATCACTTAAAAGAACCCTCAAAATCTGAGCAGAAAATAGTTAGGCAGTTCCAAAGTGAGTGCTGCGGGTCTGTGACTGCATTGACTTTTGAGAGGTATGGTTACATCTAGTGAAATAGTTGGCTTGTAGCTTGCACGACGACAAAACAAGGCTTCACTTGTCAAGGAGTTTTGCATTTGCTGCAGGCAAAGGTCAGGGACATAGAGGATTTCTGGTTATGACATGTGGCCACTTGTAACTTTTTGATAATTTCTTTGTGTTTGGTCTCTATGTCTCCTGGTGATCAGCTCGTATTTTAATAACAGCAGTATTGGTAAAGACCATTGAGATTGACATCCTGAACTGCTGAATTCAGACTCTGCTAAGGTCAATGGCTACATGGTATTACCCTTTCAGAAGTGTTTTTACTTGATCTTAAACTTTTTTCATCTGCTACGTTTTCAGAAATTTTTTTTTCTGATTCAGAGCCTGCATTTGTTCATATCTGATTTGGATCCATTTTACTTAAATATTTTCTTTCTCCTAGGTGTTTCCTACTTTCTCCATTTCCTGAAACAAAGGATATCTTTTTTCAGACTCCTCTGAGTGGAGTAAAATGAGTTATTTTAGGCAAAATAAGTGATATTATTTTTCCTCAGAAAGGAGCCCCTATGCTCCTTTTAACATTCTCTTGGACCAGTGATGCAAAGTTTGTCCTGTTTCAGCTTTCCTTTGTAGCACTGGTGAGCCCTTACAGATATTGTCTCAGCAGACCCTCATGCAATCACATTACTGTTGGAAATACTTCCTCAGATGTAGCCTAAGAGATGATTTGATCTTTCCAGGGATACATTATGTTAATGGCTCATAATCACTCTATCTACCCAATAACCTTTCTTCTTCTCTCACAGTAGTAATAGATGAGATTCCAAGTGGTAGCACAGATTATTTTTCCCTTATGTACCCACAAGACATTGGACTTGAATTGCAGTCTCCTTCTGTTTCAATCACTGCACTTGTCATAGTTTCTTTCTCCTTTTAAATGGCATTTTGAGTACCTGGTGTCTCTCTTATGCATTGTCTCTTGACTTTCTGACTAGAACTAACACTACTCTTACCTATAACTACTACTAAAGTGCTTCTTCTTTTGTGCCAAATTCATAAATACAAATAACTGTAATTAAAAAAATGTTGTCTGACAATTTTTGTCATTATCACTAGAATATTTATTGATAATTTGGGCACTACAATATAAGAAAGATAAAAGCTATTAGAGAACATCCATAGGAGGGCTACAAGGATGTTCTAGGGTCTTGAGAGGGAGATGTGTGAGGAGCAGCTGAGGTCACTTGGTCTGTTCAGCCTGGAGAAGAGGATGCAGAGGAGAGACCTCATTGCAGTTACAATTTCCTTGTGAAGGGAAAGAGGACGGGCAGACACTGATCTCTCTGGTGACCGGCGACCAGTGACAGGACTCAAGGGAATGGCCTGAAGTTGTGTCAAGGCAGGTTTAGGCTGGGCATTAGAAAAAGGTTCTTCACCCAGAGGGTGGTTGAACACTGGAACAGGCTCCCCAGGGAAGTGGCCACAGCACCAGCCTGACAGAGCTGCAGAAGCATTTGGACAATGCTCTCAGGCACATGGTGTGAATCCTGGGGATGGTGCTGCGCAGGGCCAGGAACTGGACTTGGTGATTCTATTGGGTCCTTCCCAACTGAGAATATTCTTTGATAATCTAATCATTCTCTTGAATTTTAGACTCCAGCCTAGAGGTGGAATAACAGTGGCAAGTTTTCCACTGCCTTAAACAATGTACCCACTATTCTTCTACTGAAAGTTTCTCTTGACACCAGTTTTTTGCTTTCTCCCTTTCTTTCCAACCTCACATTTCCTTCCCCTAACTGGCTTTTGTTCCTTTGGTAATGATGAAGAGGTGCTATAAAGGTACATAATAGTTGCATGAGACAGCTCTTGGGAGCCTGTGATAGCCATGATCCACAATATTATTTCCCAGCTATCAAAACAGAGGAAGGTATGAGGTGTCTATGTGAATTCTTTCTTACTTTCATTTAGTTTCAGTGTTTTCTATTTCAGTAGTAGGCACAGAGCTCCCTCTACACGTTTTGTTGATCAGATAAAAAGCTTTTGGATCCTGCTAGATGCAGCTAGATGAACAGTACTAGACAAACATAAATCATCATCATTAACTGCTACAGCTCTCAACTACAACTAAGAACCAAGAAACTAAACCAAGCTGTTAGGGACCATCTTAGTATTGATAAAAGAAAATAGTTGACATTTGCTGCTGGCAGTTTTACTAAGAGATATGTGTCTGCTAGTCTGAGAAAGATATCATCAGCTGTGTGAAGTCTGAGAGATCTCAGAGGAAGCAGAAAGAAGAAAGGCCTGAAAAGGACCGAGGTATATTTCCTTTGTGCTTAGAAAGAGAGAGAGCTTCTGAAACACTAAAACAAGTAATGGGACTTACTGGCAGACACTGGTAAAGGATTTGATGGGAAATTTGATCTTCTCTGTTATGAGTCATGACCTTGAATGTTACAGCTTCTGCATGAGTAGCAGCACAGTTGTAAATAGAAGTGCTTCAGATGAAATGCCAGCACTGAATGCAGCACAGAAAGGGGTAGATCTTATTTGTCCATACTGCATGTCTTTTGAAAACACAGGACCCGAACCACAGGTAAACTTGGCTCTAATTCTTTAAAATATGCATCAGCTACAACGATATACATAACCAAAATTATTAATGTGTGTCACTTGCATAGGAGAAAATATATAATTAGATAAATATTTGGGGACAGAAAAAAATATTAAATATTTCCTCTATACTGTGTGACAAAGCTGCCAGCTCATGATCTCTATTTTCCTGATGTTACATTGTTACCCATAATTGTAATTGCTCTGGTCACTGTAGGTTTCTTATTTTAAGATAAGTAAATAAAATGGACTAGGTTGATGCCTGAGGGATCGCTATTGAAATCAGCAACTTGTCTCAGTTTTGTGCCATCAGCAAACATGTTGAAGGTACAGTTTGCCCTGTCATGACCATTGGTGAAGCCATGCTGACTACTCCTGATGAATTTCCTTGAAATTTGGCATGATTCAGGATTAGCTGCTCCGACACCTTCCCAGGGATTGAGGGGAGGCTAACCAGCCTATATTTCCCTGGGAGCTCCTTTCAACAGTTCTTGAAAACAGGAGTGACATTCACTTTCCTCCATGCTTTGGGTACTTTTCCCTGTCAACGTGGCTGGCTGAAGACCGTTATGAGTGGCCTTGCAAGGACATCTGCCAGCTCCTTCATCTGCAGCGGGTACATCCCATTGAGGCCCATGGACCTGTGAATATTTAATTTGCTGAAGCTTTCCCTGATTCTCCCACCAATGATACATCTTCCTTGCTGCAGCGGCTCCCCTTGGTCTCTGGGACCTGGGATTCCTGAAGGCTCATCTTGCTACCAAAGACTGAGGCAAAGATGGTGCTCAGTACCTCAGCATGTCCCATGCTCAGTACCTCAGCATTTCCCATGTCCTCCATCATCAGCTCTCCTGCCTCCCTGAGCAACAGGCCCCCATCTTCCTCAGTCATTTTCCCTAATTTTCCTCTTGTCACCTATGTACTTACAGAAGTCCTTCTGCTTGCCTTTGGCATCCCTGGTCAGATTCAATTCTGTTTGGACTTTAGCTGCCCTGACTTCATCTGTGAATGCTCAGAAAATGTTTCTGTATTCCTCCCAGGTTACCCATTCTTGCTTCTGCATGCTTCCTTGTTTTGTTTCACCTCTCAAATGATTAAAGACAAATGTAACGGCTTTCAGGCTTAAAAAAAAAAAATCTAAAAAAATTCAAGTTATGTCATGTTTGAAATACTGAAAGAATATAGAACTCAAACCTTTTCAGTAAAAATGAAAAATTAGAGACAATAGGAAGAATTTGGATATCTTGTTATTGACTCCTTAGCCTCTAAAATCCATCTTTTCTGTGAAAAAACTGCAGATGTAACAGTTCCCAGTACAGGGACAGATGGGAGTAACTATTGCCTATTGCTTTGAAGAAATATATTACACTAAAACAGTATCTCATTACAACACCTTTCCAGTGATCTGGGAGTTTGTTCAAGAACAAAATGGATATTTATGTTCATTGTGCTTTAAAAATCATATTTTAAAAGACTCTTAATGAAAGACAGTCTGTGACCTTTTAGCTGTTTCAATACTATTGTGGGAACGAATTTTCATTTCATTGTAATAATTATGTTAGCAACTTCTACTTTTTCTTTTTTTTAATTGACAGTAAGTATGATTAGGAATACAATAGCACCACCTGAGGCACAGTAGCTGCCTAGATGACTTGTCAGTTCATAAATACAGGGTCAAATTTAGCCTTGTTGTGAGTGAGCATACTTTAATTATCTGCTATTTATTATAAGTTAAGTTCTGACAATATGCTCTATACTAATAAGAATAGGGAGAAAAAAATCAGTCACACAGAGCATTCATAAGCCAAGAAGCTATTTTTGCAATTCTAATTTATGTTCTGTTTAAAATATTGCAGTCAATTAATTTTATTCTTTCAAAATTACAGGTGAAGAAGGCTAAAAGTATGTTCCAAAATTCATGTATAGATAGCCCAGTAGAAAAAAAACCCTGAATTTCAAGTGCATTGAAGATCCACAGGGATTTTCTGAAAACAGCAAAGGTGCTAAGTGCCAGTGCAATGCCAAAATGGGTAGTAAACAAGACTCATCAACCAAGTAGGTTTCGTGGTGAGAGTTGTCTGAGCAGGAGCGTGGCACCCAATCATTCAATCAGGGTACAAATGCAATTTAGCTGAGTGGGTCAGATTCATTACACTTGTAATACCAGAGTGCACAGCCCAGAACACCATACTCCCAGTTCAGCTGGGTAAACTTAGTGAAAGAGCTGACTGAATGCATAACGTAAAAATACACAGAGCTGCAGAGGTCAAATGGGCTGGTTTTGGCTGCTGGACTTTCTGTCTTAAAGGAGCATGCTGCTGTTGTTTTGCAGGCTACCTCTTGGGTATAGGTTTTGGTAATTAACAGGGACACATAGGACTAGAATGGTGTGCCAAGACCTGAGGGCTTACGTGACCCAATAAAGGTTTTGACCATTCATGTTACCACGGAAAATAAAAAAATGCATGCAAAAACCAACTAGTAAAAGATGCCTTCTAATTATACAAAATAATTCAGGTTTTACCGGGAATAAAAAGAAGCTTGTGCCTGTTAAGTTCATTGTGAAAATCAATGACGGAATAAGTTGCAGTCCTAGAAATGAACACTGCAGATAAGCATTTGCATTAGATTTTAAATTGGTGTGCAATTTGTTGTGAGTAATGCTGCTGGTAAACAGGCATTAAGCAATGATTAATCTGCACATTTTTTCAGATTTCAGACATTAGCAAAGGAGTATCAGTTTGCTTTGTGTAGGGTGCTTTAACTATACTTTTGTTTACTGTTATCCTTTGGATCCCACTGTATAATCCATCCACCAAATGTTATGGTTAAACTGAACCATATTCTTATAGAAACAGATCCTACCAATTGACTAAATAAGAGAGGAATGATTAGCTTTCAAAAAGCAGATCCTCTACAGTTTTGCTTCCCATGAACAGTATAGAGCCATGATAGCTGAAACATTATTCAAGGCATTACAGGCAATTCTCCTGTTAAAATATTATTATAATGATACATTTTTAATTTAATGTTGTCCTACAGATTCTTTAATTTGATTTATATATATAAAAATCATATGCGTGAAAAAAATTGAAAATTAGGACAAAGCCGCTTATTATTTTGTCATACCTGCATTGTATGTTGCTAGATCACTTGCAGTTAGACAACGGATAGATGATCAACACAGTAAAAATCCTTCTCTGTCTGCTCATTCTGCTACAAGGGGAAAACACTCCCTAATATTCTTTGTCCTAATCAACTTTTACAGCGTTATAAACACTAATCACAGAAAAAGACACCTCCCACCACCCTGCTGGGGATTTGGGAAAGGCTACTTCTGAAGCTGTCTGTGAGAAGTTANTTCTCTCTCTCCTTCTCTCTCTTTCTTTCTCTCTTTCACTGTCTCTTCTTTCCTCTTTGTCTCTTCCCCTCAATTCCCCAACTTGTTGTGTTTAAAAAAAGATTAAAGTAAAGAGAATATTGTAAAGGGAAAAGCTTAGGCAGATAATACACACTTATACACAAAGAGATGTATCTATATATATGTGAGATGGGCTATATCTATATAGGCAGATAATACATATACACAAAGAGATGCATATATATATATGAGATGGGTTATATATGGAGATATGTATAAGACAGCCTGGGTTAAATGGCTACGTACACTGAGTGCTTGCAAATATCATGTCTATGATAACAATATTTATTCAGTATTATCTTCTGTGTCCTCTATTCTCATTTCTTTAAAATCACAGTAGCAGAAGACTTAGCTGTGCTACTGATATTGGTGATAGTAATATCTTAAGTGCTCAGGAGAGCACAGAACAGCACTGCAGTCTGTATAAATCTATGGTGCACCTGTATCTCGCACAATATGTACTGTTCTGCTACACCTATCTGAAATAAGATACAATAGAAGAAGTGAAGTGAAATAAAGATGATCAGAAATATGTAATAGCTTTCATAAAAGTAGACAGTTAATAGACTAGAACTCCATTTGCTAGCAGTATGAGGAAGACATTAATCACCATGACATGCTGAATAGCAATAAGAACAATTATTCACTATTTGACACAGTGCAAGAACTAAGGATGACCCAATGTATTATTAGGCAGAGAGTTTAAAGCAAACAAAAGTAAGTGCTTTTCACACAGTGCATCATTCAACTGTAGAATCCATTGCCATAGATTGCTTTAGGAACAAAAGCATAAATGAGTTTTAAAAGGTCAGACAGTTTCATTGGGAATAGATTTGGTGGTGGTGGTAAAACATGGTTCAGATGCAATCTCTGTCACAAATATCTGCACAGCAGAAGCTAGTAGGCACTATGTGAAAAGAAGGATTTATCTTACACATGTGTGGTTCTCTTTTACTGTTCAATCAGCCTCTGTATCGACCCATTCACAAAGATAGAAAATTGTGCTAGATGGATATTTGTTCTAACTCAGAAAGGTTTCTTTTATATTCTCTGTTATTTTGCCACTCAAATAGTTATTATCCTTCTGAACTATCTTGTTACATTAGGGAAACACACAACTTGTTGAATGGCAGCTACCTACACTGAAGTTTGGTAAATTGGAGATGACACTGTTGATAACATGAAATGTTTGGAAGAAGCACTCCATTTGAGGGGCACCTTCCATCAGTTGAAATCTCCCCACTGCCAAACCTTCAGACTAGCAGAGAATATAAAGTAAGAAGCAGAAGAGAAAAAGAGATTACAGATAAATAGGTGAGATTAGTTTAGATAAGGATTAGTTGGAAGTTTGTGTTAGCCTTCAGATATTAGAGATGAGACAGGCAGGGACTGAATTACAGACAGAAGAGGAAGACAGATAGGGACTGGGTGGGAATCTGATCTGAGTTCAGTTAAGATGAGGAGTTCATGTACAATGTACAAGATTAAAGCAGTGTATAGAAAAGGCAGAGGGTGTTCAGATAAAAAGCCACAATGTTTGTCCTCAAGATATGGTAATTTGGTCCTTGAAGGAATGATGATAAAGGGTCATGTTTGAGGAGCCTTGTTTGATGATTGTATTAATGATACCTCAATGTCAAGGTAATAATTATCTGAATACAAATACAATAATTATCTGAATATTTTTGAACAGGTTCTCTCCAGGATATGTTACTGTTGTGACTCATGACAACACATCAGCTACCAGTTGTCTTCAGAGGTAAAACTGTATTGAATATAATCATTTCTCAGACTCCAGGGTGCTGAGGAATTTGTTCAGGAAGTGTGTGTGCTCATAACAAAATTCGTATTATTTCACAGCATTTTTCTGATCTTGAGGTCATCTGTCTAATCTGACTTCTCTTAGTCCCCAAAACAGAGGTCCCTGACCCATCACGAACCCTGGACTATGCTTTGAAATGTCTGTAAAAGTGCTAAGTATCTCAGGCTAAAATGCGTGTGCTTTGTTGACCTTGGGTGGGGTCCTGAGAAGATGGGGGGACAAGGAGAAAATAAAAAGGAAAAACCTCTTGTAGGTCAAGATAGAAGCATTTTAATAAAAAAAGACCATACGAGGTAGCAAAGGAAAACAAAAGATTATTCTTGACTTTCCATCACCAGGCAATGTCCAGCCACTTCTTGAGAAGTAGAGTGTCAGTATGAAGGGTGCTTGCTCTGTCAGACTATCCATTGAGGTGGGGGAAGAAAATATATTTTCTGTTAATAATGAATAAAATTAAATAAAGTATTTAAAATAGTGTTTAATTCATCTTTATCTAACCCATTTCCAATTTCTATTTCTGTGTGTTTTTTAATGTATATAATATGTTAATAAAGTAGTACATATATGTTAATAATAAATAAATCATAGAATCATGGAAAGGTTTGGGTTTGAAGACACATAAAAGAAGGTCCAATACATATATAAATTGAGGGTGCATGCTCAAATTTTCTTAATTATAGTAATGCACAATAAATATTTTATATGACTGCTCTATAATCCCTGAGTTAAATGTAAATGGATGACAGATAAGATGGTGACTTAGAGGAGAACCATATCCAACGGCACAGGTAGCAGGAAGCCTAAAATGTTGCTTAAGGAATTGTGGAAGCTTCTGGTGGTATTTGAGACAACCAAGGAGGCTTAAAGCATCTGTATCACAATAGCAAAGTTATAATATTTCATGTTTAACTTCAAAAGTGTAATTCACTTGAATTTGGAGGGGTGTATCATCTGACAACTGATCTGTAACCATAATTCGACTTGTTTGAGGAACCATTCAGATGCACTTTGGCCAAGTAACATAGGAAAGATCAAGACACCAAATGTTTGATGGATGAGTATGCAAAAAAAAATCTGCGGTGATGCATTATGTGGCTAAAGAGATAACCACATTTGTACCGCAGAAGGAAGATATCTCAATAACAGCAGCTTGTGAGAAAAAACCAAAGATATCCAGTACTTGTGGGTTAGGTTGATGTCTGAGAAGAAATCAGGAAATAGGCTTCAGTTTCAAATAACTATTTGACCAGTTTTATAAAAGACTGGATGACAACAACCTTCCCTTTCCTAATCAATGAGTATTTCATCTCAATCAAGGCAGGGGTGGGGATGGAAGATAATTTAGTTTGTATGAATACTCTGTGTATATACCCGTCTATTTTCAACAGTTCCCTGAACTGTGTCCATTTTACTTTATTTCAATCCACCTACTGAAGTAAGAAGCTAATTCAGCACACTAAAAGGAGGATTGTGACACAAAATCAGATGAAATTAAACTCTAAGTCACGAAAGAAGAGTTACCAGATGTCACCCTACACCTAGACACTACAGGGTGCCCCTTAACTACTTTTTAAATGTACTCTGTTGTGTCAGTGAGTTGCATACCATATGGTAAGCGTTACTTTTAACAAAACTCTTTTGCATCTTTTGTTTTGCATTACAACTTTAATGTTATTTTAATGTATTTCTCTGGTGGATGAATAAACCTATTTTTTTTTTTCTAAAGGGTTCATTATGTTTAGACACTGCAGTTTATTCTATTTTTGTAAAGTGAATTTAGGTCTTCATTCAAATACCAGTGAAATCAATGTGTTCCCACAATATTTTATAGAATGTAACAGATAAAGTCCTAGAAAATTAACTTTATATGTTTTCCACTGAAACTGGTTTACCGTAGGTTGTGCTATACAAAAATTTCCCAAGCTGTATCTCTACTCTAAGACTAAGGGGTTGAATCATATTTTAATTTCATATCTACTCAGACTTCCTGGAAAATAGAATTATCATCATATTAAAGTTCCTTTAAAGTCCGAGCTGAGTTAGGTTTTGCATCCAGAGTGACCATTTGCTTCCAAAGAGTATATTTAGAAAATTAGTAATGAAAAATGGCATTTGCTTACTCAATAGATCATGGTATTAAACTCATTACATTATTTATTTACTGAAATAATGACACCATCTGGTCCAGATCTCAACCCAAGTGAGATTATTTCCATCCACCAATTTTTTTCAGTATAGGCTTAAAATGTCCCAAGAGACAAATCTTCATTTAGAAAATGTTCTATAGCATCACACATTGATCAGAAAAAACATTTTCAGGTGTTCAATCATAACTTTGCTATTTTCATTTTCATACTACTAGTTAAATCTCTATGTGCACTAAAAGCACTTTCATCAGGTTTTTACAATTGACCAGTTGCTGATATTTTTTATAAATTCTTCATTTTCAGTTGTTGTTGTCCAGCAGCCAACCAATCCTTCTTAGTTTTTACCTTTTTATGTGTGTCTGTCACTTTACCAATTTTTTCAGAGCCAAATTTATATTTTGCAATGTAGTGTCTTTTTGAGCTAAATGGAAAAGTTTGCGCTTTTTTTGCACTAATGTATTGCACTGTGTTTTTATACATACATGCCCAAAATGGAATTTTAAAAAAGGGATTTTTGCAGTAGTGGACTGTGATTCCTGAAAAGATTTTGAGGTTACGGTAGACAGATTTAATTTTCCTAAGTTTAAATGCTATGGCAAGAAGATTTATTTGGTCTAATTATCAGGAGAACAATGAATAAGGAAATTATTATATTTTCTTCCTATATCTGGCATTGCTGAAACAGAAACTTCAGTATTCCATAAGAGTCTAGTGACAGCATTCTTTTAAAATAAAGTTGGTAAAGGGAAGAGGAAGAAAAAGTCACAAAAGTGATTTAGACTGAGGAAAATCCATTAAAATTTGACTGTTAAACATTCAGTCTGCTAATTTATCAAAGAAGATCACTGTGATTTGATACCCCCCCAAAGAGGAAACACTGACTTCCCTAACCAGGCAGAGAAAGGCATGTTGAACTCCAGCAGATGAACATCAAATTGAAATTTTCAACTCTGTGTTAAATTCCTATTTTTAACTCAGTGTGAATCAAATTAAAAATAGAGTGGGATAACTGGATTTTATATCTTTCAAAGTCTTCATATATGAGGAATGTCATTTTTTGGGCACTGACGAGTTCAGGAATATCTGGATTAAAGGCTGTGCTGTAGATGTGGTGAGCCTTGGTGTTGTGAACACCTACTGCCTTTGGTAGCTGGCCCATAGCACAGGTGTAGCATCAGGGCTTTCAAAGACTGATACTGACTCCACAAAGATATAGCTGCTGTTAGCAGTGGGTCTGAATCTGAGAACAGAAGGAGGAAAACTTTTAGCCCTTTTTTTTTTGACAGATGATAACAAAGTGACACAGCAAGGTCATGAAAGTGCTTTTTTGGTTGGTGCAACTACACAGAGGTCCCTTTCATACATCTCTTCTGTTATTGAAACACAAATTAGCTAGAGAAAGCTCAGGTATGACCTTCCATCATCTCTCTATCTGCAGTCTAGACCTATCTTCTGCTTCAGTAGTGAAAGTCATGGTAGAGGACTGGATCCAGAATTCCCACATGCTGCTAATTATGGCTGTGAAAGTGGCTGCAGCTTTTTTAATTGTAAGCTTGTCTGAAAATGAAGGGACTATCAATTGCTTGTTTATCTTGAGAGTAAGAAAGCAAGATTACATGAATACTAACTAGGGGATAATAGCACAAAGAAGGCTGTTTAGCTTACATAATATCAAAAGCAATGGAGTCTGAAGGTTATTTCTCTGTGCGTGGTGCTCAGACTGGAACTAGACCATGGGCTGCAGTGTTGCTGTAAGAAGGCTAAATCTTACCTTAGCTGTTATTTGAAATATCTCAATTTACATGAAAATTCTTAATCAATTTTCTGTGTTATACAAGACAGTCTAGTTAACATTTAGCTTTGGGTTAGTTTACAAGACTGGAAAGAGTTGAATTGACTTCAGATGAGATGAGAAGAAACCAAGGGATTTTTGTTCTAGTCCTCTGTCTATCACTTTGATCCACAGTTGTCCCTGTATGAATCATAGTCAAATATTCAGGCTTTGTCTAACAGGTCAATTTTTATCTCTAAATTAGGCTGTATTATAAGGAAGCACCATATATCTCTGCCACTCCTGCTGTAAAGCTGTCTAATCTTCTGCCTCCAGATGCACACCATCCCTGCTCTTTAGCTTGAAAAATACTTTGTACTAAATACATCTTTCAAAATGACAAACTATTTTTAATTTGTCCTACTGTTACAGTGGATTGCCCCAAGGAACATATGGCGTGATGGCTGCTGCCATCTGTAGGATGCCCTGGGGAGTTCAATGGTGCATTTCAAAGGGTCTGATTGTGAACAGCAGAAAATGACACAGAATCACAGAATGGCTGGGCTGCCCTTTCATTCTGACCCATAAGCTCTCAACTCATTCTTCATCCACCTCCAGGCAGAACTCAATACATTCCCCTTAACAGAGCCACCCATTATGAGCACTTGCTTCTTTTCATGTTATCCTCCATGAACTGCTGGAGACTAAAGCAGAGGCCAGCTTTTACTGGTCATGGGCCCAAGGGGCCCGGAGTTCTTCAGCCTGGAGAAAAGGAGGCTCAGGGTGGACTTTACCACTTTCTACCTAAGTTTATTTTTTCTATGTTATTCTCTGAATTATGGTTGTAGCAAAGTGGAGTTCGGTCCCTTTTCCCAGGTAACAAGTGACAGAATGAGAGGAAATGTCCTCAAGTTACACTAGGGGAGGTTTAAGTTGGATATTAGGGAAAATTTCTTCATGGAAAGAGCTGTCAAGCTTTGGAACAGCTTACTCAGGGACTTACCTTTTTTCCAAGAGAAGGTTCTGGGCACTTTCTGAACCTACTGCCTGAACTGAAGTCTCCTTCCTTACCAGTTTCATCTGGGTGAATGCAGAGCTGCATCAGACATAGAATCATAGAATCATTTAGGACTGAAAAGACCTCAAAGATCATCAAGCCCAACTTGTGACCTATCTCAGGGTTTTCTCTGTAGAAATGCTGGCTTTAACTGAAACAGACATTTTTCGTCACTGGGTGAACTAGATTCCCTAGACAAAATAATTCATGAACTATGGAAAAGCAAAAACCATATCTGATATAGCCAAAGCAAGGAAAAATTAACATCCTTCTAGGAAGTAAGAATCCAAAAGATGCTAAGATGAAAGATATCAACACAGGTATTGCTGTCTATTCCTTTAACTCCAGTCTCTTCCTTTCTTCCTTCCTTCCTTCCTCAAGAAAGGATAGCTGAATCTGAGATGTTGAATTTTTAGCTCCTGCATCTAAAAACCTGAAATAATTCATTGAGTCTAAGGGATTTACATCTGAGTATAGTTAAGAACAAAATATTTAAAGCTGGAATAAACTATGAAAACAAACTCATATGTGAGTTGCACATAATTTAGTCAAAATAGGCAACCACACAGTGCATGTTAAAAATGCACATAGGTAATTCCTTTTCAGACAGCAAAGAAGATAAATGGCTTTCAGCAAGAGCATTAACTTTGCAAATTAGTTTCCATTATGAAATTTGCCTATACACAAACATAATTTTCATTTAAAAAATTATTTTTGTTGCTGAAATTTTCTACTGTCTAAGTTTCCAAGTAATCCATTTAATTCTTCCTATTCTTCCTTTTCTTTGGAAGCTCAATAACACTAAAATAATACTAAAAGACATGGCAAAACAAGAGTCCTAAAATTCTAAGTAACTAACTTAATTTTCTCTCTCCTTGCTACACTTTTGTGACATTAATTACTAATGTTAACTAATTTCTTTCTTTTAAAAATATGGTTTAATACAATAGAATCATAGAACGATTTGTGATGGAACCTTAAAGACCATCTCATTCCAACCCCCCTACTATGGGCAGGGACACCTTCCACTAGACCAGGTTGCTCAAAGCCCCATCCAGCCTGGCCTTGAGCACGTCCAGGGACGGGGCATCCACAACTTCCTTGGGCTGTTCCAGTGCTTCACCACCCTCATAGTAAATAATTTTTTCCTAATATCTAATCTAACCCTGCCCTCTTTCAGTGTAAAACCATTCCCCTGTTGAGGAGCACATCTGGTGCAGGTAGCTCTGTTTGCAAGCTGCAATTAGAGATGCAGAATGGGATGCAGACTGAGCTCTAGGTGGGAGCCCAGAGAGACAAGAAGCCATGAACTGCCAACCCTTTGCATAACAAAGGGTACAAAGACTGGTGACCACGTGAATGGACAGAGAAAAGCACAGCAGGAGCTGAAGACTCATGGGGATGAAGAAGGAGACTTGGGATGAAAAGCAAGACTTGTGTAGGGCTAGCCTGTGAGGGTATGAAAGCCCAGGGGTTCCTTTGGTGGTGGTTCTCCTTGGAGGCACCAGCTCCAGCTATTTCTCTGTTACTGTGCCATGAATAAATGGCTTTATGGAACTAGACTTGTGAGATTTTGCTCTGGGAAACATGGAGGTAAACTAGTAAGGAAACCTGGTGTGACTGTGTGTGAGTGTAGTAGGTGTGTAGGTAGTCAAGGGGCTCACTGGAACCAGCTGCTTTGAAGAGGCTTTGATCCCAGCAGTTTAAATCCTTGATGTTGTGTGACTGGCAGTGAGTCTCATGAGTGAGCAGACTGGGAAGTTTTCCTTAAAACCACCTTGTTGTATCATTACATGCCCTTGTAAAAAGTCTCTCTCCAGATTTCTTGCAGACCCCTCTTTAGGTACTGGAAGATGATATAAGGTCTCTCTGGAGACTTCTCTTGTCCAGGCTGAAAAACCCCAACTGTCTAAGCTTGGCTTCCTCTGGACTGGCTCTAACTGGTCCACATCCTTTTTATGCTGGTGGTCCCAGAGCTGCATGCAATATTCCAGGCGGGGTCTCATGAGTGTGGAGTACAGGGAGACAGTCACGTCCCCCAGCCTGTTGGTTTTCCAAAGCTTATAACCCTCCCCCTTATTGATTAGGAAATTAGTCAGAATTCCAGGATCTGCTAGATTATAGACAAGTATTTGAAGTATCAGATTAGTCCCTACATTATATTGTGACAGGATTCCCATTCTGGATTTCAGAAATCTTTGTCACTAGAAAATTTCACCAAAAAAATTGCTGTTTCAATAAAGAATGTTTCTGAGAAAATTTGTGACCTGAATTACTTCCAAGTGAGATGGGAGATGTAATTCCAGTTGTAACTCCAATTGCTTATTTTTTGCATATCTTGTCTATGTTTCAATATATATCATGCTACAATGGTTCCACTTGCCCTTAGTCATAAATATATTCTGCTTTTTTTTGTGTCACTAGTACTTTATTCTGTTTTATAAACCAGCCTAGGCTTTTCTTTTTTTTTTTTAATTGAGGTTTTTTGTTTAACTTGTTTTTGAATAGTTTGAAGCATTCAGGAAAATATCTTCATGAGTTTTGGAGAACAAGCAAAAAAATCCATTAACCTTCAAAATAATAGATGTATTTTCCAGGTTACTGATTTATTAAGACACTTTGTGCACCTGTTCCAATCATTAGTGATATATTGTTCCACAGTAAGCACTCATTCCATCTTAGTTAAATAATTTGATTTGGTTGGATTGATTATTATTTGCAAAAGCTTGCTAAATTAGGATCTGTTACTTTTTCACTATGCATTTTTTAAAAATTATATATTTGAAGCAATAAATTGTGAATATAAATTTGCCTGTAGATATTTTACGAAACAGTTTTCATGTGCAAACATCTGCACTGAAGGTCTCCAGTGTAATATTGAAGATCTCAAGTCATTGAAAAACATCAGCCCAGAAATTTAATCTAATCATAAGTAGTTCTCTCCAAATAATCATTTATCACACTTTGATGAGCTTGCATACTGAAGTCATACTCTTAAACAACCAGAAATTTAGGACTCTGGAAGGAAACCACAAGACATCTGTTCAAATAAAGTTTCTTGGAAACTGGCAACCATTATATCTTTACAGTTTCTTTAGTACAAGCACTGAAATCAGTGATTCTCCTAATTATCTAGAAGGATCAGACCATTGCAAATTTCCTTTTAACATGCTGGTAGCCAAAATGAACGAGTTCTAAACTGCCTTCTCAGTGAAATAAGTACTATCCAGCACGTGTTAAGTAGTAATTTTTTATTCTAAGTAAATAAAGTTCAAGTTTGTTTGACTGTCTAAAGTCTGGAACTGTCCGACTCAACAGAAATGCCTGGATCTAATAGAGAAAAAGAAAATTTCCATTTTGCGTGCAATTCTCAAGGTGAGTTAGGACTTAAGTGGTGAGACTGTGCTGTGTGGAGCCTGATCTAAGATCTACTGATCCTGTGAATCTACATAATACAGGGTCAGACAGCAGATTAGTTTAGGACCTGAAAGCTGTGCTACAGTGTCAGGTCCTTATTAGAGAAGCTCCAGTGGTATGCATGTTCCTGATCTGTCCCAGAGCCAGCTCTGAATGGAGTCGCTGTAATGACAATAATGTTATTTTTCTCAGCGCTGTGATTTTCTTCAGTGGTTACCCAAAGAATAGATGTTGAAGTTATAGCAGGAAATTTGTTTGTTATATTGTAGCTGTCAGTATCAGGGAGTAGTGTTCAGATAATGTTTCCCAACTTTGGGACTCTCACGTACATAAAGAGGCATTCCACTTCAATCTGTCATATTTGTCAATCTGACAAGGAAACAAGTTTGTCAGAATACCCAAAAATCACTTTGATACAAGCCAAGATTTAAAAGGAGCATCTTTAATCTACCAAAACAGGATGAAATGGTGGTTTGCAAAAGAAGATGAAAACTCAGTTATAGATTTTACTTACCAGTTGCCTTAATCCTTACCTTCTCAAGTGCTGAGCTGCTTTTGGAAATTTTCTTGAGTTCATGTCTCCTTGTTTGTTCAAGATGTATTGAGAAACCTACTCCTCTCCCAACTCACACCTGAATTATCTCACTTTGAATTTTACTTGTCCTTCATAAGAAATCGAAACAGCTTTCTCTGGAAAAAAATAACATCCCACAGCAAAATAGCTACCTAGACCCATCTTCTCATCCTTTCTTCATTTATGAAGCTGTTGCATGAGTTTGCAACCCTGGTGTTGGACTGCTGACTGCCTTCTGTGTCCTCCCACCCCCTGCTTCCCACTGCACTCAGCACCCTTCAAATCATAATAAACATTCAGATGATGATGAAACACTCTCAGGGTTCTAAGAGTGGCCCATCTTTTCTTTAAAGAACATGTGTCAAAAAAAACCAGGGGTCTATACATGCAAACCATGATCACGTAAACATTGCTGTGTTCAGACACAGAATACTTAATTTATGATGGTAATTTTATTTTTTTTATTTTAGTTTTAATTTTAATTTTTTTTATTTTTTTATTTATTTATTTAAATACACAAAAATCTGTTTGCAAGATTTAAGGAAATGGCTTGAAAATAAAGATATAGCACTTTGTCCACGGGGTTCTTCTTGTTCTAAGATCAACAGCTCTCGGTTGTTCTGAAGATGCACAAATTCTGTGCCAATGTGTCTGATTTTGAGGGCTTTTTCATGAGTCTTCTCTTACCAAAACTAGTTCTCTGCTCCTGATATTCCATACATGTGCTCCGTACTTTTTGGGTGTCTTCCTGCCTGGCCTATTCTCAGCTCCCTGAACTTTTCTCAGCCCATTCTGCCACATCCCACTCAAGCCACAGTTCTGTAAGCACTTAGAACTTCTACCTTGGCACTGTGGTTTTCTTAAAACTGATAGATACACTTAGTAAATTTAGAACAAGCAGAAGATACATTATATATATATTTTTATATATATATATACACACACACAACTTTTTCTACTGCCACAGTATATGAGAAATTTTAAATTCATGCTTTTCTTCCTAGATTACTCAAGCTTATTTTTCTGTGTTTGCAGAGTTCATTTATGACTTTTAGCATCAATTCTTTCTTGTTAGAAAGGGTGTTTCATCCCCCATAATCCATATTTTCTCTCAGTTTGGGCAGTTTTTCTTCACAATATTGTGAGAATTAGAAATACCTATTCTGTGAATCCCAAACAGCCTGAGGCAAGTGATAGCATCTCTAGGTGTGTTCAATGGCTGAGCTTCGTTGCAGCTACCCGGGTTTTGTGATGAAATCCTTTTGGATGTGATATGTATGCTGGATATACAGTACATCTCTCCCACATTCAAAGACCGTTGAATTCATCAGCATCCTTGCAGACACATGGACAGATTTGGATTTCTTCTTTTGACATATGTGCCTAATTTCTGTTTAAGTTGTATTTTAAGCTCCTATGTCATCTTTGGTATCTCATCTTAAGTCCTGTATCAAAATTGACAGAAGGAATCTCTAATTAATTTGTGAAGTACTTAGAAACCTTCTGAATCTCACTCCAGGCTCTTTTAAAAAAGCTTTTTTTCTTCCTCAAAATCAAAAAATTTCCAAAGAAAGGTTTGCAGAAACTTTTTTGGATGGGCACACAATTCCACTTTGTGTATTTATTTTGTCTCTGCTATCTCCTCTCTACTGTGGTTATCGTACAAACCTCTAATACTCCACTGGCAGGTGTCTGCTTCCAATTTCAAGAAGTCAAACTCTTCCATCTCTCATGCCTGAAGGCAAAAAACAAAATCACTGAACAGCTTATTCAAGAATTGCTTTTGCTGAGACAGCTCCCCTTGTTGTCTGTTCCAGACAGGAACTCAGGAATTGGTATTGTAATCCATTTAATAAAACAATGAACTTTGGTTTTTGTGTCAGCAGGGAAAAATAAAAGGGCTTTTTCTTTTTGCTAATCACCATCTGGATTAATTTCATTTGCCAAAAATCTTCACCTGTGATAAAAAGGCAAGAGTAGTGTTATATCTTTGCTTCCAAAGCAAAATTGTATATGTTATGTAATACATGAGAGAGTATTGTATGTCTCCCCTGAATCAGAAAGCTACTCACAATATTTGCTAAATGTATGAACGTACATGTAAAGCCGAAAATATAGCATTATCTGGGACAATTCTGGCAAACAGATGCTCAGTTAAAGAGGGGAAACCATTTCAGAGCATTCTTTAGAACAGATTTTCCACAGGAACTCTCTTAAAACCAGTTTCTGTCTTGAATTTTTTGCTAAAATGATGTTTTTCCTTTTCTGGCAGTTTGAAAGGTCTGCATATACTGGTTTAAGCCCTTAATTTATCTAATGGTAGTCTATCTTGTACAGGAAGACCCTTGAGGCAGAAATCATCTATTTTGTTGGTGTAATCCATATGATGATACTGTAGTATCTACCTCGTAAGCTGCTCTAAAGAAGGAGAAAAGCAGTAGAAAAAAAAATACATTTAGGTTGGAGTGCCCTCTGTCCACACATATGCTGAGAACAGGGAAAAGCAATTCAGCCACAAGGGCCCAGAGACATCCAGAATTCAGCTGTGACATTTCATGTTTCTGAACCTCCAAATGAAATTCTCACTCTGGGTGCTTTGCCAGGCAGACTGAATGCACACATCCTCCAAGAACTGAGTCAATCTGAGCATAGATGAGTCGGGAAATTATAAATATAGGTATTAAGGACTGCCTGAAGGACTCTGGCTGTCTGGAAGTGAGACTGAACTATTTGTTTCCTGTCCCAGTCTTGGTGTCATTTGGACACAAACTCGCACGCTGCTACTTTCACCTAAATCTGAGGATCAGCCAGCTATTAGCTCAAAATCTGCCCTGCTGCTATCTATGAAGACTCCTCACTGTTCACTCCCTGGAAGGGTTGTGAAGTGTTTATAAACGAGCTGAGAAGCTGCAATTCTCCTCTAGCTCTGCCAGCTCCAGGAGATACTCACTGCATATCGATGTTATCCCTCCAAGACTGAGAAACCATCTCTGAAAGAAGATTTGAGGTGAGAAAACTGCGTAAGTTCAGGAAAGTAAAACAAGCTGAAAAATATCCAAATACTGTACTTGAGTAGGTCTAGCAGCCAGATGGGAAAGATTACGTACATATCTGTTTTGTTTGCAAGTTAGTACTAATACTCAATGTATCAACCAAAATTTTATTCATTTTTGTATTTTTTTGTTAAGTAAACAACTTGTTTTTTCTAAGAGAGCAGTAGACAATCGACAGGGGAATTATTCATACCTAAATTTCAGACATAGATTTATATGTGGGCATGGTTACGTGAATGCACATGTTTCAGGTTTAGCTGCACATGATGCTTTATGAGAAGTCCTCAGCAGAGATAGTTCCATCTTCTTCCTCAGAGGAAAAAGGAGAATATCATGGCAGTTGCCTGACCCTCAGCAAATCTACATATTTTGAGGTTTAGCAGTTACCTCAGTAGGGTCCCCAGATTCCTGCTGGTCTCTGTAGCTGACGTAATAGAAATAATATTGCTGTGAAAAGGGTCACCTGGAGGTGCAATCTTTCGTCTCAAATGTAGCGCTGTGTTTTAGCTTGAAGAAGGTACTGCTGTCTTTCACTCTTGTTTGAATGCTATAAGTTTCTCTTATAAAGAAATATGACTTGAAATGTAGCAGAGAAAGATGATGCTTCTTTTTGGGAAAGCAAAGCTGAATGTCTAAGGCTAAAAAATATTTCTTCAGTTCCATATCAAGACTTCTGGGTTCTTGGCTACCATCTTGGTTAACAGAACAGGAAACAAATGGACATGCAGACTACTCCCAGCGTGTGAGTTGTTCTGGTTTTTCAACCTGAACACTAGCAGCAATCTCATAACAGTTTCTTTGGGAGAGCAAAGTGCTAGAAGCAGATGTAGTATTCTTCCTCCTTCCTATACCACAGTTTGTTTTTCTGAGGTAATACTTATCAGAGTATCAGGGCCTGCAAAACAATAGCCAAGATTCTGTCTATGCAGCTGAAGAAAAGAAGGGAGCAAAGGATGTAAGACCAGACAAATGTTTCTGCAACAGTGGGCAGAGCAGAGGTTACTCAGAGAGAATTCTAGGAAGTACAGCAGAGTTATTAGGAGCAGCTGAGAGAAAACTGCATTAAATGGTTGGCTTGAATTGAACAGGACTGAGAGGATTATTACTATTATTTTAATTGAAGACACCTGATATATTTCTCCAGCCTGGAGAGATATCATATATCATAGTGCCAAAGTTCATTTGTATCCACATTTATTTCTTCATAGATGGTAGCATCTCTCATTTAAATAACCATATGTATAAGTCACATTTATATGATGTATTTTGTGCAGTGACCATAGGGAATGCAAAGAGTCCCTGAGAAGCAATTGGGTGTTCAGTCTATTCATTCCCTCAACATACAGATGAAGACCACGCCGTAAGTGCATGTGGATTGAGGTTTCACAGGCATCTCTGGCACGGGTAATGAAGGGGGGGTTTCACTGATATCTCTGTTTCATACCCCTGAATAAGACTTTTATTAACTCCAATTGGAAAAGTCCATAAGGCTGCCAATCTTCATTTCGCACCAAGAAGTGGTTTACTTTCGAATGCGACATTTTTAGGTGCCACCAGATGTCACTATCGGTAGTTTTAGGTTTTCCCTTGGATTAAAGAGGGTTATTTTCCTTGGAGAACTGCTCTTTGCTAGCAGTGATACAGTTCACATTAGAAACCCAGAGCAATCACCAGGAGACAGTTTGGCCTTTGCCTTTGAAATCCAGCTATGAATCTTCCATACACAACTGTTGCTTTTAGTTGCACTTATGTCAGAAAACAAACCTTGAATGATTCTAAAATTTAGCAACAGATGCATTAAGGCACCTGAGTCTTGCACAAGCACTATGCTAATTACCAGCTATCAGCTGATCAATTTGCCTGAAGGCTTGAGCTTTATATTCCTGTGGTTAAAAATGGAGTTTACTTCCTTGTTTTTCATCAGACCTAGCACTCCAGCATGGATTTTGGCTCAGCCAGAGGGAGATTTATCACTTTGCACTATTTCTTGGCCAGTTTAGACCAGGAAGCCTTTTTTAAAACCTTTGAGTGCTACAAGCTCCAGATGAAGGCAATGGGAACTCCAGAGGGAACAGCAAATATTTAGCAAAGCCTCGAATTCTGCCCCTGCAATTTCAGGGGAATTAATTTAAATTCAGTTTAGAGCTTTCAGACATAGAGAAATGAGTAAAAACAAAATAAATAAATAAAGCAGAAGAAAATTTCTTCTTGCAAATTAAGAGTTATATCATCTATATAAACTTCAGTCTTTTCTATACCTGTGTCCCTGCATTTCTCCTTAGAGTGAATACTTGGTTATGCTTGTTTTGTTTTGTTTATTTATTTTTGGAACTTTGAAAACTCACAAAAATTCATTCTGAAAAGTAACAAATAACTCTATACATATTTTATTATATATACTGGGTGTTTTGTGCAAACTGTGAGTCCCTGTGTCTGGCTGGTTGATTGCTGACATTCTGGCAGTGATTGATAGATAAATGGGCATTATACTACACATTTTTCTAACAGTAAAGTAAGTTCCTGATCAACTCTATTTGTACAACTTGTGTGAAACAACATATGAAAAATGGTCTCACATCCAGTCTTACTGAGAGATGCCACCACTTTCTGTAGTACTTTTGCAAGTGCTAGGGAGGAGTAAAAAGCAAGAATTAATCCTGCAGCAATGTACTTAGAACCAGGAATGTCTTTCCTAATGTATGCCATTTTGGGGTTCCTTGGACACCCCTAACCAGTCAGATTTCACCAGGCTTGGGCACAGCTGTTACCATTTCAGATGGGCAGGACACACTCAGGATCTGGGCCATTCTGAAGGGCTTTCATTAGTGGTAAAGTCAAGGGGGAAACTTGCACTCCAGTTTTTATTGACACTGTTCATTTTCCATGAATCCCTGATTTTTAATGTCGTTTTGTTGGGTTTTGTTTGTTTGTTTTAATTAAAATGAGTCTATTCTGTAACCAGTACAAAGAACTTCTGCACTTGAGGATATGGTTTAATGGTGAACATGGTGGTGCTGGGTTGACAGTCGGACTTGATGATCTTAAAGGTCTTTTCCAATCTTTACAACCCAGTGGTTCTGTAAACTAGGTTTCCTAGATCTGAACTAGAATATATTGCTCAGACTCCACTGAACAGACTTATTCCAGATGAAACTTTGAATTTTGATTATTAGGAAGGTCACCTTATCTCTTTTTATTCAGGTTTTTCTCAACTAGTTGAGTAATATTCATCCATTCTTGGAACAGAACCAGTAGATTTTTTTCTTCATTGAAATGTACTGATTAGTCAAAACATAATACTTTGTAAGAGGAGCGTTTCAATTTTAACAAAATTATACACTAACAATTAGAGATCCCTTTCATTTATGCAGAAACATTTCATTTTACTAGTATGTTATTGTCATAGACTGAGCGATAAACTGAAAATGTAATTCTTTTTGTGTTATGGAAAAACTCTTCTGATCAGACCATTCTAATATTTACAAAGTTACTATTTATTTCCCTGTAACAATCACTGGAAATGTCTTGGTGTCTTCAGTTTCAAATTAGGATGAAAGAAAGTTCAAAATATAACAACTTCTTTTAGATTTGGTCTTCTGGGACTTTGAGATGTTCTGCTTTGAAAAGTAAGTTGGGGGAATAAAAACATGGCATAAGATATTGAAAATAATCTTTATTCATGTTCCATTAAACAGACAGTAAGGCTCTCCTCATAGTCTCTGGGCTCCATTCATATCAGGATGCACTTATAAATTCATTAGAAAACATTCTGTGCATGGTGAAAGTCCTTTGAATTCTTTACTGAAGACTCAGGTCACTCTAAATGTGATTACATGAAAATGCATAAGAGTACAGCATCACATCAACCTCACTTATTTGGTTTTGACTCAGTAACAATAAATTAGTATTCATGATGGACTCCCTTGACAAATAGGGTTATTATCAACACATGCTGTAAACATAAATCAGGTGGATATCAATAAAATTGTATTTTTGTTCTAGTCTTGTTTAGAGATCTTCCTTTGGAATGCCACATAAATACTCCAAACGCTCGCAGGAAGCTTGCCACTCATGTTATTAGTTTTCTCTGGCTTAGAGCACTGACACTGATCATTTTCTGACAATGTTTACCAACAACAAAGTTGTCCTATTGATCAAACTTCCTCTCTTTTACACTTCTTTATGTCCATGAATGCCTTACATCACTTTGCCTTGAGCCAAATGGAATTATAAACACCTAGCAAACAGCAAATGATATACATAACCATTAAGGTTATGGCTGGTTTGATGTTGTGAATGACAGCAACATATCACTACAGGAATTTGAGAGAATCAGTACTTTTATATTTCAGGAGAAAATATTAAAAGGAAAAAAAAGCAAACCAACCACCCAAAACATTTTTAGTTAAAGTTTGTCTGTTATGAGCCCCTGAAGTCTGGATTGCTCAGTTTTAGGAGGATGCATTCTGCCAGCCTCCGCATGCTGACTCACACTGTAGTCGTAGGGCATAATTATCACAGTGAATTATATCTGCAGAGAAATGCGTTTTTTTGTCTGCAGTGCGAATAGGACAAAGACTGAAAAGCAGAATCTGTCCCAGAGTGATTTGCAAAGCCTCAGATTGATTTCTTTGAAAGATCCGCATCAGTCAGTTTGTGAAAAGCATGTGTCTAAAACTGCACTCTCAGCTAGCTTGGGGTTTTTCCTTCCATTATACTGACAACATTAGAGACTTTTATACTCCATGATGATTCCACTTTCTTTGCAAACCATGCATTTATCACCCTGCCTTGCTATAGACTTAATCTAAGGCTATATTTAAAGAAATCTAAGTTTTTAGCAAACAGTAAAATAAGAGGTTTGGATCTCCAGAATGGATTCCTAATTTATGGAATATGTACTTATTTGAATAGTTTCTGCTTTCTTTTATTTTTATTCCCCTTTAAACAAATCTTTAAGTTTTGGGGAAGAAAATTTTTGTTTGTCAGGCCAGCTACTGAAGGACACTTAACTCTGCCAGTGTCCTCACTTTTATGTCTTTTGGCTTCATTTCTGTGACTCATGAGACATATACGGACAAGTAAGTGACCTTGCAAAGATACCATAAATGTTGTTATTTTAACTTAAAATTTGATTTTTCCCTGATATTTTTTTCTTACGCAAATATCTGTTTTTGGAGACTATTATTTATGACTGTGACCTCATTTGCAAACATCCCAGTGGAGGAAAGCCTGCAGTAACATTTATAGTTAATCACTTCAGAAAGTTTTTCGTAGAGCAGGTACAGTTTCCTGAATTTGGACTTCAACCTGAAGTAGTCTAATGATAAATCAATCTGCTTTGTATCTAATTTAAATTACCTTAATTGATTTGGATAAATAGCAGACTCACAGAACTTTTATGTTTGGAAGGGACCTTTGGAGATCATCCTGTCCATGCCTCTGCTAAGGCAGGGTCACCTACAGAAGGGGACACAGAAACCACCCAGGTGGGTTTGGAATGTCTGCAGAGAGGGACACACCATGACTCCCCTGGGAAGCCTGTTACTCTGCTCTGTCACCCTCAACAAAAAAGGAGTTCTTCCTCATTTGTGGTGGAACTTGTTGTGTTTTAGTTCATGGCCACTGCTCCTTGTCCTGTCACTGGGCACCACTGAAATGAGCTGGGCACCATCCTCTCTGCACCTGCCTTTGAGATACTTATATGCATTAGTGAGACCCCCTTTCTGTTTTCTCTTGACTGAACAGGCCCAGCTCCCGCAGTGTCTTCTCATATGGGAGATGCTCCAGACCCCACATCATCTTTGTGGCCTCTGCTGGACCCTCTCCAGTAGCTCCTTGTCTTTTTTGAACTGGGGAGAACTGAAGTGAACACAATACTCCAAATGTACCTCACTAGGGTTGAGTAGAGATGATGTTAATTTATTTTTTGATTGGTTGATTGATTGATTGATTGACTGATGGATTGATTTATAGAGAGATAAATACACAGATAAGCATACAGACAGAGAGGCCTAATTTTTCTCTCTTCTTCATCTTAAAAAAAATTACGATTAAATAAATTTTAATTCTATATATCCATTAAATAAGACACTCACTCTCTCTGGAACAGAAAGGAAAAAGCAAACTGGAGCATTAAATAAGAACAAGTTAGGAACACAGCTCATTGGGATTTATCTTAAGAGGATACAAAAATGAGCCAATATTTTTCTGTATAATATAAAGTATTTCAGCAAAAAAAAAAAGCAACTTCAGCAAAACAAGTAATTTTAAGCTTCAGAACTTTGTGCTGCCTCAGAGCTGAGAGAGGTCCAAAACCAGAGCTTTGAAATATTGACAAATATACGTAAATAAATACGTGGAGGTCAGCATTCATTTTGCAAAACTGTTTAATGGACTGTTTACTGTAATGTCTGAGACAGCAATACGTTATGAAGCTTGAAATGTCTCATAATATATTTCTGACCGGACTGTGCTTTCTGATAGGAAATCTGCTTTGCCTTCCCTTTGCTATGCTTAGTCTGTGGCACTGATTTTTTATCAAGCAGTTTGACTACAGACGGAAATGCTTCCTAAGTGCTTAACTGCTGCACTTTTAAGGAAAATAGGGTTAAATTGTCCCTTTGGGGCACAGTCATACTCTTTCCCTGCTACTCAATATGTGGGATAAGCTATTATCTAGCTCTCACTTTTCCGAGCACAAGATTTGGAGATGTGGTTATATCAAAACTTCTTTCCCAATTCTGTGTAATTTTCTGAGTATCACTCTTCTTCTGGCTTTCTTTTAAAACTCTAATATATTTCATAATGTTTCAGAGAATCATATTCTCTGCAGTGCCAGTGCTAGGCTGGAGGACTTGAGTGGGGAGAAGAGTCATGCAGAACATACCGGGAAGAGAATGTCAGGGATACTTAGCTGCTGGGAATGGCTGTCACAGAATCTTTCAGGCGATCCTGCTGGAAGCCTGAGAAGATGAGCAGTCACAGAGCCTCCATGTTGGGCCTATCCAGGCCAAGAGCATGGTCCTTTTTCTTTCCTGCTTCTCCATCCATACCCCATCTGCTACCAGATCCATCAGCGCTATTCCTTAGTCCAGTCTCACAACACATCTGGACTCACTAAAACACCCAGAGGTGTCAGTACCGTGTTGTACAGCGCTCCCAGTCCTGGGTACACAGTGCAGGGACACCCCAGGCACCTTGCTCAGAGCCAGAGAGAAGTTTTTATTTTGAATGAAATTAGTTCTCAGACCACCACAGATGTAGGCATGTGTAATAGAGCCCCTGCTCTGAGAAGGACATAGATCTGTGCAAAGAAATTTTAGAGAGGGTCTGTGCAAATAGGAGAGGCACAGAGTAAGGTGGGAGAGGGGGGTGGAGCCTCCTTAGGGTGTTGTCACATTTGAGTCTCTGTTCAATACACTGCAGCTGCACAATGGGCATCATCCTTGAGAAGTCCAGTCTAGATTTAACTGCAAAATACACCAAAGGCACCTTATTTATAAAATTATATTGGGTTTGATGGCAAAGTTTTGGCAGCAGTGAACTACAGGAGTGGCTTTCTGAGAAGCTGCCAGAAGCTTCCCCCATGTCTGATGGAGACAAAGCCAGCCCTCTAAGATGGACCTGCCACTGGTCAGGGTTGAGCCCATCAGTGATGGGACAATATATTTAAGAACAGAGGGAAAAGAAACTCACCCTGTGCAACACCAGCATCAGTCACAAGAAAGGAGAGGGAATATGTGGGAGCAACAACCCTGAAGACTCCCAGGTCAGTGAAGAAGGAGAGGCAGGAGCTGCTCCAGGCCCCAGAGCAGAGATTCCCCCACAGGCCGTGGTGAAAACCGTGGTGCAGCAGCTGTGCCCCTGCAGCCCATGGATGTCCATGGGGGAGAAGAGATCCACTTGCACCTACACTGGAGCAAATGGATGCCTGAAGGAGTCTGTGACCTGTGGGAAGCCTGTGCTGGAAGAGGCTTCTGGCAGGATCTGTGGCCCTGTGGGGGACCCAAGCTAGAGAAGACTGTTCCTGAAGGACTGCATCTCATGAAAGGGACTCACATTGGAGCAGGGAAAGAGTGTGAGGAGTCCTCTCAATGAAGAGGAAAGAGCAGTAGAGGCAATGTGTACTGAACTGACCAAAACTGCTATTGCCCATCCTCTTTTCAGGTTTAGTTTTTATTTCTCATTATCCTAATCTGATATAATTAAACTACCTCCCTCAAGTCTAGTCTGTTTTGCCCATGATGGCCACTGGTGAATGATCTCTCTGCCTTTATCTCAACCCACAAGTGTTTCACTATATTTTCCCTCTCCCATCCAGCTGAGGCAGGGCGTGACAAAGAAGCTTTAAAGGGAAACTAGCATCCTGTCAGGGTGGGCCCACCACAAAAATATAACCATAAGTCATAGGGTTTATATTCGCAGCCAGTGCAGTATTTTAACACCAGCCTCCCAATTTAATTGGAGTTGCAACATGACCTAAAAAGTACCTGCCCTCATCCAGGAGTGGCAGGAGAGTGCAGGAACAACCTCCGCTCTGGGGTTGAGAGCAGACCGGTGTCCACTTGGCTCAGGGTGCTGATGAGCCGATTGCCTCTGATCAGGGGATTAGGCTAAGCTCTGCTGGTGTGTGTTCGGCTTGTTAGATTCAGTGTCCTGACAAATCCCTTGATTTCTATGAGCTGGCACCCAAAAGTAAAAGATCTTTAGTGACATTTTACCTCTTACAGATGTATCATGCATGGAATAAGTGGGGAAGTTCTTTCCAGTTCATACTTAAATGCAGGGATTGCACTCTGAGTTAGCATATTTGGAAAGAAGCATTGCACGGGAGAATTCCTAAACTATAAGCTTTTTTTTTCCTAATTATTATAACAAGTGCAATTTCTAAAATTTTAATTATTTGTACTGGTTCACATTTCTTTAGTCAGTGTACTGTATTTTATTAAATAATGAAATCAAGGTTTATGTTTCCTCAATACTGACATTCAGCTGTTTAATCTTTGCGGAGAAGTGAAAAGAGCCTACTATTTCTCATGTTAATTGTAATGTAGGAGGATTAACTAAATGCATATTGGATTCTTTTTTTAACTTCCTTTTTCTTAAACCAGTTTGTTAGGTATTTGAATCTTCTCGTAGGGCTTAGTGAATATTTTGGTGAACAATTTACCCACTAAAAGTGCTGCTTTGTTCTAATTGACACTAGTAACAGCAAATTCAGCAATTGATTTGAATCTGAAAATGGGGACTATATTAATATTTACAATTAGTCTTATATTACCAAAGAAACACAGAAATATTGGTCTGGAAGAGGTCTTGTGTGTTCCTGTGTCCCTCCAGACTTTGCAATTGCTATTAGATGCTAACATTATTTAGAGATATCTATCTTACTCATCTACTAAAAACAGATTTCAAAATATTCCTTAGCGTCTCCTAACAGGTTTGTCCTGATTTGAAAATGACAAAATCCAGAAAGTAACATAGAGATATACAGAGAAAATTGCCAGTGTCTCTTTTCCTTTCAGAAACAGCAATCTTGGTGTTTATTTCTGCACAGTCTTGGGAAAACCAAATATTAACCTACTTGGAAGGAAATAAAGCCTTAGAAGTTGGCCAAGAGAAATGAAATCTAATGGAATGGGGTCTAATGGAAAAATTTCTTCTGAATCCAGTTCTAACAAGCACGTTAACTTTATATATCTGAGCAAGGCACATCAATCAGACATCCAACAAATTATTAACATTAGGAGTATCACCGTAGTCCAGCAAAAGTGAATTTTTCAGTTGCTTATCTGAATGGTTCAGGACAGGTGCAAAATACCCCAACACATTTATTTTATGGAGGTTGCTTAAAATTTATTTCCAGTTGTGCCAGGAGTGTTTTTCACTTAATCTACTATTTGTCCAAAAAATAAGCAAAAGAAATCCATCAGTTGCTTACATGGATCTCTAAAAGGGTTAATATTTACACAGGAATAAGCAGAGTTTCTATTCACTGTAAATTAGAGACTGGCACTTGTATTTCCGCCTTTAAAAGTCATCCCCTCGATCCAAAACTCTGAGAATATTTTGTACCAGTGTTAGCAAAATGCAGAGCCTCTGTGAAGTGCATACAGGCTCATACCTGGCTGTCCCTCATTCTGTCCTTCTGTTCTGCTTGGACAATGATCATGACAAAAGTCAAAGATCTGATAGGAGGGATATTTCTTGAGCCAGCTGAAGTTTTTCATATTTTCAAGTAATAGGATCATTAGGGATGATATTCAAGGATATAGAGAGGTAAGGTTTAGGGAGAGGAAGGATCTTTTATTAACTCAACTTTATGGTTTCAAAATCAGACATGCTTCAGGCATACAAACCTTTTTCTTGTGCCCTGGAAACTGGTCTCTTTTTATAACTGTATCAGCTAGTTTAATAAAAGATATTGCTTCTCCCTACAAACCTTGTCTTTCAGATTTTAAGACACATTAAAGCAAGTGAGTTCTGCCCTGCTACAAGCATTTCACAAAATTTTTATTTCAAAGCAATAGTCAGCAAAATGCTCTAACTTCAGCAATTGATATAGACACACAAAAATGTTGACTTTACATTCCTTTATATCTTTAGCCTCCACATTCCTACTTTATCCTCTTCATGCCTGCTTTCATCCTTCTCTTCTGCTGCTTTTACAAAGTGGAAGTACTAATTGCATGATCCCTCCATCTTATTGATACAGATTAAACCCAGCAGTGGTAAGTCTAGTGAACTCAGTGGGATCTTTCTTAACAATTTCTGCAAATTAAATAATACTTGTTCCTGTGTATGATATCAGTAATTGCATTTCACAGAAATTTACCTATTTCCATGCTTTTTATTTAGACATACTTCAAATATATTTTTTTAAAGCTACCATCAGAAAAATTTAAAGTGCCACATAAAAATAGGCCTGAAAAATACCAATGGGAGAAATGTCACAAGCCATCAAGCTTAATTTCCTTCTGAAGTAATAATAATTCCATAATACTTTTCCTCTCTTCTTAACCTATGTTCTGCTATTTCTCTCCAACTCATTGTACTATTCCTGTCCCATGATTCTCACTTGTCCTAATTATATTTAGTACTCATAGCTGGAGAATAATTATGAGTCAAGTATGTGGGAAAATTTTAATTAATGCTAATTTTACATTTAGATTTTTTTCTGTTTACACATATATAAATAATTATATGCAGTTCTGGAGTTACAGAATTTTTTAACCCAAAAGCTAAAATACCCAAAGTCCCAGTCTCGGATTACAGCATCAGCTTGGACAGCTGGAAAGTGAACATTACACCATTTAAAAATGAGACAATTCAACGTATCACTGGGAAGAGCAGACGGGAGAGAAAATTCAGTGGTCCGATCTCTGTCACAGAAGCTATGCACTTGGTTTTTTAAAGTGTTTAAGTAGCAATTGCCAAAAATGCAACAAGAATGTTCTCCTTTTGGGAACTCTGCTTGGTAGGAGATGATAAACTGAGCTGCTCTTTTTTCCCTCAAGACTCTCCCTTGTCTATGTCCCTGCCCCAACCTGCACTGTCCATTACAGAGCCAGTGACTCCCCAGCTGCACTGGGAACAGAGGCTGGGCTCCTCTAGCTCATAGCACAGAGGCTTTGACACTCTACAGGGTTACTCTTCGTGCCTCTGTGCCTCAGCCTGGTCTTTTCTTCCACAGTATCCAATGACCAAAGGTAGGATTCATCTGATCAGGTGTAGGAACCTGCTATGGGATAGTCATTTAGACTCTTCACGATAACCAAAAGAACAGAACACTTCAAGCATGAAATTTATCTTAATCTAAGACTGGGGTTTGATAGGGAATCTGATGAATTGCATCCTAAAAGTGCCTTTTTCTCACCACTGCATATAGTGGGCACTTGGTTTGACTATCTTGTAGACATGTGTCTTCAACCTAACCACATACCTGGAGATATAGATGGATGGTACATCTCAAATGTACTGGGTCAGGGGATATTTCCATTAAATGTTCTTGAAGTCACACTTCAATTTTACCTAAGTAGTATTTTAAGCTCATAAGTGCTCTGTTCGTTCTGGTTTTAGCTAATTAACCTCTTTACACACTTCTGGGAAGCTGTGCAGGTATCTGTATTCACCTTTGAAAATTTGGTTCTTAAGATATTAAGTCCAATTCTACATTGTTTCTAAATTCCTAAGTTTCTACTGAAAATGTTAGTCCTGCACCTAACATTTATATAACATTATTTTGCAGATAAATTACTAAGTGCTCTAAGCCTGTCTCATAGAAATTACTTCATCTACCCTCAAATAAAATGGGGACATCTAAAATATGAAAGCTGATTAACTCTCAGTTATGCCTAACAGCACTCTTTCTGCTTCTCTTTCTTAAAAAAGGTTTGTTTGCACGAAAATCTTTCTTTGGAAAGACTTTGAAACCTTTATTACAACTGAAATTAAATTAATCAATCTATATTTAAAACATGGGTAGTCAAAGTGAATAAAAATGTACTACTGCAAAATTTTCTGCAGTATTATAAAAATAAAAATTTTGTTGACTTTCTAACATTGGATAATATATGACAAATAAAAGGTCACAGGAATACTCTGGTTTTCACATTTCTAATTTTAGAATAATGGTATTCAGGTTTTGGAAAATTTTAAACAGACCTAACTTTTCAAACTGGTTTTCCATAGTTCTCATTGGCAAAGAGATTTAATCATAGAATCACAGAATGGCTTTTGTTGGAGGGGACCTTAAAGATCATTCAGTTCCAACCCCCTCGCCATGGGCAGAGACACTTCCCACCAGACCAGGGTGCTCAGAGCCCCATCCAGCTTGGCCTTGAACACTTCCAGGGATGGGGAGTCTACAACCTCTTTGGGCAACATTTACTTGAATCTGAATAAAAACATTCACTATTAAAAATAATTATACTTATTTTATTATAATGCTAAAGAAATAAATACATATACACTAAACAAAAGTTTTAAGAACACTTTTCAAATTAAAAAAAAAATCTTGTGGAATTGCATAATTGATAGAAATTTCATTATTTTGGCCTGAAGATTGTTATCATCATAAGAACAATTTCTGCAGTCTGGTTTGGCCATCCCAAAAATACTACAAGTCAGAACTACATCTCAAGAAAATTAGAAATTTCCTTCCATTTTTTCCCTCCTGCTCCTAGACTGCAGTAACTAACTCCCAGGGTGTGCTACCAACCTCGTTTCTATTGCAGTGAGACAGAAGCGGATGAGGCAGGGCTGCGGGAGGTGGCACTCACCTGCTGTGTGACTCAGAGGTACCAGGATCTGGGGGTTTAGAGTGCTAGGAAAAGCATTAGAGAGATGCTGAGGGAGAACAGTGTCAGCCACAGATTAGAAACAGATGAAACATCACGCACAAGGCTGGCTGTGTCTCAGCATTAGTGCTGGGACTGGGGAGAAAAGGCTGTGGCAGCAACTGGGTGTACTGGTAGACCTGCAGTGCTTACTACAGGAGCTGAATCACAAACTTGGAAATTCTGTAATTGTCCCTGGCTGTAACTCACATCAATCAGCAGCAGAAATATCATATGAACTTGTGTGTATTTTCTACTTGCATTTGAAAATAATGTATTTATCCTATTCCATTAGTGTATTTTAATAAGCATTGCTTTGGGACAGTATGCCTGCCAATTTATGTTTATGAGACTGTCAACAGAATTTACATGCCTAAGAAAATATGATACAACATTGCCAAAGCAGGGACTGCCTGTCAAATGAGGTTGTCATGGAGAAATGAGACATAGGAAAGCTCATACATAAAGTGGCACATGGAGAATGCCAGGGATTTTTTATTCCCCCTGTTGAGCTCAATAAATATTTATTTCAGTAAGAGAAGGGGTAAGAAAATAATGAAATTATGAGCCATATTGTGCAGTCATTTTTATTTAGGAGAACGTTTCATTGAAACTGGCCCGATACAAAACCACACCAGTAAGTAAAGTTCTTGCATTCTGTATCGTGCATTTAGAAACAAATTTTTTTGCAGTTTAAATTTTTCCTGGCAGCCGCCTGGCCTGCCTTGAAAATGAGCAAGTCGAGACTAAAGGTAATTTTTGAAGTGTGCCTTTGGGCTGGCTTGTTGCTGACCACTGGAGTGGCTCTCAGGAGTCTTTGGGAGCTGATATTAATTAGACAGCTCCAGACAGCACTCAGACTGGTGCTAAAGTGGCTAGAGAATTTGAAGGTATTTAATGACCTTTTTGAACTTCTGCTCATATCAGTACTGAACAATTTGGGATTTCAGAGAAAAATACAAAGACAAATTCTTATCCAGCCTGACAAAGCAGGCAATTCAGTCTCTACGAGATACAGGCAGTGACACCAACTTGACACATGTCAAGGAGATAGGAGGTAGCCAAGTGCTCTGGAGTTGTTTCCCTTATCATAATTTTAATTGCTCCAGGGAGAAGATTAGATGCTGCTTGTTATTTACAGTTAATTCATAAAATGGTGATTATATAATGAGGGAAAACATTGAGGGGAATATCACTTCAATTTTCAAACTCTCTAAGTAGAACTAATTCTCCCTGACTTTAACTAAGAAATTACTATTGAAACCTAAGCAACTCATCTAGGCTTCCTTAAGAGAGATATAGTATCCTTGAGACCATGATTTATCACCTCATAAATTAGGTGAAATGATTTGTTCCTCAAAAGCCCTTTTTTTCCTCCAGTGGCACTAAAGGTACCCCAGAGAGGCCTGGAATTTATAATAACGAATCCCTGAGGATTATAGAGCACCCTGAGCTGACACCTATGATGTGGTCATGGACTTACAGTCTGAGGTGATATTTGCCACTGGTGTTTGTGTCTTAACTTGCTTTGGCTCCAAAGAGATCCAAGACCAGTTGCAGCTTCATTCTTTGGTATCAAGGGCAACTTCAAATTGCTGATGGCTATGGGGAACCTTGAACAACCAGCAAAAACAGCTGAATCAATTACAGTGTGACATTCACCTGGACCATCTGTGAATAATTGGCATCCATTCTTTGTGGACTTCCAAAGCTATACCTATTTCCCAGGTGCTCTCCAAACATCTTTGAGAATTTTGGTATCCAGCGCAACAACCAGCTACCAACCAATCAGTTTGTTAATTGTATACATGTACATTTCCCTCCACTTACCTCCTGCACAAGCATTCCAAGTGAAATTTGGTGTCCCTTCCAACTCAAACAATTGTATGATTCTATGAAACTGATGTGTGGAGAGTGGTAAACACTATCTAATATTTTCAGTCTGGGTAAATTATTATTTGCATTATTTTAAAGTTGAATACACCCCTGAGTATGAATCTATGCATTTTTCTTCAGAGTTAATTGCTTTAAATATCTGACCAACAAGTTATTGTAAACTGTAAGAAGTATAGAGCATATAATCCTGTGCTGTATAACTTTCACAAGATGTAATGGTATGCTAGCATATTATAAATACACTAAAATAATTTATTTATTATATTCCATTAGTGTATTTTAACAAGCATTGCTGTGGGACAGTATGCTTGCCAATTTATGTTTATGAGACTGTCAAGATAATTTACATGCCTATGAAAATAAACAACATTGCCAGTGCAGGGTCTGCTTGTCAAATAATCTTGTCAGGAAAAAATGAAACATTACCAAGCTGAAGAGTAAAGCATATTCATTATTGTTGGCTACACAGATTCTAGGTGACACAATGAAATACATTTATGCCATTTTTCATGTACCATATGAATAAAAAAATGAGGGAGAGGGGTACTTCAGGCTGCCATATATTGTACTGTACAAAACAGATTTAGCACTCTATCACAATTTTTTCTTCAAAATAATAAAAATAATATTAAAAAGATAGAAATACCTGAGCCCCAGTAACTTTAGTGGGCAAAATAAAATGTATTATTCATCTGGGAAACTAAAAGTGCTACACAAAATCATGACTACTTCCCAATGGTTAAGCTGAAATAAAATAGCTGCAGAGCTGTCTAGGGCTGAAAAAAATTACTGGGAAGAGTTCATTCAGGAGTTCTGACTAGATAATTATTGAGCTGCACTGGCAAATTCTACACTTCCCTGCCAATTACATCTTCCAGGCCATGGCTTTTGGAATAATTTAAAGCAGCGAGATTTAGAATCTTGTTCTCATAATTCCCCATAGACAGCTAACTCTGCATGCCCTTATTCAGGAGACAAACCCCAAACTGTAAATGTACTCTCCTCCAAATTCTCCCTAAGCATGGAACTGTCCTTGGAAACAGCCTCAGAGACAAAATGTATCCAGGAGGAAAAAAATTACCCCAAATCATGCCAAAGCAGATAAATAAGTCTCTCACTAAAGTCTTCAGAATGATCACCGTTACTGGCAAGCAGTGAGAATGACTTCAGAGAAAAATGGATAAGAGGCATACAAAGGGAGGTCAGTGTTTATCAAAGACTGTAAAGGTATTCTCATTTACGTGGAGAGATTGCCTGTTCACAGAGCAAGCATCTCAGACGTGAATAATCTCTGCAGTGCACGGCACAGAGCGTGGCGGCAGCCGATGCTATCGGCAGCAGCAGAGAGACAGACAATAAGCATGAGGATGATGAATGAAGAACAGGGATAGGGCTGAGAATCACAGGAGGGATGATAATTCAGTACCAGTGAGATAAATTAGAGGGGTACAAGATGAAACTCAGCTGGCTCAGATATGTATATGCACAGAGACTGAGGAGAAAGCTGGCTGCTGAAGGAGACTGCTGCTCAGACGGGGCCACACCGGAAAGGGAAGGTGAGCTGTCCATGAAACTTACTTCACTTGCCTTTCCCATGAACAACCACTGTAAACTGAACCACTAGATGCCCTAAAAATCTGGGACCAAGCAGATCTGAACCTGCTGCTTCAGGCTGGCCTGGCCCTTCTACTGCAATCTCCATCTGAGTATCTCATAAGTACAGTCAGTTCTTGGCCAACAAGCCAGTCCCACAGTAGAAACCTCACTACTATACTTCCTGTGCTTGTTGCAACAGATTACATGAAAGACAGCAAAAAGATGTTTTAAGAGTCTTTCCAAGCTAAAATTTTGCTGGAGGGGATATCATGCTAGAGGTCATTTTATAATGATGGTCTGGTGGATCTATACTGGCTTTTAAGATGGCAGCTGCACCCTTTTGCTGGCAGCTGTATTTTATAGCCAATATTCAACTAGAAACCTTGCCTCCAGAAGCAGATGGCAAGACAGACTTTAATGGGACTAAGCTGCCTTTCTTTACAACTTTCTTGATAAAAGTCTAAAGCCTATCAGGTAACAGGTTGGATTTCAGTCAGATTTTTATAGGGTTGTATGAGAAGACTAAGTCACAGTTAGAAAACAAGCCAAAAAATGTTTATTCCTCATTGATTTTTAAAGTTTGTTAGATCCCAAGTGCAGAAATTTGGATTGATTAATTTGGTATTAAAAAAAAAAGAGTGAAAAAAGAAAAAACCCAAAAAGATAGTGTTGCTCTGTCACCCATTTTAGATTCACAATGAGAAGCTTCAAAACATATTTGAGTGCAACTCTATTTTGGAAACACAATTAAATGTCTCAAAATAGCAACAAAACAAATGCCCAGTAAAACCAATATGAACTGGGAGTCATGTTGAAATAATAAGAATGGAGTCAGGTACTCTATGGAGGTGATACAACAGAAAATCATAGAATGGTTTAGGTTGAAAGGGACCTTTAAATATCATGTGGTCCAACAATCTCCACCATGGACAGGAACATCTTCCACTAGACTAGGTTGCTCAGAGCCTCATCCAACCTGATCTTGATCACTTCCAGGTATGTAGAAGCCTCTCTGGACAACCTGCTCCAGTGTCTCAGCAACCTCACAGTAAAATAATAGGACATTCTTATGTCCAACCTAAATCTACCCTCCTTTAATTTAAAACCCTTGCTCTTTCTCCTGCCACTACAGGTCCTTGTAAAAAGTCTCTCGCCATTTTTCTTATAGCCCCTTACGTACTGAAGATCCACGTGTTGTGTAGCAGGATAAGTAGAAGTGAGATAAATTGCACAGAGTGGTAATGCTGTGATTAATAGGGGAAATATTTTCACAAGAGAATTAGGATAAGTTAAGACAGGCACAAAGTAAGGTTTGTCCAGAATCCTTCTCAGTACACATCAGTCCTGCCCCATAATAAACTCTGCATCCTAGCACTAGACCTCTGGAGTAGGTGCTTCCAATTGTGTGGCAATATCTGATTTGAGCTGTTATCTATACAAAATTGGATCTAGCTTTCTTCATAGCACTCTATCACATCCCCACGCGTCTTTGCTGTTAATTTAATTAACACTTTTCTCCAGCTCTTTCCCCTCTGTGTAAGCTTCCATCTATTTATTTGTATTTTCCACCAGATTTTTGACTCTCGAGTTGTGTGAAATATTTTTAGGTACACTACATCTAATGTAAAAGTATCACAAATCAATCTGCCTTTAACTTCTCAGGCACATATATATCCTGTTCTAATGTGGCCATTTATGCTACTGTGTAATACATCTTCATAGTGTTGGCTTAATCACAAATGACAAGTGTTGAAAATGTAATAAAGACAGGGACGCATTAATCCATTTTGTATGAAAATGTGAAAAGGTAATCAGATTCTGAATGGCTGTATGCTTTAAAAATATACTGGCTGAGATTTCTTTTTCCATTCGGGATTCTCACCAGAGATTCTGATTAGAAAGATTTCAGTATATAATTGACTTAAAATATTACGATTGTGCCAAAAATGCACTGAGGAAGTTTCCTAAAATTAGAGATGAATCTCAATCAGTAATGTGATGACCCCAAACCTTCTGATATACTTTAAATAATCAGGGAATCTGTATTCCTTTTCTTTTTACAGACTCTTATACACCTTGCCCATGGGTAGAAATGCAGGGTGTATCATTACCATTTCCGTTTCTGAATATCCAGAGCTAATTAAATAATTATTGTTAATAATTATTCCAGTCTCCACAGGCAGCTAAGGCTACCTTCTTACAAAAGTCTGTATTGAGAAATATCATCTCGGGTTTTTTCCCCCTGCAAAAACAAGAAATAGGAAGAAAACTTGCATTCTGTTCAACAGACACTCTTGTAGCATATTCTTCCCCATCCATCACTGTGTAGCACGTATTTCCCATGCCCTAAAAAATCTATGCAGCCTGACATAAGGAAACTTTTTTGTTGTTTTTTCTGAGTTTTGGGTTTTTTTAGGAAAAAGAACAAATTCTTTGCATGTTACTTTTTCTCACCAGCCTACTTGGAGACTAAGGTCATAGCATTGAGATGATTTAATTACTCCAATTTGCCTCTTCAAATAACTGTCTAGCCTAAGCTACAATCCAGTCATCTGTAATACTTTCAGATTCACTTCATCACATTTGGTAGCTCAAAGACTGGCACTTAAATCCATCTGTGGCAGTATCCAAAAAGGATCTTCCCACTGGTAAATATTCTAGTTCCACATCTATTTCCCATTCTGTGTAAAAGAAACATCTCCCAGACCAAAGTTACATTATAAAATGAAGACCATTTTAATTGTGATCATTCTCTGTTAAGCCTATAAATCAAATGATTAAGCCTACAGAAGTCCTGACGAAACTGAAAATATTTCTTTAGTTATTTAACTTTGAACAATTATATTTCAATGTCATTTTAACTCTTGAGCTGATTGCACCACTGAAAATGTAGCTTCTTACAGCACAGTATCACTGGTATAGTTCGGCAGTGTGGCATTTTACTTCTTTGTGCTTTTTATCAATTTGAAGTATTTTAGCTGCAAAACATCAGGGTCAGATTTTCAGATGCTTTGCAGAGTTTATTACAGAGCCTCAAGAGCTGATAGCTCTAGACATCCTGCCTGGGAATTATGGTGATTTAATAATTTCAGCAATCTTACAGTTTCATCATTATTTCCAAAATAACTGAAGGAGTTCAGCACACATCATAGATACTTTTCTTCCTGCATGAAACCTAGTAAAGGGTAAAATCTTTTCAGCATGAAAAAAACATTTGCAACATGTAAGCAAGATGTACTCCTAAATGTGGAGTGGAAAGGTAAATGATTAGAACATTTCCCACAAGCCTGTGCAAATTATATAAAACCAAAAATTGATCCTGTCAATCATTTTTCATTTAACACTTTCAATTAACTTGAAATGCTGTAGGATGCCACTTTAAATTATCTACTTAATAGAGTAGGAAGGGGAAGGATTGGCTTCCTGCTGTGGCTAAGGCAGTCCAAAACCAAAGTGGATTCAGCTCTATCTGCGGAGCTCCTGTGTAATCTAAAGCTGTTCATCTTGCAGCAAAGCCACAAAAGAAAGATGATGGTGGATCACCTCCTACAGAGATGGGTCATGGCCTTGCTTCAGTGGGTTTCTCCAGGGAGTTCTTGTACTATTAGTAACCTCCTAAGACAAGCAGAAGGGAATCCATTTCAATCTTTGCTGGCAGCATACGAAGTAATACTTTATCTAAACTAAAATTCTATTTTAACCTCTATCTTGTTTCTTTTTAATCAATGTTTTAATGAATAGCACTGAGACCATGTCCACATGTGTGAACTACAGTAATGGCATTTCAGGAGTAACAGAGATGAGGAGAGAATTAATTTATTTTTCACAATGATTGTTTATACAAGGTTTCTGTGAGTCACAAAATAGGTTATAAATGAGGGAGCACTGGAACAGCACCTCCTGAGCTCTACTTTGTAAAGAAACTTTAAATAAAAATGAAAATGTCACATTCATGCACAGTGCATTTCACTCTGTTCCCCTTTAATGTTGAAGAAAAACTCAGCTTTATTATATAAGTTAGCACAGACTATCATATCTTGGTAAAACCCTTAGATAAATGCCAAAGACAAATTTCTACAATTATTTTTGACTCACCAAATCTTTTACAATCTATGTGATAATTTTGTTGCTCTTTAGGAGGAGTGAAATACTATATATGCAGTTCTGCCTCCTGTAGTTCTACACTATTTCAAAACAGACAGATAATACAAAGGCTACTGGTTGATACAGATCCTTCCATAGTAATTCATACGGATGTTCAGGAAAACAGAAGCCACCAGCATGTCAGAGTGCTTTGAACACCATGGCATTATAAGGAGAATATCCAGGTACAGGATGAGAGGCATAGTTTTGAACCTCTATTTAGACTAGGGCTGAATAATACTTCTGTGAATGCATTTTATATGTCTTCTGGATCAGGACATAGGCGGTTTCCACTGAAAACTTCAGGTTTGCTATGTATGTAGCAGCTCTATACCTGAGTTTATATATGTGTCAGTAGGTACAGAAATGAGGTGGCTTTGACCATGCTAGATGTGAGTCAGTTAAGCCTTAAAATACTTTTTTTTTTCCTGCAGAGAACAGTGAAGATAGGTGGCACACAGACCATTTAGTCATGTTCACATATATAATATAAGCTCATAGTATAGACTGAGAACTGCAGCAAGTTACCTTCCCATCCTGAAATGAGACATGATACTTGATCATATAAATACCCTCTATCCAGTTCCATGGAAAATGGACTAAAGTTGACCTTTAGTCACTGTTCTTTGCATTTTAAAGTGCTTTCTTCTTTGTAATCTATTGGTGAGAGGCGGTTATGGTGGAAGATTCATTACTAAATGCAAGGATCTGCTTCTGAGTTTGTTCTCTGGCTTTTCTTAATAAGGGAGATGAGTAGGGACTTCTGCAAATGATTTGTCTCATCTCAAGGCAGACACCTGAAAAGGCATATGAAACTTGCCCTGTGGGAAGAGATGGGATGGAGTTGAGCTGTGGGCTGTAGGATGTGCCCGCAGAAGCACATGGCAGCACAAAGGAGCACATGGCGGCACAGGGAGGCTTGTCTCCGCCAAACCCTGGGGGGAGGAGGTGTCACACGGCAGAGCCCTGCGGAGAGGAGCCTGCCGGAAGCTGACAGGCAGGTAAACAGTGCGTGATCACCCCATAGAAGGACATTTAGAAAGTGTGTTGCTGGTGTAGCAACATGGGATAGGTCACGTAGTGAGAATTACCATGTAAGGAAATATTGTGCCTTGAAAAAGTGTAGAAAACCAGCTCGTTTCCTTTGAATAAACGATTCAGATTCCCTGCCGGTCTGGGTGTGTGTCTCAATCGCTACATTGCCCGAGTGAGGCTGTTTTCTCTCCATTATCACAGAGGGAGACCAAGGTGATTAATACACATGTAAGCATCTACAGAGACCTAAATTTAGGGAAGATGAAGCTCATTTTGTGCATAGCTGAGGGAGTGATAATTAGCAAATAGTATCCCAATAACAGGAAGATGAAAGAGATACTTAGGATGAGTGACTGAAGTATCTTCCAGTGTAACTAAGCATAATGTAAACTGGCAGTGATGCAAGGCAGTTTATGAAACCTGCTCCACAAGCACACTGTTATCAGTGTTTATAGATGTATAGATAGGCACCTAGATGGGCTATGACCACATCTCCTGCTGCAATGTTATCATATTGTGTGTAATACATATAATATATATCATCTGCAAGCAGATTCTGAGGAAGGAAAAAGCAAGGCTACAAATATTCCTTCTCTAGACTCTGCTGTTACTTCTAATATATTATGTTTCTTCCGTGGTTCCTTTAGAGGGAACAGATAGGGAAAAAAACCCGAAAATTAATGTATTTTGACTAGTAGTAGAAACAGGAAAGAAAAATAGAATTGTAAGCCTGGCTATTTCATCTGGGATTATCTCATAGGTGGGATTTTATAAAATAAAGTTGGGGTTACTGTGGTGTATTCCCAACCTGGAATTCTCCATATACCGCCCAACAATTTCTATAGATATATAACTTCTCTAACTTTAGTTGTTCTCTATGTAAAGCCCCATTACAATTTTAAGTCCAGGTGAGTACAATCTTGTCAGTAACCAATGCACGTCTGATACCATAGAAGGTACAAAAAGCACTGCAGGTTTATATTTAAACAACTGAATAAATCTACCAGCACAGGTGTCTGCCTTCAGATTAAGTCACTGAGATGGTGATAACCAAGTGACATCTGGATGTTTAAGGCTGAGCTGCTATAGCCCTTGATTCACCTGCCAAAACACATGCCTCTAAGTGCTATTTGAGTTATCTTATGCCATGTGGGGCTCGGAGCTACATGAAGCTGATAGATATGGCACAGGAATTACAGGCGGACTAGTCACCTGCGCTGGCATGAAGACCAGCAGAGACAGCCCAGAATATCTTCCATGGTACCAAATACCCACCTTCCAAATCAAGCCCTAAGTAGGTCAGTGGCAAGGTGAATATGAGTCAGCAATGCCCTGGCAGCCAAGAGGGCCAACCACATCCTGGGGGGCATCAGGTACAGCATCACCAGCCGGGCAAGGGATGGGATTGTCCTGCTCTGCTCTGGGGCAGCATCATCTCGAGTGCTGGGCACAGTCCTGGGCACCACAACATAAAAAAGAAATTAAACTATTAGAGAACACCCAAAGGAGGGCAACAGAGATGGCGAAGGGCCTGGAGGCAAAGTCATATGAGGAGTGGCTGGGGGCATGTGGTCTGTTCAGCTTGGAGGAGACAGAGGGGAGACCTCACTGCAGTTATAACTTCCTTGTAAGGGGAAGAGGAGGGGCAGACACTGATCTCTTCACTCTGGTGATCAGTGACAGGGCCTTAGAAAATGACCTGAAGTTGTGTCAGAGAAGGTTTAGGTTGGATATTAGGAAAAGGTTCTTCCCCCAGAGGGTGGATGGGCACTGGAACAGGTTACCCAGGGCAGTGGTCACAGCACCAAGCCTGACAAGAAGCTTTTGGACAATACTGTTGCACACATGGTGTGACTCTTGGTGCTGTCCTGTGCAGGGCTAGGAGCTGGGCTTGATGATCCTTGTGAGTCTCTTCCAGCTCAGGATGTTCTGTAATTCTGTGGTTCCGTGATATTTAATGGAGTTGGCAGAATTATTTATACAGTCCCAGAATCCACTTATGGATGATCAGATGGAGTACTTCCACCTTAACTTTGGTGTCTGACTTTTGGATATACAGAGTTATTGACAGTTATGTTAGCAGTTTTGTTTCATGGAAGATGGCCGTGTGTTAAACAGGCTTTTGGCTACATACCACGGCTAACTGTGTAGTATAAGCTTCCATGGGTAAATGTATGTTGACTACAACGAGGGACTGAATTAGATAATAAATAAATAAATAAATAACTGCAGTTTGGTTGCTCAGGGCCTTGCAGTCTCTGACATTGTTATAAATCAACGCTGTACACTTTGTATACTGCTTCATGTTTTATAAGGCAACTGCCACCCTGGTCTTGGTATCGAGCTTTGGGTATTGCTACTTGTTCTTTAATTAAGTTACTGTAAATATAAGTTAGAGAAAAATATAAAGTTTAAAATTGAGATAAAAATGTCAATTGTATTAAATTCAGTCAAATAGACAAAGCTGACTAGACAGAGCAAATCACTTTAAAATGATCCACAAGTGATTAACGTTACTTTTGTTTGAATCAGGCTCTGTGTTGTCTTTAAATCTACATCCTTAATCTGTACAGTATTTAGCTACACATGACAAAACAAGATGTCTTCTGCTCTGACTAAAGCTACATGCCATCTTGAAAGCTCTTACAGAAAACACTGGAAAAGCATTAATGCTTATTTTCAAAACGTGTCACCTAGAAGTAGATATTTCAGTATCAATAATTACATCTTATAATTCAATAACTAGCAGCTCTTCTAGATGATTTCTAATTGTAGTATAAAATGTAAATTCTATTTCTGTTTACTCAAATCACTTAGGACTAAAGAGTTAAAGTGTTACATTAGTACCTTATTCTGCAAATCATTTCACTGATTACTTGTAGATACATATTCCATGGAGTATGCTCATCAACGTTACTGAATCAGAGAAAATAAGATTAGAAAGGACTTAAAGGTCACTCAGTCCATTTTCTTGTCTCAAGCCATGATCAACAATACTTAGAAAAGTATGATGGATGAGGGAGATTTTTAGTCTCTGCAAAATCTCTTTCAGCAATGCTTATTTTGATAGTTAGAAAATGTTTCCATTAGGTTTAAACTCATTTTCCTCTACTTCAGTTTAAGTCCACTGCTTCTAATTGAACAATGCTCATAGAGGAAACTCATTTGTCTCTTTTCCTCTACGCATTTGCTGAAGACAAGCTATCATCCCTCCTTTAAGGATTCTTTTTTTTTCTAAAGGAAGCAATCTGAAAGTGCCTGCAAGAGGTCAAGCTTTCTGACCAGACCCCAAGTGCATTAGTAGATCTGAATTTCTCTGAGTAACCTCACCAAGTCTCCAATCCTTGGCCCAGGAGCACTATGTAAGTGTTGAGCCCAGTGCTCACCTGCCATGGTGAGGGTGGGTGCGCGTCCTGTCTTGCCCCTGCCTGTCCTGATCTGTTCACTTGACGTGCCAGTTGACCTCAGACATTTTGTACTTGTATGATGCTCACGAAACTTTCACTGCAGAGTGTTACCGTGCAGACCTGACCCTGCTTGAGTATTTCACCCAGGTCTGCCAGGCCACCAACTGACATCTGCTATGGTCACCCTCAGTGCCTAACTTGGCTTCCTTTGTTCTGCGTCCTGTTCCTGCTGCTCCGTGGTAGAAACATTTTGTTTCCCTCCCATTGGAATTGTCTTGAATTTTTGGGTTTTCTTCATCTTTTTTTTGCTGATTTGTAAAGATCATTTTGTATTCTAGTCCTTCCCTCAAATCTCAATGCAGCCCCTCCTGGCTTGGTGCTGATTAGTAATTAAATAAGTATACACTTCATGCTTTTGAAATAATTAAGGGAAATATCGAGTGGTGGCAGACTGAAGACAGACCTTGTGAAATTCCACTTACAGCATCCTTCCAACTTGGCAGTGAACCTTAATAGCTACTTCCCCAGTATGATATCCTTCCCTTCCAGCCGTGCCATATTTCTTTAGCTTGTTTAAGAGAGACCTGCTGAAGTTTAGCCACACAATCTCTGTTCCTTCTCTCTTTTTTCAGGAAAGCTCTTAACTTCTCACACAAGGAAGCTGAATAACTATGACATGATTTGTTCTCGGCTGTTCTTCATCTCCTTATAAACATGTACTAGCTGTATACATGTGGTTCAATTATTTATTCCAGTATTTTCACAGGAACTGAAGGTCAGCTGCTAGGTTACTCCTTACACCCATTAAAAATAGACAATACGTTTTCCTTTGCCAGGCTTCTGAAGCCACACTAGTCCTTATGAGTTCACAAAGTTGCTGACCCTGAGACTGTTCAAGTCAGTTCCATGAAGTGAATTTCATCAAGCTCAGACAGTTCAAACTTATCTACCTGCTCTCTAATTGGCTCATGTCACTGCTCTTCTGGCCCGAGATTTTACTGCTCCTCGTTCACGGTGACGTAATGAGCTGCCTGATGAACACTGTTATTGTCAGTGGAGGCTGAAGCAGAAAATGCAGTAAATGCTTTGACTCTTCTTTGTATCGCCTGTCAATAGCTATCTCTCCTTGTTAAGCACCAGATCAACTCTTTGCTTGATCTCCCTCTTCCCTGGTAACATATTGCACTTACAGAGGATTCTTGTTTTCTTGTCACCCTTGCTAGAACATTTGCTACATTTTTCCTTGTTAAATGTAAGTTTCTAAATCTGCTTTTAGCACCTAATAGGAGCAGACTGCTTTTTCAAGGATGCTAACTGGATCATTTGTGTATCTGAAGATTCTGTTCAGGTGCTTAAATGCAGATTTACATCTCCAGCTTTAAACTTTGAAGTCTGAAATTGCTGGCTTATGTAAAGAAGTATCACATCCATTTATCTGCTTTCAGTAACAAAATAGGAAAGGGGGGGAAAAGACAAATACTATATCCAATTTAAAGAAAAATACTATATCCAATTTAGCAGACCTTCAATCTTTTCAAATGTTGTTGTTTTCTTAATTTATTTAAAAAGCACAAGCTCTTTCTTTTAATGCTTTTGTTAATTCTTCCAATAAAACAATTCTTTTCCTTTCACACATGTAACAGTCAGAAGCTTATTTCTTGATTTAAAATTAAAGCAATTACTTACAGCATTATTTCCTTAATAGAAAAGCCTTAAACAACCTCCCAATTTAGAGTGCCTCAGTGATTTCTATGAAGTGGTTATCAGTGGTGTCTAGCTTCATTTCCACTGCAAAATAGAAGAATCTTGTTAATATTAACTCATCCTACTCTTTCAGGCATTCTGAACAGCTTTAAATTATTTTTTCCCCTTTAAAACAGTGAGAGAAAGAATTATCTTATGCCTAGGGCTACAAACTAGGTTTCCAACAGAAGTAACTCCACGTGGCTCCTGTTCACGAGCACTTCATGACCAGAAAAAAATCAGCTTCTGCCTTGTCCACACAAACATCTCTCTAAGCTGCCTAAATGCAAGGGTACTCTGTTATAAGAGTTAATTAAGAAAATTACTGAATCTACGGACTGCAAACTCGATTGTGCATATATTATCTTATCCATCTGTGATGACATATCAGATTTGCTGTATGTGTAGAGTTTTTCATTATGTGTCAGAGTAGTAACAGACTTAATGACAATGCCTTATTGAAGCTATTTTATTATTTACACAAGAAAATCATATCAGGATTTTTATACTTGTGATGGTTATCCATGACTTGTTTCCCTGGATCCAACTTTTCCCATTGACAGATGATGTCAGCTTGTTTTCCTCATCCCCTAGACCAGACAGACTGAGCTGCTGTGTCACATTGTGCCAGAGGGTTTCACAGGGATTGCAGAGGTATCTGTTACACAACAACTGGATGCAATCACCAAATGTCTTGAAATGTTATAAAAGATATTTTTTTTTTTTTGTTTCTCCTCTTAACTCATGCTTCAGAGTTCAAAGAGCAATTCTGGTTTGAGTTCCGAACATACTGGCAGAAAGAGGCACCCAGCCTGCTTAACTTCAGCATGAAATATAAAGTAATGCAATGGATAAGAGCACCCTCTAATGAAATGCACTGGGATCAGTTCCGCAGCCTCTTCTGATTTCTGCGCATTGTAATCACCATGTACAACTTCCTTCTTCCTCTTACTCTGGGGGTATCAAAAAGAAAAAAAAAA
>VZTD01000745.1:321194-394175 GCA_013397725.1 Rhagologus leucostigma | reverse complement strand
AAAAAAAAAAAAAAAAAAACCCAAAATGAGGTGTAAGTAAAAAAAATACCTACAAATAAAGTAAAATATATCACCATGGCTAGTCTAGGTATGCATAATAAAACTGATATATATTCAACATAAGCGAGGAATTGAAGTGTCTCATATACATTTTAACACACTAAAAATAATTGAGCATTTAATTGCAAGAAAGAGACAGAAATTATTCATTTAAAAGATGCTTGAGGTTTTGAAATTCTATTTCCATAATCATTATACTAAAAGAAGAATTATTTTATGTTGGTATCTCACTAGTCGAATTTTTCCATTCTGGATTTTAGGGTTGTTTATTTCAGTGGAAGGGAGGAGCTGAAAAAGTGATAACTTCTGGGTTTTTTGTTTAAAGATACTGCTTGAAGACTTGTTGAATGTTGCTTGAAGAATTATTGATCTTGGCCTTTTTTGACACTGTCCAGTGTGTCTTTTCTACACTTTCAGGCAAAGATGTGTTATTACTTCTATTTCAGTCATACTAATTTTTCACAACAGAAAACATGCTCAACTTAGTGTTCCTCAGCAATCTGAAATGGCCAAACTCTGGGAGAGGAAGTGAGAAGCTATTGGGAGCTCACTGATGTGGCTCATTTCTTACCATTGTTGTCGGTCAGCCAATAGACTCAGACTGAGGTGCACCTATTTTTTCTACAGCTATTCATCAGTATTTACCTTCTACATGCACTCCCACTAACACCATTCACCCACTGAGTCTACATGTTGGTTCTGCTTTGTACCTGACAGGTAACGGATGTATTTGAGGTTCAGGGGATAAATGATTTCACAGGTAAGGGACTTTTGACAGGGCTGGAGGATGAACTTCAGTCATTGTAAATCAGAGAGTCTGTGATCACTTTAATATCAAATTATTACTATGATTATGATTAAATCCATCAAGTGTTTCCAGAAGCTTCAGTCTCTATTTTCAATGGCAATAGTGACAAAATATGTAGGTGAGGAAGTGTTCCTATGCAGGAGATGCATGACAATTTGTAGGCTCTCAATGTCCTTCAGACAGAACTCTAGATGCAATGTTTTCGACTTATAACTATTCCAGAGTGCACCTGTAATAAATAGATCCCAGCTTGTACAGCTCTTTGAATATAAAATTGTCTCAAAATCAATAAGTTTCTCTGTGATGAAAAAATTATCAGTATCAATACCAACTTCATTTCACCCACAAGCTTGTGGCCAGTTTACTCAACATGAGGAGTAGCCAGTCTTTAGGAGTTCATAATTCAGACATATGCACATCCTAATCTTCCTGCAGAGAAGACATAAATCTCACATAACGGAGTGTATGGAAGAAATAGGGCAAGGGAGAAGGGAGAACTCCAGGTGTGCTTCACAGTTGGAATATGGCAATCTCTCTCAGGAATACTGAAACTTTAGAGCATGTATCATGGATCCAGATGGACCTAAGCTCCTCTTTGAGAAGGAGTTTGGAAAACAAGGGGGTTCTTTCTGATGCTCATGACTCAGTGGGAGTGTCTCCCTGACAATTTTGTCTGACCTTATTCTCTAATCATGAAATAATCAAGTGTACCTTGTCAATGAATTTTGTTAAACCCCTGTTGCATTTACTATCAAACTTTGTAAAATTGCTGGTTTATATCAATACACATATGAAGAGCATCACTCCACATCACTTATTCATCTGTTATCCTACCAGCTGTTGTTAAATGCATTTATTTCCCCAGAACCATTGGTACTGAGCCTGGCTTAAGGGATTTTCCAACTGAACTGCAGCTGCTCTTCAAGCAGCATACCAGCTTTTTGATTTCTCCCTGAGTAGATCCCTTAATGCCAAATTTAAGTTTCTATGCAATTATGTCCCAGCATCAGCAGCTCTATGTGCTCTACCAATTATAGTTTAGTTTCTTTATCCACATGCAAGAGAACTAGAAGTAAGAAAGCAGGTGGTGTTTTCTGAAAATTTGGAAGGTAAACAAATACTGGCAAAAGTGAAGAGATAACCATTCCCAGTTTCCTCTCTGACCCCCAACTCCTGGGGGCAGTGCCACTTTGCAGAGAAGGAAAATGTATATTCCTGAAAACCAGAAACCTTTCAAAAAGACAAATTTTCTCAGCACTTGATCTACAAGTGAAGAAAGAACCTGTCAGGGATAAAACAAAGGTGGAGATGTTCTCCATACATGCAGCTCCAAGGATTCAGTCCTCTCAGTATCTCAACATCTTTTCCATGTGTATCTTAACATCACTCCATTTGCTGTATCTCATACCATCACTTTCCTTACTTTCACTGATAACACAGACATGTTAACTTTTTGCTACTTCTTGTCCTCCATTCCCTTGAACAGAAGAAATTGTGCATTTAACCCTGTCCAGAGCAAGATTGCCCATTGACTCCGTAACAAGCAGCGTTCCTCAAAGTTTGCTGCTGTGTTCTGAAATTTTGGATACTGCTACAGACAGCCATGAAGGTGGCTAGACAGACTTTACTTGCTCTCTCAGGACTCAGTGTCCAGATCATACAACTCCTTAAAGGGAGAGTGGCTGCAGCATTCCAGGCCTTCTGGATACATCTGTCTCTCTGCAGGAATTGATAGAGGGGGCTGCATAAAATTATGCATTCAGATGAGTGTAGTATGTAAAGCTTGATGATACAAATATTACATTAAAACTATGCAGGGCTTTTCTGCAGAGCTGGAAAGGATTACTGACCACCTATAAATACTTTTCTTTTTTCCAAACTTTATGTGGAAAGTGCAGGTCCTAAAAATTCATTCATTGTTCTTCATCTCTGAAAATAAGGCAATACATTTTAAAAGCAATGGCATTGATTCTTCATTAGAGTGTAAGATTATGAGATCTTAGCCATGAAAAGCTAAGGGTCATTACAGCACATATTGGATTTATAGTCAATAAAATAATTACTTGATTCAATCTTAGGTACTAGGTCAATTAATTATATTTTAAAAATTATTTCTGGCTTCAAGGATTGTTTTACTTATATTGCATAGCAAAGTAATGATATAATTAGGAAGAAATTATCACTCTGGCAACATACATTTCCATTCAAATAAAAAGTAGAATGAATGTGTATTTCAGTCAGGACCATTTATACACATTTTTGCACACTGAGCTAAACCAATCAAGTCTAGCTTCCCTATGTCGTAGGGAGAAATTCATATTGTCTAAATCAGATCAGGATCGAAGCAGTTAATTGAATTACTAATGGCATGTAATTAACTGGCAATCAGTGAACTATACATTCCGGATCAATATCAGCAAAGCAATGCATAAACCATTATACTGCACACCTACAGAATGTTAATATATGGAGACTATTTTCTAAACATCCTTTTATAAGCAATTCAAAATGTATAATCACACATGCATGCATTTATTTATGCAGTTATGCAGACAGCTCACACACACAGACACCTCACAGGACATGCTGTTCCCACCATCCCTCTCTTTGGGGGGTTGCCATCACTACTTGCATCCCCCTGTCGTGGGAGATGGGGGTGAACCAGCTAGATGTGTGCCTGTGCTGCTCCATGCAAAACCCCATGCCTGTGGAGAGTGGAAACCCCCTGTGAGACCACAGATACCCACTCAGGGGTACCTGCTTCCCACCCCTGCCTGTTCCTCACTGGGGTGTACCTTTTTCCCTGGAGTCACAGCAGAACGAGGATGTTTTACACAATTTGGGCAGGGTGCTGCTCTCACACGCTGACTTCTGGCAGCACCAAACTACGTTTAAACCACTGCTCTGTTTCAGTGACTCTTATTGTCATACTAATGACTGTAGCATCAACTCCAGGTAGATTCTATTTCCATTTACACATGACAAGTCTGGTATGTAGAGGTAAGTGTTTAATTTTGTGCATTTCTGTGCTGTTGATGGAATGATGGTTCCTTCTATCTATTTATTTATTTATTAAAAGACCAAGCTTTCACATGCTGTGTTCAAAAAGATATCTTGTTCTGAAATTGTTCATAGCTGGTTTTCTCTGTTTCTTAAAAAAAAAAGTTCTTTTTCTACCTTATAGGTGTTTTTTACTAAACCAAACCAAAACTAGCTGCCTCAGCTTTGTTGAGGGCTGGCAAACTGCTTTCTAGCCTCAGCACTGATTGACATGGTATGGATTTATCTTTGCAGACTGGCTTCAGGCTGCCATAACCAGTCCCCATAGTACAGCCTGCTGATGGCACTGAATGATAGAAACAGGAGACTTGTGTAGCAGGAAGTGAGGAACTTCAAAGCATTTGCCTTGCTTAACAATTTGAAACACAGATTGACTTTTACCTGTATTCAGTAAAAAACATAAAGTTTGCACAGATGTTGGGATTTCCCCTTTATTTGGTTACACTGAAATAACAAAATACATCAAAGGAAACTTGCAAAACCAGGAATGTGAAAATTAAGGAAAAATTACAATAGTTTTGCATCTCATATATTATTGATTTTTATTTTTAAGAATGTATGGACTTTGAACGAAGATTTTTCACCATTGGAGGCATTTCTGGTGACTGTATTTTGAGAGGATTGCCTACTGTTTGAGAAGAAATAACTGCATCCTGAAGCATTTTTCTGAGTGACAGCATGTGAGAGATTTCTCTGCTCTACCTAGATGCTATATTTAATTAAATTTGGAGGAACTTCATAGGTCTGAAATGTTTACTTTCCCTGTAGAGCTCAATCAACAGGATTAAACTTCATAAAGGAAGTGGAGGGACAGACAGGCAGACACTTGCATACGCACAAACTCTGTGATGATTTTTAAGATGTTAGCTTTTAAAAAAAGATAGAGGGGGAAATGCTTTGAGGATTTTACAAGTACACATTTTTTTCTTGATCATTGTTTGAAGAAATGAAACAAAAATGAATCCAAATATAAAATTTGAATTGAAAAATAGGGGGTTTCATCTTGCTTGGTATTTTTATCAGAAACAGGCACATCATGTCTACCTTTTAATGATTTAGAGCACTAAATATTGGAGGATTTAAAGCACTCTAAGCTTTATTTAAAACTATCTGCAGGTACCTTTCATACTGCCAGCATTTTCATTGCAGGCAATCTCCCATCATATTGAAAAAAATCCTCTGTGATTAGAAAGACATAAAATTACGGTAGTTCTGTAATATGTAAATAGAGGTTTAGATTAATTAACCCAAGACTGTAAAAAATTAATGAAGAATATGAATATGAAGTTAAAATCCATAAATATGATATAGTATTATGTCACTACTACAAGCAAAAATATCATTATTAAAACTCTGCAAGTGTTATGCATATGTATATGTTAAGAATCCTTGTTCTATGGAATTTCATAGTTAGTAGGATAGGACATCCAAAAAACAGAGAACTCTCTTTTATAAAACACCTGCTTTCTCACAGTCTTTGTTTTATTTCCTTCCTTATCTCATCTAAGTTGGCAGCAATATTATTCTTAAGGACTAAGATTCCTCAAGGTTGTAACAACCTTCTCACTGAGTCAGCAGATACTAAGCTTCAGTTTGTCAGGTCTGCCCATGATTCAAAAAAGAAACTCCAATCACTGACCCATCTGAAATAATCAAGCAAGTAGTTCAGTGTTGCACCCTCACTTCATGCAGTGATACTACTTAGTGATCATTGGAAAAGGACTCTTTTTCTGTAGAGACATAAAAGTTGATTGCTTAGGATTGACAATTTTTTCCCAGACGAGTTGCATTGAATGTTCTTTAGGAGGCAGAAGCTTTTCAGCTGTTTACTTAAAAAAATTAGGTTTATTTTTTCCGGTACTAAAACTGTTGTCATCAGCTAAAAGTGTATGTTAGTGTATTCTTTCCATTTGTTTCCAGATGATTTCAATGTATATTGCAGCACATTTGGCTCGTACATTTTCTTCCCAATGGCTTATTGACCCTTCCTTTTGCTGAGACATCAGAAATCATTTTAAACTCTTCAGTTTGTGCAGGTGCCACTGAACCCAAAATGAAATAACACCAGTGAAATGTCAGAAATGGGTAGTGTCAAACTATCAGTCAGATGAAAATCATGACAACATTAATTCTAGCTAAGCTTGAAGGATCATCTAGGAAGATTACTTCAATGATACAGCCCTTCAAATTAAGAAAAAATTTTCACAGACATTTAGTGCTTCATGTTAATTTTGCATTTGATACTAACAATGTTATAATTTATATAGAAGTAAATGTCAAATTTGGAAAACTTTATCAATCATGCCCTATGCAACTTAAAATCTTACAGTGATCATCAGATACCCAAGTTCCTAAATAATGTAGTGAACAGACAATCTCTTTCATGCCATGAAGAATAAGCTTACAAAAAAAGATATCCAAACCATGCTATTGTCTTGTTAATTTTGAGTTCTGCTGGGCAGCCTGATAACTAGAGTTTTTCTGATTTTTCTGGAACTTCTTGCTAGGGAGAAGAAAGTGACTCAACCAATCCAAAGGTGAAGGCAGAGTTGAAAACTGGTGTCTATTATGTCAGAAAGATCTATACAGACCACAATAATATACGGACAGTGCAAAGGAATAAAGGACACGGGATGAGTCTGGGCTGCTTGGGTCACTGTCAAGCATCTCTCATCTTCACATTCAAAAACCTTAACATCCTAGGTGTCTGATTCGCTGCTCTGATCATTACTCAAACTCTTTTTCACACTTCTTTCACTGAGTTCTTATTTCTTGATAATGAGTCATCCACAATCAGGCAAAGAAAAAGACTTGTCTGTGCTCTGCTTGAACATTTGCCTATCATACTAAATACCCCTTGACTGATACAATGTAAGTTTTCAGACTGAGTATACACATCAAACAGGCCATCAAGTAAAAGCATCGTCTTCACCCAACAAAGGTTGTTTATGGTGCTAATTCTTGTTAGTAGCAACTAAATTTATCATAATTTTTTATATTATCAATTGTCTTAGCACAGACCTTATTTTAGTCTTTTGGGTCTTAGCATGCTCTCAGTGGTTTATTTCTCATGTTCTGCACTGCTTGTAACAATGCCATATGCTCAGTTAAACTGCACACTCTTATGGCAGCGTCATTAAAGCAGATACCAGCTAACTTTAATATCAAGACTTACTTGAGAAAAACAACAAAAGTCACCTCTTTTATTTCTGAACAACCTCTATAATTTCCTCTTTAATTTGTGTCTAGTCCACCATTCAATTTCTACTACTGTAATCCAGTTTAACAAGTAGTCTATTATACAGCACCAATTTCCTATGCTTCGCTGAAAATATCAGAGATATTTTTCAATTTCTTTGTCTAGAAAATCAATTATTTTTTACAATAAAAAGTTGTCATGTCAGACTGTCCTGTTCCTCTGCATTGCATTTTACCCTTTTTACATATCTCAATTTTTCTAATTATTCTTTCCCACAAAACCTGCTAGTTTTCCACTAAGGTAGAGAACTTAGGGTGACTAAGGGTGGGTTAGAACCTTAGTCCCAACCTGAATTACTGCCCTTTGTAAATACTTATCATATATGTAGTTCTCAAATCAAGCATTTATATACTCAGCACAATGAATGTTGGTACAAATTTTACAATTTATCCAGTGTACCACTTATTCCAGAATTCTGAAATGGTGTTTATCTATTTTACAATTCAAACATGAGATTTATTTACCTTGAGTGTAGTAATTCAGATTATAATTTTCTTCTTAACATATTTGTCTCAATTGCGCAACCTCTGCTTACCTTCCTTTGTTTAACATCCTCCTTTTCACTGAAAGACAAGGTATTTGTTTAAGGTTTAGACCATACATAATTTTTTACATTTCTTCATTCTTTTCCGCATATTTCAAAAATCTTTGTTAATCATGTTCACATTCTGAACTTAGGGTGCACTGACTTTGATTTTTGTCAGCTTGCATTTTGCCCTTACTTTATCTGAATCACCTTCTGATTTGTAGGACCTTTGTGGTGTTAATTTGCCTTTTCACATTCAGAGTAGGTGCTCAGCTTATGCATAATATCTTTGTTGAAGTTGATATTTATCTAAATCAATACATATTTCTTCTCTGTTTTGCTCCCTGATCATGGACTGAAATTCTCAAATGCTTTATTCCCTATTTTTTTTTTGTTAAAGATACTTGAAGCTTCCAGTAAATTCCAGTCTTTGACCTTGTTTTGCTAATTGATTTTCTTGATTTTTTTTAAGGGTTACTGATTTGAAATAAGAAAGGGAGAAGAGAGGAAATATACTGATTGATTAAGAAAAGAGAAACTTAAATCCAAGAAAGAGATTGTTTCACAAGCACAAATGTCCATGCCAATGCAAATCCAGTAATGCTGAAGACAAGTTTAAGGCTCAGTTAAAAGCTATTTTCTGCTTCATGCGTGCAAGGCTGTTTGTCTATCCCTCTTAGAATAGTTTGCAAAATTAATTGATTGAGAACCATAATTCCCTACAGGATAGACAATTATTCTTCTCAATTAGAGATGGATGAACAAACATTCAGGTTAAGCGACACATCCAAAGATCACCTTTGGAGTGCAACAAACACACACACTCCTGAGTGACATTCCTGTAGATTACACTGCATTCCCAGCCCATTTACTGTGTCTCTGGGGAAAGAAGTCTCCAGGGACATCTCACTGGGACCTACCACTTCTTATAGGTGGCTTGTAAAAAGAGAGGGAGAGAAATTTTTTCATAAGCAGATAGTGATAGGACATGGGGGAATGGTTTTAGTATAGAAGAGATTTAGATTTGCTATTATGAAAAAAATTTTCACTGTGAGGGTGGTGAGGCACTGGCACAGGTCGCCCAAAGTTGTGGATGCCCCATCCCTGGGATGTTCAAGGCCAGGTAGGATGGGGCTTTGAGCAGCCAGGATAGTGGAAGGTGTCCCATGGCAGGGGGGTTGGAACTAGATGATGTTTACTATGCCTTCCTACCCAAGTCATTCTGTGATTCTGTGGTTTGCATGCATCTCTACTACCCACCTCTACTTATCTTGCATTTAAATTTACGTGCTCCAAATGGACACTGATCAACAATTATTATTGCAAAAATAGCACGAACTTTCAACGGAGACCTTTGCAAAGTCAACAAAGAAAGCTCCATGGTGACTGAAAATCAATAGGGCAGAGAGAAGAATAAAAATTATTTTTGTAATGACTCTTTTGAAATGAGTATTCGAGTTGCATGAGAACTCATGACTCAAATAGTGTTGCATGGTCTTATGAATAGTAATGAAATCAAATCCTAAACAGAGGTATTAGATTTTAATTGAGCTATTCTTTAAAAGGTTTTTTTTTCACAGTGTCAAGGTCATATTCTCACAGATAAGAAGTTTATTATACAAGAACAGTGATAATAGGCACTGGAGAGATATTGAGTATATGCGGCATGCTACACAAAAAAGAGAGAAAGTATACTAAAAGCAATAATTGAAGTATACACAGAAGACTCATTTATAAGTAGTTTAAATTATTTAGGCCTATAAGAGATTGCTAAGTAGAGGGTGTACAATTTTTTTCCACATAACTTTTGTAACTCTCCGAAATTTCTTCTGTAAAAATTAAGCTTAAGTGCAATTCAATTTTTAAATATATTTTGAAATTTCCTTGAAGATGGATGTGTTATTACAAATTCAACCCTAATGCATTATCTAAGATTACCAGCACAAGACCTTGATTGTCTTTAACTGGGAGTCTGAATAGCACTGTTTTGAACAGGACAGACATCTTGGCTTGGAGGACTTCCCAAGGCTTCTCTGGACTCTGCAAAACCTTTAGGTATGAGCTAAACTTTAAATATATTAGTAGTATCATCTTCTTGAGAAGTCTTTAATCATTTACTACTGAAGCCGGTGAGATTTAAACAAGCACATAAATGCTTTTGTATAACAGTCCCTTTGCTTTCCTATTTCTTTACATGATACTTGGACTCATGTTGGTTTCTGTCACCCTGTGGAGTACCTTAGGCATTTAGTGACTGCCTTCTCCAGAATTTTCCCTCCATATAGGTGATATCCTTAATATTACATCTGATGTCTTTTTAGGTTTCATTGCAGAATGTTATTTCAGTGTTGTTGTTTGTTAGCCATCATAGCTCACGATGGTCCATTCCACAGGGAAAAGGTCAAATCATATGGGTCTGTGGCAAGGAGTTTCAAAGTAAGCTGTGAGCTGTGCAGAAAAGTGTACAAAAATAGGGTTTTCTTTGTTAAACTGTCTGTATCAAATGAGCAGATACCTTTTCCTGAAATAGAATCCAGTTTTAACTCCTTCTCCAAAAATCTTCCACCTGAGTGCACACCAAAACACCTGACTCCCAGTTTGCAATGCTTCACAGATAATGTTTTTTTCAAAATGTGTGTGTCACAGTCCTTTCTGATTCATTGGCATAATTTACGTTGCAGAGAGGGTGCCATTGTCTTTTTTTCTCATTTAACCTTCCAATAATCATATTTTGTTTATTTCATCCAGAAGCACCACTAATAATTATAACACAATGCGCCCGTACAAAAAGAACAGATAATATTCATAGAACAAAATCAGAAAATATTCATGTGCCCACGTGACTCACAGAAATTGCTATCCCATTAGCTGTTAGCTTTCCGTTAGTCAAAACTGGAGTCAATTTATTCATGACATGTCCATGCAAACAACCTAAGTTCTATAATAGCTTATCCACAATTTTCTATTCAGGAATAATTTCAAGCACAACAACAGAGTATTACAAAATATGTGTCAAGACTTCACTTCTTGCAGTCTCACGTCTTCTCTGTTGACGTGCATTGGTAATCATAACTGACATCAGCATTTGTAGAAAAATTGGTCTTATCTCATTGTGTGTCTCATTCCACTACTTGAAGAATTCTGCATGCATCTCCTGCATTTGTTTTTGCTCAGTAATAGATTTGGAACTGTCTCTATGTCAGTTCTCCATTAAAAGTTAAGTATCAACACAGACACTTAAAATAACCCAGATCTATTTCTAACATTCAAGCAGAAATCTCCTCCTTTGAATTCTGAGTTTTTCTGGAAGTATCAGAAGGCCATGTTAGACCTTCAGAATAGTTTTTCCTCTTATATCCTACGTTTAATATATTAATTCTTTTAAAATACGGATATTGAATTAATTCATATATACATAGAGTTAAACAGAATCTAATTCCAAAGATATTGATCTGATGACTTTTTTCAATGGAAAACAAAACTGGAATAGTTAGCTATTTTGATTACATGAGGAATCTAAGCATTAATTCTTATTCTCTAAGTACATTAGGATTAACTTTCCTATCTACTTTTTTTTTCTGTTTTCACTAAATATATAGTTTTCTTCTTGACACTCTGAAAAGTTTGTTAAACTGTGAAGCAATATAAATGTTGTCAAAACATGCTGAAGACCCTACTTACATTTGCAAGGAATTCTATTACTTCATGGCTATGTAGGATTTCTCTGATATATGAGACAAGTATAATAGCCCAGGACTTCCTTCAAGTTCAGTGGAGTTTTAGGTGGCAGTCAGAAGGACTTCCATGTACATAATCGCCACTGCATTGAAAATATCTGATATTTATTTCATACTGTGATTTTAAGTGATAAGCATTGCATTATTTTTTTAATTTTTTTATCTCTCATAGTCTATTGTAGCAGATTCAATTATCACAGGAATGAGGAAACTTTACAAAAGTTTTACAATTACATATTCAGTACTTGCTTTGATCCTAACCAGAATCTCCAGTGGTTCCCATGTACTGATATCTGAAATGCCACTCTTCACACCGAGCCTAGAAATGAATGTATGTCCACAATGCCTTAGATACTATGTGGTCTAAGGATTAATTTTGAGCAAATACTAATTATTAAATGTGATTTTTTTTTTCCTTCATTTTAGCCTGGGACACAATGTTATATTCATACTGCTCAGAGATTTTGTAAATTCACTGGTTGCAAAAGAACATTTTTTTCTCTGCAATGTTATTTATGCACGACTTATTGTCCATCTTCTTTTATGCTTATTAATATGGTATGTTTAAAACTACTCATGTTTGGATGGATGGAATTTACAGGAAACATACCATAACCAGTTATCACAGCAGGAAGAGTTTAAAGCCTGCAATGGTCTCTGTGGCAGAGGAAACATGACTGAAAGCCTTTCTGCTTACACTAAACCAGGGAAAAACCTTGCTATTAAGTACGAATCCATTCTTCTGAGTAAGGTCTTCAGCATTGTATGTAGGCCAGATGATAGAAAAATAATACACATTTCACTGAAAGGCCTAAGTACTGAAATAATCATCTAATGGAAATTAAATCCCTACATATGTTTTGTACTAAGAAAAAGTGTTTGACAACCCCATAAAAGCTTTGATAAAGAAAGAGTTATATCCTTTATCTTATGTCTTTTCTAAATTCATTAACGTTTTGGTAAATGTATGAAAAAATATGATTTGGTTTTCAGGAGACATAATAATTTGCATTTGATCTTAAAACCCAAACAAATTAAACCATGGAATAATATTGGATGGATAGTGATATTCATCTTTCAAAACAAAAAAATTCTGGATTTTCTGCTGAACACAGTGTTTCCTTCCTACACTGCAAGCAGGAAAGTAGCAGGGGAAGAGATTGCAGTGCTGCTGGTGCACTCAGAGCCCCAATACCACCTCCATGTAATAGCCAGAAAGTTTTGTAAGGCTGCTGGTGGTGTTGAACCCTCGTGATTTCAGTACTAAAGTACAGAGCTCACAGATTCATGGAATCATAGAATGATTTGGTTTGAAAGGTACCATAAAAATCATCTAGTTCCAAACCCACTGCTTTTGATGCATCCCAGGACACAGTTGGCTTTTAGGACTACAGGCACACATTGTCAGATCATGCTGAGCTTCTCATCAACCAACACCCTCAAGTCCTCTTCAAGGGCTGTTCTCCATCTGTTTTCCACCCAGCCTGTATTTGTGCTCGGGACTGCCTCAACCATGCACCTGGTATTGTTGAACTTCATGGAGTTCACATAGTCCCACCTCTCAAGTCTGTCCAGGTCTCTCAGGATGGCATCCCTTCCCTCCAGCATGTCACCTGCACCACACAGCTTGGAGATATGGTATATTGCAAATGAAAGATGCTCTGCTTCCCACATCCCTTTGAGGTCAGAAGTAAGTTGTGTGCACATGCATATATAATGGAGTCTTGTGTATATGATGTGCTGAGATCTTACTTGCATGCCTTTTATGTTTCCTGTGATCTGTTGAAGAATTGCAGGCAAATTAACCCTCAATAAACATGAGTGACAATATGTAGATTTTACTTTGTTCTCTATGACAGAAAAAATAGCCTACAAATCAGTCATTCTCCTCAGTGTTATCTTTTTCCTTTAAAGCTTTTGTCCATATAGGTGGTAGTCTTCATTTACTTGTTTGTGCAAACAAATGTCAAATGAACCTGTCTAATAAGGGTTTTGTAAGAGCTGTTTGAAGCAAGCAGTCAACACTTGGTTTGTGTGATTGATTAACTACTCCAGGAATTTCAGAAATGATGAGAATTTAATGCTTAACAACCAGAAATGGGAATGAATTTTTAAAGTAACTGAGAATGATAAATAAAAGGTTTTCTACCCTTTCATATTTCTGACAGTAATTCAGGATTTTAATGTCTGGGCCTTATTATGGACCAGTTAATGGCCATTTTTTCCACAGCTTTCAGGATGCACTTACTACTGCTATGATCCATTTCTGAAACAAAGATTGTAGCCTCCGCTATGTTTATATCACACCAAAAATTGGAGGTTCATTTAGGTACCTAAAGAGTCCATGAGTGTGTTGAAACTGTGACCTTAAAAGTGACATTTAGGGGAAATTTACTGCAAGTTCAAGCCAGAGCTCATTCCATTCTGTGGGTCCTGTGATAGAATTTTTGTAAGATGACAGAGATCTTAGCTATTTTTGTGAGGAGTAGTTGCCCAAGGAGCACAGGAGAGATCGAGACTATAACTAGATGATACCAGGATATGAAACAAGAAAGCACTGTAAATCTTTCCCTTTTTCCTTTTCCTTTTTCCTATTTTCTTTCTCTCTTTTCCAATTTTCTTTTTTACTTTTATTTTTTTTAACCTCTCTTTTTAATTATATGTACAAGAGCATTATCAAAATGTCTGTTTCCATCTCTGAATGAATGAGAAAGGAACTAGAAGTTTTTAAATTTCATATTTTTTCTTCACACATTTACTAGAAGTAATTGCATTAGAGTGCACTCAATTCTTTTTTCTTCAGGTTTCCTTTCAACACTGTATTTTTATAGTCATTGAATGTATGTAAATATATGCAGCTGTATGAATAAATGTTGTAAATGAACATTTTTCTTCACTGAAGACTCTTTCTTGAGAAAATAAAGTAGCATTTCCAGGAAATACATGGGCATTTTTGCAGTCATCCACTGTAGTCACCAAATTATACAGTTAGAACAGATTTTTTACCTCTTCACCTGTGCTTTGCAGACCAGTCACAGCACTGCCAACTCCACGACTAAACCATGACCATCTACATGTCTTTTAAATACCTACAGGGATGGTGACTCAACCACTCCTTGGGCAGCCTGTTACAATACTTGACAAGCCTTTTGATGAGGAAATTTTTCCTAATATGTAATTTAGAGTTGTCCTGCTGCCGTTTGAGACCTATTGTCCTATTACACTCTGAAGAAAAAAACAACCTCCATCTCACTACAGTCTCCTTTCAAGTAGTTGTAGAGAGCAATATGGAGCCTTCTGTTCTCCAGGCTAAAGAACCCCAGCTCCCTCAGCTGCTCCTCATAGGATTTGTGCTTCAGACCCTTCATCAGCTTTGTCCTCTGGACACACTTCAGCATCTTAATATTCTTGCAGTGAGGGGCCCAGAACTGGACGCATCACTCAAGGTATCTGTCTTGAGAATCAGGCCTTTCCCCTGATACTTACCCAAAAACATTCAACACTCTTGTCACCATCATTAACCTCTGGGCAACCAAACCACTTTCTAACACACAGAGCTACTCTACCGCCTCTCCTTCCTTTTCTATCCCTTCTGAAGGGATCAGCAGAGCTACAACCTCTTTTCCCTTCATTTGACGACGTAAGAACAGGGAATGTGTCTTAAATGCTCTTTCTCTTTCCTGGCTGACTTCAGGTACACAGAAAAATAAGCACATTGATCCTCTGTTTTGAAGTATCACATGGTGAACATCCATGTTCATGCTGATGGTTGTTTTGCATATTGTCCTTTACTTCCTCCACAACATCTGCTCATTTTCCTGCAGGCTTTATGGAGAAAGACATACTTGTTATTTCTCTGCCAAAACACTTCTTCTTTCCTCTTCTAGTTCTCAGCCCACAGAAAGCTTTCATAAAGGTCATGCAGGCACACGTGATATCAATGTTTGTGTGAATACATGCTTGTATGCATATTCATGGCACTTTCACATTTGACAAATGTTCCAACAAACAGAATTTCTCTCATATCAGTGCTTAAAAGAAATAAATGTGGTCATAACTATCAAGGAAGTATTCTTCTTGCATTTGGGGAGAAATATTTACAGTTACAAAAGTGTTTTTGCTGGGCAACAACTAGTACAAATGAATTTGTCACGTGATGAAGACTGAAGGCAATGTGCAAACAGTCCATTAAGCTATACCAGCATATAGACCAGCCAAACATTCTTAGATTTCTGAGCATGTACTCTTGTGGGATTAACCTCAAGAGGAGCATAATTTGCCTGTACAGCAGCTCAGATATTTCAAGCCTGTATCACTTCAGTTTCTTTTTAGCAGGAATCAAGTCTGCAATAAAATGTCATAAATCAAAATCCTTTAAAAAATTGATCCCTCTATCCTTTTGCTTGTTTTCATGAGGTCACAAGAAAAGAATATAGAAGAAAATTATACCTATGACATATGAAACTTCCATTTCAGATACAGTGAATGTTACAGGAGATGACCAGGAAAAAATGTACATCAACAGGAGGCAGAGAGAAAAAAAACAGTTGAAAAGACTTCCATTTCTTCTCTACAAGTATGTAAGATCCAGCAGACTTTCAGGTGAATTTCTCTGGAGGGTTCCATAGACTTCAGACTGAGACTCAGTGTGAATACCTGTGATTTCTGTTAGTTTGCCATACTTTTGTAGAAGCTAACTAGCATTGTACTTGTGCTAGTATAGTCTGGTATATGCAATCTTCAGAAATATTAATTAGAATTTATTAAAAAAAAATTAATAAGCTAGAGACTTAAATAATAAATATTTGTATTAGGCCATCAGTAAGTGTTGCAGAAAAGGCATAAGCTAAAAGGCAAGAGAGAGGTTTGGCCATTTAGATGTTTTTCCTAAGCATAAACCAATGACTTCTCTGTTATCTTTTTTTTCCCCCTCACTCTTTGTCTATAATAACTGCTTAGGAGGGAAGTTTGCTGAACTATTGTCTGGCATATTATGGTCTGAGTCTCATTATGTAAATATTATGCAGATTTCTAAAGAACCAAATGCAGTTGCAAAGTAGAGAGAAGGAATACAAGGTTAAATGGCTGATTTCATATTATGGGCGCTATCATTTATATATCTCTGTATGGCAACTTTAAAAGACAGGGTGGAAGATAAACTCTATAAGCTTTCCTTTTTCAAGTATATCTCTACCAATATATAGTGTGTGGCTGAGAAGAAATTTCTTTTAAATACTATTAATTATTATACTATTAAAAAAATTACTTTTAATTACTATTTTTTTCCAAATATTGTTTTCATAATTTCATTTTATTTACTGTTATCTTTCTCCTTTGGCTCTTCCCTCCACTCATCACAATCTCATCAGATTCATAAGTTTTTATTATGTTTTCTTTTCCAGTATGACTAACTCACATTCTCCTTCTGAGAACATATTTAGTACTCATTTATAACTGCAAAATACAAGCCAATCTGTTGGATTTCAACAATTTAAATCAAGGGCAAAAGAGTCTTTAGTGTGCTCTCCTCTCAAACATATTAGAAAATGAACTGGTTTACAAGTTACACGGTAAAAATCTAGCTGCATTCTCAGAAACCTTTTTCCAGGTGAATTTATTCCACAAAAAAATGATCAAAGCCTAATTTAAATTCAAAAGAGAAGCATTTTAAGATTTATATTTATTAAACAGGTAAAAAGATGAAACAAAAACTTCTACATCATCATAATGGTCTGAGAAAAGAGAAATGGTCTTCATGAGTGAGGAAGACCACTTTACACTAACATGGTAGCATGTTACAAGGGGCTACTTTCATTGCGTGCAAAAGAATGACACGATGCGAAAGTCTGTTCTGGTAGCATAAGAGTATGTATGTGCTAAATAATGGAGATATTAGTATTCTTTTACAGTAATTTGTCTGTGTTGCAAGAAGCAATGAAGTAGCTGTCGTTGATCCAAGTGCAGCTTTTCTCTTTCTCTCTCAAAGCTAAGTAAGAGTTAATTAATCTTCTGGACTGCATGAAAAACTTAAAAACCTAATCTTTTCTGAGACAAGTCCACCTTATTTTTGTCAGTATTTCTCTTCTCCTTTTTGTAGCATGCAGTATTTGCATGCTTCTCTCCCCAGGCGAAGTCCTCACCTTGGGTTGTGACAGCATCTGAATCTTACAGCAATCAAGGCTGAAGTCACCAACAGGAATAGAATTCCTAGTAATTAGTAAGCCGTTCTCATGCAGCGTTGTGAGGGCAGGGAAGAGATATCTGAAGAAACCAACATTTCACAGAGTCAGTGCTGGTAAGAATATTTACAAGGAAGATAAATTCCCCCAAAGTAGACAGAATTAAGTATAACAATCAGAATATGATTTTCTATAAAATGACAGTTGCTTATTTAGGCACAGGTAGCAAAGCATTTAAGTGAGTGCTTAAATCAAACCCCTTTCTTGAGTGAATGCTCTTTGTAAGCATGTGCTTATTTTATGTTTAATTATGTTAGTTTTACTCATTTCTGATTTCAGTAAGATTTCAAGCTCCTTTGACTGACACTGAAACAAACTGATGTTGGGAGTCTCTGTATTGATGGATGAAGAAATAACCAAAAGGAACAAATTTTTGTGCTACTTGTCCACACAGATATGCACCTACTGAGCACATTTTAACTCCATGTTTCAAGATAATCTGTGATTATCCTTGTAGAAAATAGTCAATGTAATGTGAATTATTGTGTGACTATGAAAAGATTTTTTAGAACTCTCTTTACATAAGCTTCAATAACTTGCGAATTGGGCATGCAGGACCCATAGAATCCATAACCTCCTCTCTTGTTCTACTTTCCAGGCAAGCGTTAAGGGTGGGGTATCCTGCAATTTTATTGACTAGATTTGATTGGTGCAATGTTCCCTTGTAGTTTAACCAAAAGAATGAGAGTAGGCCAGCATATCAGAACTATCAGAAATACCTCTGCATAAATAGAGGTGTCAGCAGCCATTTGAAGTTAAAACGTTGCCTCAAGGAAAATTAGTCAGGACACAATGGCAATGTAAACTTTTTCAGATAGCATTGTTCCTTTTTAACATCCCTCTCACCCACATGGAAGCAGCTTGAACTGAACAGCCAGACTTTTTCTGTTGGGATCACATTTGTCATTATTCAAGTTAGTATCGAATTGAAGGACTGTCAACTCGTAGTTCTGTTCAACATGCACACGTTGTATGTCTACATTATTTATTCAGACCAGACTTCCTGGTTCACAGGTTTCCTAGATGAAACAGCTCATTGCTGAAAATTGGGCTTTTCTGTCCATGTGGAATTGTTCAGTGCTACCCTTAAATAAAAGCATGTGTATTTTTTCAGTAGTACAATATTTGTTCATGTAGTGAAGAACATGATTCTAGCAAGTAAGCAAGGGGAGTGAAATAGCTGAATGTGTAGAACATATAAACTTTAATACTGAATAAGCAGAACTTGAGTTACTTTCACAATTACTATGGCCCACTTACTAGGCTGCTTCCTAGTAACAATAAAGTAAATGTTTTCTGAAGCGAAGAAATACTGTGTTTTCTGTTCTCTGAAAATCACCACGAAAGATGTTATTGTTCTAGCTGTCAGTTCTCAACCTCTGTTGTACAGCTTAAGGACTATCACAATACATACCTAAAGCCATACTCTTCGACAGAAAGGAAAAAAGGTAAAAAAATTTGTTCTCTTATGCTATGTTTTTATTAAAATACATTTAGCTTAGATAAAATGCTATTCAACAAATGCAAGCCAGTGATTTTTTTGCTTTGGCAAATAATTTATTCAGCTCATTCTTGTAGTATTCAGACACCATGAACAGAATACATTATTCAACAAATACCAACAATTACTCCTTGAATAATTTAGTTGATGAATATTTTATTCTTGTGTTAAGACCAGATCCATGTGAGAGAACTAATACTTGTGCACAGCCTGCTGGACCTTTATGGAAAGTTGATAGAAACCCAACAGCTGATACAGAACTTGTCTTGCAGTTTTGGGGTACAGAGGAAGGTAAAACACCTTATGATGGATTCTAAACCTTGAAGAAAAATAAGTGATTGGACATCTAGGCATTATTATTTAATTCCTGGCTGGGTTTGATTGTAGTAAGCAATGAATAATCACAAAGTACAGAATGACTGACATCAAATGGGTGAGTGTTAGTTATGGCAGGCAGCTAAAGGAAAAACATGAGTAATAACGCAGCTCATTTGAAAAACAAAAACAGATGAACTGAGGGGAAAAAACCTGAAACGAGAACTCAAGAAACCTCAAAATGTCAGGAATTATTGGACTCAAGGTTTGGGATTTCTTCTTAAATAAAATACATAAAGATCTCCATGATATATGACTGCAGCTACATCTTCATCTATTCAGTGTGTGACTAGGTCTTCTTGCCTCTCTCCAGATAGGCCCTTCCAGGAGTCAGATAATTCACATGTACTCACATGAACAGCATTCTATAGATCTGGCAAAAGATTTGCTAGATGTAGATGAACAGCCTGAACCACGATCAGCTGATGCATTTGCCTGTCCCAGAACAGCCAAAAAATTTTGTACTGCACAACGGTAGAAGCACGTGTGCTTTTTAGGAGGATCCCTCTCACAGTGTAACCTCACTGGAACCACAATCCCATCTGGGAGGATCTGATACATCTGGGAACATGCCTTCCAGGCATATATTCATATGACATTCAAATAATCAGGCACATCAGATGCTTTCAGCACGATGTCCCCACATTGTATGACTCACCAGATATAATTTCACTCAGTGGGTCTCTCTGTCAGCAAAAGGCTTGCATACAAGAAGTCTGGAAATTAATTAACCTGGAAATCAAAATGGAATTTTGGAAATCCCAGTCCTATGGCTTCATCACAAAATCAATGCTTTTTTCCCCATATGAACCGGTTACATTCTTGCAGCACATTCTGTATACTGCTGGCTTGGTATCTACTGATGGATAGTTTATCAGGTATCTTCCTTGAGAGTGCAGTGACTGTTGCCTTAAAACATTCACTAAATCCAGACCTTCATCAAGGTGAGGCTGTCTTCTGTTTAGATAAAATGATTATAACTGTTTGCTTTTGAGATCATAATATCTTCTGTATCAGTTCTGCTGCAAGTACATAATTAACCTGTCAGCCCACCCTGCAGTAATAAGTGTGATAGATGGGAAATATATTAGGGAAGAACCCGTGTGTGATATGCTTGCAAGCCCTACTTTATCTTTCAAATATTTTTCCTTTAATTAGCACTCAGGTAAAGTCAGACCTTAATGAATTAGCATATAACTGTTATCAGTATACATTATTTTTTCATTCTGAACTGCTCACTCAGATGANGAACAAGATAGACTGATTCTCTTTGAAAAGTCCAGAACTTACAGTATTTACAAAGCCTTTCTTGATAAATAAGATGTGGCATGAACTAATAAGTAAAAAATCCTGAAGGAGAAAAACTGGCAAAAACTTTGTCTCAAAAATGATAACATCAGAAAAAGAAAGAGCTTATGAAAGTGCTTATACATATGGAAAACACACAAAAAATCTACCTTTGGAATTAGACTCTGTCACAACTACTGGAGGGAAAACACAGGCATTTGGAGGAACTGATGGTCTGAAGGTATCTGAGTGATGTGAGAGTTTGTATCTCCTGCTTTTTTAAGCACTTCGGCATTCAAAGTCAAATGAATGTACTCAATTATCTGAATATGTTTCCACCAGATAAAATTTTAGAGGTTTCATTTGGAGTATCCCTCCTAACAGCCAATGAATGGCAGCAGAAGCAAAGGTGGGAGTAGTGGCTGTATCTTCCTATCTTCCAAGTCTTAGAGACAAACTCTCCCCCTTATAAGATTAGTGAAAACAGTAAAGCCAATGAACTAAACAAAAACTCTATTCAGTGGCTAGAAAACAAGTCATCATATGAAGCTTAAATAACTCAATTTATTGAATAGAAATGTTGAAATGAGTCTTCATCACTGTGAATAGGTACTGACACAAGGAACAAATGCTCAGAACTGGAGGTCTTTCAGTCTTGGAGACAAAGACTAACAAGATCAAATGGCTTCAAACTGAAAATGTGTAAATTTAGATTAGATATTAGGAAAAGGTTCATTACTGTGAGGGTGGTGAGCCACTGGAACAGGTTGCCCAAAGAAGTCTGTCTTGGGCTTTATTCCTCTCTCTTTTCCCCTTTCATTTTTATTGTTATTATATACAGTCTTCTTTCAACCCATGAGTTCTACCTCTTTTTTGGATTCTCCTCCTCATTTCACCAGGGCAAGGGTGTGAGTGAGCAGCTGCATAGTACTCAGTTGCTGGGTGGGGTTAAAACACGACACTTTCTAGAAAGGGAAGCTCTCATCTAACTATTGGAAAAAAACACGTAGTGAAAAGAACCCAGAGAATCAAACCTAAGATTTTAGTTTGTTAGTGAGACATCTATATATGCTGCTGTAGTCAATGTCTTCTAGTGATAGCAATTATACTAGACATAAATAATGAGACGTCAGATAAATTCATGAGTGTTGAGCCACACTAGGATGGCTACACTACCATAGAAATAGTCCAGATGAATATACACAATTCTACACACTGCATTGTAACAATATGTATTTCTGTATCAAAAAAAGTCTCTGCAAACTTTTGCAGTGAATGTGGAGACTATGTCTTTCACTCTGAGATCTCCTGATGGCATCATCAGCTTTACTTTTAGCAAGACACAGTAACTTGTGGAGCAGTTATCGAAATTCTGGCCCTTCTGCGAGGAATGGTGGATGATCTTCTGGGTTGTTGCATACAGTTACATTTTAGTACACCAGATGGAGTGACCACTCCTTGTAAGGCTGTGTTAGTTCTGTCATGCCAGTCCAGGCTACCTTTTATTCTTTCACCTACATTTCAAAAAAGGCAATAATTGTTTAGTCTTCTCTAATAAAGGATAAAAATAAATAGTTCTTTTAAATAAGGATGTTTTAGCTATGGGTGACAATATTTTCCTGATCAAGCAAAAATAAATATATCTCAAGAGCTTTCTAGGGAATATATGCCATATTTTGGAACTTACTTGGCCTGGATAGAAGTCATGGTGTTTTTTGAATGAGAGTTTATATCATATAAATATGTGATACTTCATCCACTGTAAAATTGTGCTGGATAAAAAAGATATGCCTAAAACTTTCATCTTCATATGTATAGCAGTAATTGTCATCTCTTTTCTTATCTCCTTTCTTAGACTGTAAGTGTAACTGAGCAATTTCACTAAACTGGGAGGAAAACGATTAAAAAACTCTCCATCCTGCACAGACTGTCAAAACAGAGTTTGTCAGGAGAAACACATCATTCACATCACACAAAGACTGAAAACCCTAAGAGAGACTGGAATTCATGGCTAAGTTCCCAGATGGAGCTGGGCAAAGAAGAGCAGTCTAGGCTTTCATGAGTATTGCAAAAATGACCTTTCTAAATCTCAGCTGTGCTGTTATTGCAGTGTAAGGAAAAGAGAAGTCTGAGAAAGACGCAGAAAGTCAAAGGATGCTGGGCAGGGACTTCCATGAAACCATGCCTTCTCAAGGATTTGTATTGGACCTACTCTTTACTTATGTATCTCTACAACAACAGAACCTGCTAAGTTCAAAGAGCTGTGAGGACTGAAAACCATTACCGAGAACTGATGTCTCAATCTTCTTATCAAAGGGTTTTTCTGAAAGAATAATGATGAAAGAGAAATGAACAGCTCATGTATATTTTTCACAATTAGAAAATGTTTGAATTACAGGAGATATAAATTTGGTGTATTCTAATCAAAGCTACAAAGCAGAGAAGAAAGAAAATAATGGTTTATTTTTAGCTATTCCTATTACTAAAATTTGCATTTGAAATTGCAGAAGGTGCAGTCAACAGGTTGTCTTTTTAAGACTTTCCCAGACATGACAGGCTACAGCAAATGGATGGATGACTCATGTGCCTTCATATGACACCCATTATTTTATACATAATGTTTGTCCTCCAAGGTGATTTTATTTTTCATTTTATTAATCCTTATTAATATTAAAGAGAGAATAGTAAAATACTTTCTTTTTTTTCCCTGGAATGTATAAATGCTATAGCTAATCATTTCCCCACAATTATCATAAAACAGCAGTGACATTTTCAGCTCTTCAAAATTATGCAAATTATTGAGTGGGTAAGTACAGTAGCTCTTTTCTCTATTAGAGCACTGCTGTTTAAAGTGCTATTGCATGTCAAGGAGGGCAAGGTGTGAGTAGTTTGATTAGAATTATCCACCCTCCACCAGCATCTCTCTCTGCTCCATGCAGGTACAGACACCCACTGTCCTTTATTAAATCACATTTGCATTTGCAAATTCATGGAGATGGGCTAAAAAAACAAGTACTTAAGGAAAGTGGGCAGTCCAGATCTGCATTGTTTTTTGTTCCACAGCACCATCATTCAGTGTGCAGCTAGGGAATCTCCACAATTCTTTGTATAAGAAAAGAAAAAAAATTAGGAGATGAAGATTTGAATTTCTAAATCTAGACCGGACTTCGAACCCAGAAGTTAGTTTTGTTCTTCTTAAGCCAAACTCTTTATCTTCTTGAAAGTTATTTGGCTGTGGAGTTACTCAGCTGAGAGGTGGTAGAACTGAATGACAAAACTAGAAAGAATGGATCACAGTTTTTTCCTGTTCAGTTCAGCTTTGGAATAATGACAATTCATTTCTATTCACCTGGAGATCCATTTCAAACATTACTGATAAAAAGCAGTTCCACTGTTTTCCAGCTTAGCAGGCTTAGTGCAGTAGTTCTTACCAAATCCCCCAAAGAGGCAATAGCTTTCTTCCTGCCTTTCTCTTCTGTAGTGCCTTAGTTACCCAGACTATGAACACTCACAGCAAAGCTGCTGCTGCTCTAGACTGCTCCACGTCATCCCAGTAATTTTCACCCCACTTGGGCTCTCCCATCTGTTTTCTGGAGTGTTTGTGTGTGTTTGTTTTGAAACCATCTGCTGTCTTGTACCTTCCTCTTCAGCTCCAGCCCTGGAGGAACGGTCTAACTCTCAAGCTCACAGTACAGCACTGGTGTTCCAGGCAGTTGTGTGGACCTTGGTGCTCAAAGCCCTGCATGGACTGGTGTGCCCACAGCAGGGAGTGCAGCTTCCTTGAGAGGAACCAGCATGAGGAATGGAAGTAGTGTTGGCATGAGATTGTACTTTAGGGAACAAGCCCTGCTCATTAGCAGCACTCCGGCTCAAGCCAGTCCTGTTCCTGGCTTTGGAGTTATTTGAGGATGTCTCACTGACATTCACTATGCAGCACAAACATACCTTTAAATTGCATATTATCAGAGATAGCATTTTTATCTCAATTTTTTATAGGATCCAATACTATCGGCCCATTCAAGAGACTTTTTAGGTGGCTCTAAGTCTACATACAATTAACAGCATGAAACCAGAGGAAGTCAAACATGAAAGAAGTCAGTTCTTCATTCTTTAAAAGCTAACTACTGGTTGCTTTTCATGTCCTTCTAAGCCAGTTAAGTGGAAACATGACTCCCCTGAACAATCTACACGTGCAGGCTGTTAACGCTGCTCAACGTACATTGCTACTCTCTCTTTCAATGTTTCATTGAGATATTAAATTCTAATAACTAAACAGTCTCATTTCCTTTCTAACATTTAGACAGCAGGTTTTTTACAGTTTTTAAATAGAAGAACTAAAGCCAACTATAATCTTATCTCCTATGTTCAATTTGGCTTCAGAAATTAAAATTTCTACTATATAATTGAACCAAAATTATCTACAACTTTCCAGTGCTTTTCATTCTGTAAACCCATGCTGCAAACAGAAATTCAAGGCTATGATAAAGTACAAATCACCCACTGTCATTGAATAGAGCATTATAAAACACTGACGTATTTCCTCCCTTTTAGCTGTTTTTCCAAATGATTTCATGGTCACAATGGATACCTATGAAGTCTGTTAAAAAAAAAGAAGAATCTCTCCTTCCGAAGTGATGCTGTAGTATTCTTTCACAGTTCTTTGCCCATCACAAGCACAAGTACAGGCTGGACAGCGAATGGATTGAGAGCAGACCTGGAGAGCAGGACTTGGGGATGTTGGTTGATGAGAAGCTGAACGTGCCCTGGCAATGCGTGCTTGCAGCCTGGAAAGCCAGCAATTGAAAGCAGGTTGAGAGAGGTGATTCTGCCTTTCTGCTCTCGTAAGACTCCACCTGGAGTGCTACATCCACCTCTGGGACCCCCAACAGAAGGGGTACATAGACCTGTTGGAGTGAGTCCAGAGGAAACCAAGAAGATGATCAGAGGGCTGGAGCACCTCTCCTATGGAGACAGGCTGAGAGAGCTGAGGGTGTTCAGCCTGGAGAAGAGAAGGCTCCAGAGAGACTTTGTATCACCTAAAGGGGGTATAAAAGAGCTGGAAAAGGACCTTTTACCAGAGCCTGTAGTGAGAAGGCAAGGGGCAACGGCTACAAACTGTTAGAGGGTAGATTTAGATTAGACATGGAAGAAAGTCTTTACTGTGAGGGTGGTGAGGCACTGGCCAAAGTAGTGGATGTCCCGTCCCTGGAAATGTTCAAGGTCAGGTTGGACTGGGCCCTGAGAAACTCGGTCTAGTGAAATGTATCCCTTCCTATGACAGGGGGCCTGGGACTAAATGATGTTTAAGGTCATTTCCAACCCAAGACGATCTATGAGTCATGGAAGTAGGATCCAAGCTATAACATAAAGTTCTTCTTGTATATGAAAAAGTACTAGTTCATTCAGGAATAATTAATATAAAGAGAAAATTAGTTTGCACATTTTTATAGAAACATATAGTATATTTTAAGAGTCTTGGGGTGTTCTTTCCCTTCATTTTTCTTTCTTCTATGTTGAAAATTAAATTCTGTAAGAGAAGTGCCAGGCCAAACATTGATATATTATTTTTTAAGGGAGAATATAGGGACCTTATTTGCATCTTCTTTTGTGTGCCCAGTGTTATTCCAATAATTTTCTGAAATAGTAGTTGATCTCTGCCTTGCAGCCATGTTCTGGCCTCCCCACCTCCAAACCCTTGGATACAGAACTTGAGCTCGATAGTAAGATACAGAGGCAACAGACAGCAACATCTGAAATCCACAGAACAGCATCAAGGCAAGTTTATGTAAGTGAAAGAAACAGTGCCAGGGCTCAGACATCAGGCAGCTCAGTTATCCATACTATAAACTTATTAAAGAGCTTTTGGCATGCTTTTGTCCGGATCCAGATTAGCACTGTCCCATGGAGTTCCCAGGGGTGCTCAGGGGGTCGGAACCAACAAGGGCAATCTCCGTTGGACAGCTGAGACACAGCCTCCTAGTTTTGGAAGATGAGTGTTTAGTAGAATAGATGGGACTCGATGGTGTCAGTTAGCCTCAGGGTCAAAATAGTGTTGCCCTCACTATTCAATTTACTGGTATAGATGCAGCCTCAGGCTCCTGTCTATTTCCAGAGACAGAAATAAATTCTGTACAGGCTTGTCTTTTCCCTATCATAAGGACACCACACTGCTGTTGATGACATTTTTGTTATATGTGAAATTGACAGGATGTAAACAAATAGGAAAACAACAGAAGGTATTGTCCAGGCTCCATCACTTGAACAGCTGGTTCAAAGCAAAAATTGTGCTGTGAATAAAGAACTTTTGAAACTGGTGATATGGAAGCATGCCTACCCCTTGCAGACTGTTCTTTGAGACCCATGCAGGTAAAACTGTCATGTTTCAAACAATAAAACAAAAAATGTACCTTTTTTTCTTCCCTCCAGTCTCCATTACCAGGGGTATGCATTCCTTGGAGCAGGACAGGCATGGGATGCTTGTGTTTTCACCACACCCTGATGCTCCATCTCTCTCTGTCCATTGATTGTGCTGGAAGAAAGGTTACAGCAACTCTCTGTGTAGGCATGAAAAAAGATAAAAAAAGACAAGTAGTACTGTTAATAATATCAGACAAACTTTAGGACATCTTGGTACAGCTATAAAGCTCTTCCATGAATAGAGGAGAATAAAAAAAGACCTGAAAATATATCTGTCAGAAAACATTGAGCTGAGGGAGCAGAAAGAGTTCAAGACACAAGCCCCAAACCTTTAGAGAACAGTAAGTACTTTGGGGGCAGGAGAGGGTGGGGACTGCTAGGAATATTCTCTATGCTTAAGCAAAAGGCTATAATTGTTCTTTTGTGCCTTATGACAAAAGCACTTATTCCAGAAATATGCTGATTTAGATCCTTTCTGAAATAATTTAATTTTTCATGACTACTTAGCAATAGGGAGAAATGTTCTCACACATTTAATTTCTCTTTTGAGGCTGATATTGTCTGGAATTTACACCTAAGTTCTCAGTTTGAAAGACAGTTGTGTTCTCTTCAGGAAAGCAGAGTCCATAAAACTTGGATTTTAACTTACATTCAAAGAATATTTTACTGAATCAGAGCTGTAGTTGCTCTGACAAAGTCAATCAGTCCATAGAAGTCCACATCTGATGTAGAGGTTTAAAACAACTGTGGTGGTTTAGCAGTTTAGAACACTTGGTTTGTAGGGGCAGAAGAAAAAAAACAGCTGCTCGAACTTCTGTGACCAGCACAGAGCCAAATAGCTGCTGGGCAGGTTGCTAGACCAATGAGACAGGCTGGTAATGCCTCTGTAATGACATATTTTAAGTAGGAACCACGAAAAGTTCCTTTTCCTGCTTCCCCACCAAGGGGTGGCAAGGCGGAGGCCCCTTTGCCCTGTCCCGGATCAGGCCACCAGGGCCCCCGGTGTGGCAGCTGAGGCCAGGCCACCAGGAGAGGCCACCCTGGAGCCGCAAGCAGCCGTGAGCAGCCGTGAACAGCTGTGAGCATCCGTGAACAGCCGTGAGCAACCATGAACAGCCGTGAGCAGCCGTGAACAGCCGTGAGCAGCTGTGCAGCCGGGACCGCGCAATGCGGGCCTCCAAGGCCAGCGCAGCCCATGCAGGGCAGGCGGGCTTTTCCACGCAGCCAGCACGGCTTGCACTGAACTGGGCAAAAAAAACCCACCATGCAGCCGGCAACGAGAGACATGGCGAGTATTTCCCCAATGTAGAGCTCAGATAAGATCAATTCCTCAGTTGCAACTTACAGACACTGACTTTCTTTCAAGTGAGAGAGAAAGGAAAAGTGAGATCACGTGAGGAGAAAAAATGGCGACAGCAAGGTCGGTGGGGGAAAGGAGATAGCACAGGTGCTCCAAATACTGGAGCTGAGATTCTCCTGCAAGCTGTGGTGAGGACTATAATACAACAGGTTCTCTATAATTCATTGAAGTACATGGGTGGGTGCAGACATCCACACACAGCCATAGATGCTGTGAGAGGCTTTTAGAGATTGAAGAAGAGAGCCTTTGCTTTCAGGCTGGAATAGCTCATCCTTAAAAAACTAAAACCATATCAACCATGATGACCCATGCTGGCAGTTGTGGGAAGACTGCGAGACCCGTGGGAGAGATTTTTTCACTGAAGCAGATTCGGGCGAGACTGTTGTTCGCGAAGTTTGAAACCACACTAGAGAAGTTCGCAGAGCACTGTCTTCTGCGGGAAGAATCCCATGGCACAGCAGAAGGAACTCTTTTCCATAAACATAAAGAAAGACTCTTAAGAAATGAAACACTGACCAAAGCCCCATATTTGTTTCCCTTGTGCGGGTTGGTAGAAAGAGGGAGGTACTGGAAGAGAAAGGTGTTCTGGAAGTTTGCTTTGGTTTCTCATTATTCTTTTTACTTTCAATTCTGTTAGTAATAAATCTTCTTTATACTGTTTAAGTTTGGACCTGTTTTGCCTTGAAGTTTTCCTTTTTCCTCAATAATCCTTATTTCGCCTCATGAAAAATGAAGTTTTAATTTCTCCTTCTCTGCTCAGCTATAGCAGAGGCAAGTAAGTGAATAGTTTTTTGTGGTGCTTGGTGCCTAACCAGTGTCAAACTGCCACAGCAACAAATGCTTATTTGCCTTTTAATTTTACTTTTGACATTTAGGGAAAAAACAAAAAAGAAAAGAAGATAGGAACTCAGTTCATTTAAACTTATTAGGTTGGTCTTACAAACCTAGACCCTCACTAATGCTCTAAGAGTTAACCATCCCACCTGCTCTCCAATACTGTCTGCCCTTGTAAGCACCCAAAATTTAACCACACATGCTCTAGATCACCCTGCAGCTTTTCTTCACTGAATTTATTGGGAATGCATTTCCCACTGACATTGCAGCTGAAGAACCACCATATCCAGGTGTCTGTGTTACACAGACAGCAAGGCTCTCCACTCACTGCAGACCATATGGAAAAATTCAATTTCTTTGGAACTAGTTTTTTGATCTAGCTCTACTCTTAAACCTGCTCATGTTATGATTGAAACTAGAAAGCTAATCCTCCTTTTTTGCTCCCAAAAGAACAGAAAAAAAAGTACTTCACGAGATCATCTTTTTTATTGAATTCTTTTAGTCAGTTTTAGTTTCTGTCTGTCAGAAGCACATAAACTTCATGAACAAAAACCAAGGAAAACTCCAAACTCCATTCATGGTTTTTCTGAAATGTTTATCTTTTAAAAGTTTCATGATATCCTGTACGGTCTTTCATTCAATTCACTTTTGACTGAGATGCTATATTACTATTTTTTTAAAATAAAATTCTTCCCAGACTCAGTGAATTAGAGACTGAAATCTAAAAGCTTTGGAGAAAAATGTTTAAAATAAGAAGAAATGGAAGGAAATGTTAATACCGTTTTCTGCGAGTCAAGTTTGTTTTGCTGACTTTTCTTCCATCCTGACTTTTTTAAACATGAGGACACTAAAGTATTTTTCTTAAAATATAGAATTACCTTGATAAAATTATTGGGATTTTTCCTTTGTTGTGATGTCCTACATGGGTTTAACCCATAGCCATCTTCAAACATGTCATCATTGGTCAAATTTCTTCATGGCTTTGCAAACAGCTACAGCCTCTTGTGCAGACATTGTGCAGACTCTGTAATGAGGATATGAAACAGTGCTCACCTGAGGTTATCTCCCAGCCCAGCACAGTGGCACTAATAGCAACCCAACACAGACAGCTGGGGAGAGGTAGGTTTTTTCTTCCTAATGGAGGACTGAAAAGTGATCTTACTCATGCTCCCATTGCGCGATTACAGCTCAGTGGGCTTCAGTGGAAATCCTCCTGAATTACTTCAGATAGATTAAACTTAACTCTCTAAATGTTATATTTACTAAACTGCACTCATCCAGCAATGTTAAAGCACCTTGGGAACATTAGTCAAGCCCCAGAATCTCTCCTTCCATGGTTTCCCAAATGGAAAATAAATTAATATGGTTTATGGACATTTAAAACATCAGCCAGGAATATTACCCAAATTTGTGCACAATCACACAGCACATCACCATCCAGGTCAGATACAGAACTGAATGTCCCACCTCTTCTCTTGGGCTCTGGTACTACACATTTTATCCTCTTTTAGAACAATAAACTCTTACAGATTATTACTTTTATCTTAAACTCTCTCTTACCTCAAATGGCTGCTGAGTTCTCAGTCAGGCCATTTAACATAAGTGCCTGCTCTAGTTATTCAGTCCATTAAAATACAAATCAGACTACATTACCCAGAACACACTTAAGCCTCCCATAGCCCTGCTCAGTCACAGAGGCAGTCTGCCAATAAATAAGCTCTCTACAGTGTTCCCTACAAAATCATTTAGGAGTTCTATGTTAAAATATATGAATACACATGTTTATACAAACCTAACAGCCAATATCTGAATTATCAGTTAATTTAGTTAGACAAGCACTTGCTTATGCATGTTGGGTTGGATATTTCATTACCCATGCCTAATTCCTGGGATGCTGTTAGCAAGCTTCCTAACTTCTTTCTCTGTCCCCATAGTCCTCTGCTTTGAAAATACACACATTCTTTTCTTTGGTTGTTGGACATTTTTGCTATTTGAACTAATCCGGCCATGGAAAGCACAGGATGTTTTGTGTGTGTGGTTCTTGAACACACAAAGAGAGTTAATTCACACAGGAGCAAGGTAGGCAATTCCCTAGATTAATAGATAGGAAAAAAGACAAATAAAAAAAAATCCCTAATGCCTGCTTTACTAAATTCCAAGGAAACTAGGTTAATTTTGGTCATTGCCACCACTGGAGAAAGTTCAGAGCTGTGAGAGAAGGTAGGTGCTGTGGGAAACAATGTGTTTGAAATTTGTATAGACGGGTCCTTAAGGCAAAGTCACAGTTCTAATTTCCCTGTGGAGGCAGTGGAACGAGCAAAACTGATTCTGAAGTATTCTTCCCCACTTTTTCCTTCTACCACTTTTGCTTCTCCTGCTGCCATGGCACGAACATGACTCAGTCCCAGGTCTTTGTCTTGAGAGCAGCAAAATGAAGATTTGTCTGTATCATCTTGAACTGACTCTAAACACACAGCTTTGCTTAGTAAATTCAGGACTCAGTCAGGTAACACATGTGAATTACTAGTCCACAGTCCTGCAGGTAACTAAATGCCCTCAAAACTCATATACAAAATGTGAGACATTGCAAGATGTGAGATCTATAAGAATAAGCATAATCAAATTCAGACAGTATTTGCTTGCCAATTACTGGCAGATTTGCACCATTTATGGTCAGTCCATTATTACACAGCTCTACAAATTGAATTTGTTACAGAAAATGTTAAGAAGGAAGGATCTTTGGCTTCAATTTATCCAGAACAAATGGGCAAATGGAAAAAATCAAATCTAAATTTGTAGCTACAAGGCAATTTGGAAAAATGTTAGGCTATACTATCCTATCTGTGGAGCAAAACATGATCCAAATTATCTCAATACATTGAGATTATAAATTTGATGATAATATCTAGCACTGTGGCAGCACAAGCAATCTGGTGTTCAGGACATTGCTGAATTTTGTTTAAAAGCCTTTTCTTTTTAATTTTGCTCAAATATCTTTTTTGGTTTAGATTGCACATTTATGGTGTAAAAATGAAACAAACTGTCCTAAATGGGAGAAGAGATGCCTGTGGTATAATTGATTTACCAATTGCCTTGATTACTGTAGGGATGTTCAGCACTTTTTCCTCCTCTGGGAGATTTTATCTTGAAAAACTATGCCAACAGAGACTCCCATACAAGTTAATCTGTATTTTATAACAGACAGGATTTAAAAATGCCCAGTGAAAACTGTAGTATTTGCACTGAATGTGGTGGGTTGTCTCTGTCTGGATGCCAGATACCAACCAAAGCCTATCTGTCACTCCCCTCTGCAAACGAGCAGGGGACAGAAAATATGAAGGGTTCATTGGCTGAGATACTGACTGGAAGAGAGATAATCCACCAGTTACCATCCTGGGAAAAACAGACACGACTCAGGAAAATTAACTGAATTTATTACCAATCAAAATAAGAGCAGGATAATAAGAAGTAAATCTTAAAACACCTTACTCTCACCCCTCTCTCCTCCCCAGCTCCACCTCCTCCCCCAGAGGTGCAGGGAGACAGGTAATGGGGGTTACAATCAGTTCATCACACACTATTCCTGCTGCTGCTCGGGGAGAGGAGTCCTTCCCCTGCTCCAGCATGGGGTCCCTCCCACAGAGACAGTTCTCCATGAACTTCTCCAGTGTATGTTCTTCTCATGAGCTACAGTTCTTTATGAACTGTTCCAGCATGGGTCCCTTTCTGTGAGGTGCAGTCCTTCCAGAACCACCTGCTCCAGCATGGATCCCCCACAGGGTCACGAGTCCTCATAGGAAACCTGCTCATCCTCTCTCCACACATCTACAGGTCCCTGACATGGGGTCACAGCCTCCTTTGGGCATCCACCTGCTCCAGGGTGGGGCCCTTCATGGGCTTCAGGTGGATCTCTGCTCCCACACAGAGCTCCATGGGCTGCAGGGGCACAGCTACCACACCATGGTCTGCACCATGGGCTGCTGGGGAATCTCTGCTCCAGATCCTGCCTCTCCTTCTCCACTGACCTTGGTGTCTGCATAGTTGTTCCTCTCACACATTCTCACTCCTCTCTTCTCTGAGCACAGTTACCCCAGCACAATAACTTTTTTCCCCTTCTTAAATATGTTATTACAGAGGTGTTAGTACCATTGCTGATTGGCCAGCCTTGGCCAGCAGTGGGTCCAATTTGTAGCCAGCTGGCATTATCTCTGCTGGACACGGGGGAAGCTTCTGGCAGCTTCTCACAGAAGCCACCCCTGTAACCACCCAAATTTCCAAAACCTGGCTATGCAAACCCAACACATTACAATAGCAGTTTAGTTGGTGGGAGAGGATGTAACTTCAAAATAATTTTACCTCTCTAGAATAAAGTCCCACCTCTTTCATTCTTTCCTCATTTGAGTGACACTCCAGGCCCATTAGTAGTCTTCATGGCCCTTTGTTGGACTCTCTCCAGTAGTTCTACATCTTTCCATAGAGAAGCAGAAATTCACACAGCAAAAATACTGTTGATTCTTGTGAAGAGCACATATTGCATTTCAAAACTGACATAGGTCTTCAGGTCTGCTGTATGGAATTCATCTTCATGGATATCTTCCTATCCAGCTTCATGGATAGAATCCTGCTCAGACTAATGACAACTAAATTCGAGTCCTCATGGAACAGTCTAACTGCATTCTGGGAGGTGGAATTCAATAACTTAAACACCTAGGACCTAGAAGGCCCCACCTAACTCCATCTGTTACTAGTTCTAGAAGAGGATATTTCTTCTAATTCTCTTCTCCTATCTGCCAGTCAGGTCTGGATACCTTGAATTCTTCAGGGTTGTCTCAGATGTAGCAGTGTGGCTATTAACTGTGATAGGATTATAGTGCCTGCAGACTGCTAAAAGTCTGTGATTTAATCTCAGATTCAATCTGCTCACCACTGAAATCAACAGTAAAGACATCTTTACTGGTGGTGGTTACTCGAGATATCCTGTAGGGGTTTTTTAGAGTCATTGGAGAAAATCCGGCCACTCTAGGATGTAATTTTTTCTGGTATTTGCCATGAAGTGACTCCCTCCTCCTTTAAAAGGACATTTTCATATTTTGTTGGAGAGATCCTGTTCGTTATTTCAACACCTGCAGTACTTCAATGTGCATGGGAGCTTACACTTTACGAAACCATGTCTGACTGGTTTTGTTCTTCCCAGGGTTTGCTCACCCAAACGTTTCACTGGGGCTTGTAAAAGCACAGCACCTGCTGCTTGATGCTGCAGTCAGATAAGCTTCTCCACTGAGTCTTTCCCAGTGAATTGTAGAAGGCTGTTGCCATCCTCTGGCACTTACAGGAAGGTGTTTGAAGGAAGGTCAGCTCCCAGTTGTTCAAGTAGGGAAAGTCAAAGCAGGGTAAAGGAAGGTCATCCAAAGTAACGGAGACAACAACAGACTGGAAGTTAGCAGCAGTATAACCCTGTTCCAATCAGTATTGTCTCTGCGCTGAAGTGCTTTAATGAGAAAAAAGGATTATTAACTTTCAAGTGTTGCAATGACAGCTTGTTTTTCCCTGTGGATGCATGGTATACTCAAATGGCACAGCACAGCACAGAACAATATACACTTAGCTAGGTGCTAAGTATAACATCTCCCTACAATTCACTTTGCCCAAATCCTGACTGAAGGGTGGGCAAGAACAGAGTGTTTCCAGCTAAAGCGAGCACACTGTAAGGTCATCATTAACCCCTCTGTGCATATTACTATGATTTACAGCAATGGACGAGTACAAGCATCAGCAAAACTTCCATGGACAAATTATAGTCCATAATAAAACTATACAGAATAATATAATTGGAATTCTGGGACTGGTTTCAAAATATTTTAATTTTTAAAGTTTCTAAAGTTGACCTTGAAAATTTCCCTCTCCGCTTGCCATCCCTTCCTGTGATCAAACATTCTCAGTCATCACAAACTGCACACATCACATGCATTTTCTCACAATATCTCATATGAAAGACAAAGTTACCTTGCAATTTTAACCTCAAACAAAACCAAACCAAAACAAATTCCTATTTTCATTGCCACCAAATTTAACTGAAAAGAGAAGCTGACAGAACAGGAAGACTCTTCAGACTTCCACTGTAATCCTCTCCTTTCTGACCCTTTCCAGCTCTGTTTAGCTTTCACTTCCTTCATCTCTTACATATGATTTATCATTCCTTTTCACAGCAGCCTTGTCATCTTCACAGCAGAGTGCCATTTTCACAGAGCTGTCCTTCTGTGGCAGCAGGAATTCTTATCACACACCTGCAAAGAACTTTACTCACCTGGTATTAAGTTCTGTTAAAGAGATACAAAATGTTACTCTTTAGAGAGATTAGTTTTAATCTTCTTGTCCACTTGTTTCTCGCAGTATCACCTAACCTTTTCATGACTTGATGTGATGGAGTGGGAGAAGGGATTCCATATGAGCCAAACTTCCAGAAGAGCACATTTCACAGTTTCCTTTTCAGTTGTAGCCGCTGGTCCTCATCACACCTGAGTTCTAGTATCCTGCTCATTAATTCCCCTGCCAGCCAAGAAATAGAAGAGGGATACAAGTGCTACTTGCTTTCCCTGACAAGTATGAAATAGACTCCAGCGGAGCATGCACCTGACAGGAGACTACAGATTTTGGGTTAGATGAAGACATAATGGTACCGGACATCAGAATGTATTGTCAAGATTGGTCATTTGTTAACAACTAAAGGGAAGTGTGTTATAGCTGTGGATATGTTTAGATATAAAAAGAAGGGAAGATGGGTGTGAAAACTACCTTAACTTCATTTCCAGTGATAGCACTGGTGGGAAATGCCTTTCAGTATCCTTCATTGTTTTTTCTCAAGTTCTGGTCAGTGATACACTGATAGTGTTGCATGACACACTCTGTGCTCTATTTCCATCAACTGAGAACCTGCAACTTTCTCTTTTCCTCCACAAAATTCACCATACAAAGATTCATATTTAGAACTTATGCTAGTTCTATTTCCTATTATTATCACAAAAAAGTTCAAGAGGTGGATATACTCAGAGACATTCAGGAAGTGCCTGTCTTTGTGACATTGGTAACATTGGGCAGATACAGAAAATGCAAAATACAAAATAGTATAAAAAAATATGACCTACTCAGGTTCAAAACTAGGTTTCTGAAAACTTCTATTTGCCTTCTTCCTGACTGCTAAAAGTATCTGAAGTCCCTGATCATGTTCTTCTTCTGCATGTGCCTTGATGTCTTGGTGGAACTGAGAAATTCATCTGATGTGCAAGTCTAGTCAGGTAGATCCTCCTCTAAAGTACCCTAATGTTTTCAATCTGTGATTGGATTCTTCTCACATAACCTGAATATCTAGAAATAAACCACCTTCTTATTTAACATGTCTCTTTACTACTATTACTGTTCTGTCAGCTTCTCTTCTCTACTGACTACTGAGTCAAGCACCTCCGCAGGCAGTTCACTTCCTCCAAAGACATCTCTTATGAATCAGTGTGAGACAATTATCTGTCCTCCACTGGATGGAGATAGAAATAGAGTGATGAGTTCAGGGAGAAGTTCTGTGCAACATAATGTTTTGCACAACAGTAGTGGTGCAAGGCATATTAATCTCCTCAAGCTCCTACCCTGTACTATTACCCCCTTCACAGGCACTGAAATAACTGATGTTTTTTTCAAAGTTTTGTTGTCAAGTCCATGCTTTAAAGCCATGTTGATGATAAACCAAAAGTCTTCCCAAACCATGGAATTGGACTTTCATAACTAACTTGTAAATGTTTCCATGAGATAACTCTTGCTAATGCACACACTACCCTACTGATCAGAACATTTGGAAGTCCTAAGAACCGTATTTTTCTCTAGTAAGTTTACTTCTGATATCTTTACCTCACTATGTCCAATATCCAAATTACGAAGTTTCTTGCTTGTCCAGAGTGAGGACATTTCTGCCACTATAAAGAAAATAATATTTTTTAAAATGTTCTTTCATGAATAGGAAGGGCAAGGTTTCTATGTGCTGACCAATTTTACATGTTCGGTTTTTTCAGGGGGTCTGGTGTTTGATCATTCTGTTTGTGTCCCCTACTTTCCTCAAGATAAATAAGGGGCCCCAATTAATGCTCCATTCTCAGAACCAGGCATCTCAAAGTTAAAAATATCAAGAGCAAGCTTTATAGTACTGTGACTGATCTCTTTAGGCTTACCCTGCTTAAAATAGTCCATTTGCAATTTGCTAATGTGGAGACAAGTTTTCAAACACCTCTCCAATATTGGGGTTCATCAGCTGGAAGATGAAGGAAATCTACATCAGGCCCAGTGTAACTCTCTAGTTTGCAAAAAAAGTACTGCTTTTAATGAACACTAATTATAATTGGGGAAAGATAAGCTGTGGATTCAACAGAGGGTGAAAAGGCTAATGCTTTTAAAATGTAGCCTGATTAATGAGGCTGTCATAGAACTTATTTATAGGTATGCTGTACAAAGTATCATAATCTCTGGAAAGATTTGCAGCAAATTAAAGCCATCAGAGTTTAGAAATCTTAAAACTGATTTCACTCCAAAGGATATTCCATACAGGCCAATCATAGCATTATAGCTGAGGCAGAGAAGTTGTGAAGAGCAAGTGTTCTTAAACTGTTCTGGGGTGTGGGTCACATTTCAACCCCTTGACTCCCGCTTTCAGCCTTGTGTGACAGCAGCAATTGCCTTCTTTGAATAGCGGCATTCAGAAAATATTTAATATAATTTTAGCTGGTTTTAATGTAAGATAGCAGATGGAAATGCAGAGGAACCTGTGCTTTGCTAGGCAGTTCTCTATGGACCTTCAGCAAGTGCTTCATGAATCACTAATGGTGCATGGTCTGCAGTTGGGAGCTGTTGATTTGAAGAAAGCCCAAGTAAGTAAACAGATAGACCTTGTACTATACGGTGAAGGTCACTAAACATAAAAAACAAAATTTTCCCTACAGCAATGTGCATGGAGCACTTGGTATCCTGAAAGTTTTTTAAAAAAATAAAGAAGTAATAAAAAACCCATATTTGGGATGTTATATTTAAAGTAAAGGAAGTACACTGACAGAAAGAGAGACTCAGGCATATAGGTGCAAGACACAGATCATCCGGGAATTTGCAAAGAAAGGAATCTAGGCTCCTTTTTTTAAGAATGACAAGTCCCTTTAACGTAAACAGCCTTTAAATCTTGACTCCAAAGGATTAAAAAAGTCATCCAAACTAAGACAAATGGAGTGGGGGGCAGATAAGGCTGTTTTAGTTGAAATCTGCATCAGAGAGGATGGCCTACACATGTTGATGCATACTTCTAAACTTTTAAGGGGCAGAAAGGAAAAAAAAGTGTAATATTGCAGGGCAGTGCATGAAGTTGATTGTCTGGGTATGTTGTTAGACCTGAAAAAGGAGGAAAATCACCAATTAGTACAATCATTCAGAATTTAATACAAAGTCAAAAGAAGAAAACACTTAGAAATTATTGATTTCCCAGCCTACCATAATGTCTTTGGACATCAATATAATATTTGATGATACCAATGTTTGCCTCTTGTTCTTCTCATAGCTCTATAGATGTTAACTTGCAGGCAGCCTCGCTGGCACAAGAACATAATAGCATATAGGATTTTGGCTATATTGAGCACTGGATAATTTTGATGACTTAAAAAATCCTTTAGCCTAGAAGTGCTTTATTTTCAAGCTCCACTATAATTAGTTACAAAGGTTATTTGAGTGAGACGTGAGGCAAGGCTGGAAGGTTGTTGTTAAATGAAATCAATTTCACCTTCTTTTTCTCTTGCTGTAATATTTTCCTTTAAATCAATAGTGAAGAAACAGACAGTCATTTACCAACAACGACTTGTTTGGTAGTTTCAACAACACGTTCAGGAAAAATGAAGGGAGTCAGTTGATACCAGCCTTTGGTTGAATAGTTCTCTATGTGTCTGTCAGGCTGTGTCTCCACCTACATTACATATTCTAAGCATGGCTAGCTTCTTCAGTTTGAAGGAAGGCACAGTTGACCTACATAAACTTCTCAGGCTTTAACTGATTTTTGAGCAGAGGCAGCATGTCCCACCAGCTCTGTTCAGTCTCCCAGATCCGAACAGCCTCATACATTTCTGATACTCCATAGTTTGTAAGATCAAAAGAATAGGGATGTATGTCCAGAAAACCTGGTCTGGTTTTATAGTCCATGAATTCTAAAACAAAGGTCTCAAGAAGGAACCACAGTGTATCTCATGCTCTTAAGTGGGGTGGATGGAAGAAGCATTCCAGCAGAAGAATAACAAAGTCAAGGTTTAAGAACTGTGCCAGAGAATTGAAATTTGCTCAGGAATGACACAGACGTGGTAGCAACTAACAGAGAAAAGGAGTCTCACCCACTTGCTCCCCTCTGACACACAATTCATGAATGTCACAAGTATTCATACTCCAGATTCTGAAATGATTATGCTTTTCTGTTCATTTACTTGAGTGAATCTTGACATATACAGAAAGATTCGAGATGGATTTGTATGAACATTTCATGCACGTATACAGACAATGAGGAAATAACACGAAAAATTTTAAAGCTGAAAAATATGCCTTTAACAATCGCTTAAGTCCTGGCTAGAAAAGATAGCTGCTGAAAGCATATCAGTGATTAGTCTCTTGACCTTTCTTCAACTTGAAGTCATCAGCTATTGTTCGTCACTGATAATAATAATAACCTTTATTTTATGAGGTGACTGACAGACAATCCTTAGAGACCACAGTCTTTCACAAGAGCAACGTGCTTAAAAAAGAAGTCATATTTAGTAGGCTCAATACAGTGAAATTAATTCAGAATTTTTATATCAAATATTAGAAACATGAAACGCTGTCTGTGCAAAAAAAAAAAAGAAAGGAAAAAGGAACTTTCAAATGGCTTTTAAAGGAAAAAGCTGTAGTACAAGTTTGGGCAGAAGAATGGCAGAGTATTAAAATTTATTTCCCCTTTACCCCAATTTTTTTCAATAAGAAGGTAGAAAATTTCTCAAAGTTTTCTTTTCTTTTTTTTCATTTTGAAAGGCTAAGAGGAGGGAAATCCAAAACTGTATGAACTGTCACAGGGAATATCTTATCTTTGACAACTGCCAGTCCTGAATCCTTAGATATGAACACTATTATACTTCATTTGAGAGGAGGGGTTTCTTCCTAATCACAGCCAGCAATCGTCTCATGACCTGAAGCTGCAGTGGCTGCCCTCCTCACATTTTCCTTCTTCCAAGTCTAATTGCATATGTTACTCTAGACCAGACTTGAATGGAAACCCCTCTCAGGAAAACCCCAGGAGGTGGAGCCAATAATGGGGTAGGTGGCTCTCATTCCTCAGAGTCATTATTGAACCAATCGGACAATACAGTGTGAGGGGTCACAACGAGCAGTGCACTCTTCTGAATGAATTGTAAAGCCAAAGCCCTGAATAACTCTGGCTATTAGACAGATTTTTTTTCAAGAGTGAAGACCTTGCTCCATCAAGACCTAACCTGTATATTGTACTTTGTCTCCTGTTAGTTCAGTCAGTCCCTTAGCCTGTGTTAGTAATACATAGGAGGTCTATGTGTGCTTATATACCATTCTCCTTCCTCACTGGAAAGAGCAGAAATTCATCAGTGAGATTTTTGTTTGCCAGAAGAATTTAAGCCAACCTGTTAAAAAATTATTATCATAATTTTACTGGAAGGCTGCAGCATACTTGTCCTTAAACTCAGTGTGCTTTCAATGTTCACTGCATTTACCACTGTTACTTGTGGAACAGAAGAGCCAGCATGAATAGTGGGAAAGTCAGGAATTGTATAGAGACTCATCTGAAGAAATGTCTCCTTTTCCTAGCAATAATTGTATCTCAGGCAAATTGTTTTGAATTATATGAAGCCAGTAAGGAGCTCAAATGAAGTTAATAGCTCTTGACATTTTATTACATATTAGTCAATTATTGTGAAACAGTTATTGAGCAAAGATAAGACCCTAAAGGGAATGAAGAACCTGATAAATAAATCCCATTGGAATTCCAAAAGTTTGAAAATCTCAGCCTAAATTTTTAGTTTGGATTTGGAGTCGGAGGAAAATATCTACCAGCTGAAAGGCCTTAACGTGAGACAGCCATGTCTGGGAAGTACGAAATATATTAACATATGTGAGTGCTATAAAAATGTCAGCACTGTAATCCTAAACTCACCAAGCCAGAGGAAAATTCAAAAGTCAAATGCCCCTATCATGTGGCTTATGTCAGTCTCCACAGACTGTGACAGTTCAGGTGGCCACTGGACAGATCATCACCACTCAGGGAATTCTGTCACTGGTTTTCTGCAAGCAGTTCATGGTGTCTTACTGCCCTTGTGTGCGAAGATGGAGGCATTTTTTTCTTGGAAGCTGTTTTTAGAGCTACTAATGAAAGGAGTAGACAATTTTGTTGTTGTTGATGTGGTTTTGACTATAGTCTAAACAGAAACACTTTTCATTCATGTGTAATTTACTTTGAAGAGTCAGCTTCTGTTTCTAGTTATGGATGATACGAAAATATCAGACATCCAGCCTGTAACACTTTTTACTGCAGAGAAAAATCCATTTAAAACCATTTATAATGTTGCTAAAATATAGTACTCTTTTTTTCCCAACTCTTAAGCTTTGAACACATATGGGACCTTGAGAGATCAGATCTATATTGAGTGGATCAGCAAAATGTGGTAGAGTCAATGAAGTTATGTGGGTTTACATTATCTAAGAGTATGGCCCAAAGTGATAAGGACTGGCAGGAGCAAAACTCCACATACACCCTCCCCCTTGAAACACAGGTTTTTAAAACTCCTGTAAAATTATAAAGGATATGTCAGCTTTTCATGCTTGTGTAAAGATTATGCAGTTTTAAATGCATTTTCCAGTCAGACTTAAATCTACTCAGCCCAAAGACAAGCTGTTACAGTTTTATAATATACAGCACATTTTTGTGTGCCTCTGTGTGTGCATTTGCATGTATGTGAACAAGACAGGGAAATGCACTTACAACTGTGGAAAGCCACTAATTAGGCAAATTAAAGCACTTTTTTTTTTCATTAAAACCTCAGATATTTTCTTTCTGCCTTTTATTGTTTATTGGAAACAGTCCTTTCTCTGACACTACCCACAATGGATTTTGCAAATTTTGTGGCTTATGTTGACTGTTTTGCAATTTATACTAGTGTGTAAAATATTCCCAGCACATACACTTAATCAAAACAAGCCCAATTAAGCTCAGTACTCCAGATTCCACCTCATTAGCTTTCTGTTCCTAAAATATAACAGATGTGATTGCTGCGGGCCATGAGTTAAAGACGAATTTTTCAGCTAAGCACTTGCAATACAACCTAAAGTTATATAAAGATTTAATTATTACTTTCATTTTCATGTCTTACTGTAAAAGCTCATTTTTCACTTAATAGCAATAATATTCCACTCCTGCATTTTACTCACCATTACAGAGAAAAGTATCTGAAGGAGGAAGAAGGAAGAGGTCAGGGGTCTTATTTTTACTCTTGGCCTCACATACTGAATGAATGACTTCACAAACTTGCAGGGCTTTTACCCATTCTAAAATATTGGAATTCAGAAAGGACTCAGGATCTCAGCTTGCAGAGTATCACTTCTGCCTAAAACTTCTGTGCAACCATGGGAATGATATTGCAGCATGTTTACTTGGCATGCTTCAAAAAGATAGGATGGCTTAGCATGCAGCAATAGATGCTTAATGCTCCCTTCAAGTAATTCTTGGTACTTCTTAGTTGTATTTCAACTGTTTAGAACTACTGGCTTCTATATAATATCCAATATAAGGAAAAATATTATCCTTTTTCCGTAGTCAAAAGGCCAAAGAGGATTACTACAGGACTGACAGCAGGCATACGAAGGAAAGCTCTGCCAATTGTCAGTAGCTGTATTTCTTTATCAATACCCCAGTGTCAAGCTGCTGAATGTCTCCCACACTTTGTCTTTGTTATGGGAACTCAAGCATCTGGTGGATCAAAAATAATCTGGCCAAACCAAAGCAATTCCAAGAATAATCCAGATGGGACTGTCTGACTTGTCCGTGGCACAATTCACCGTGGAGATTTCCAAATGAGCTTTCAGCTTCCAGTAAATTAAACTTCTTTACAGATTCTGTACTGATGCATAACTGACACCATCCTCTCCTCTGATTTCCCAGAATACTTGAGAGTCTTGTAGGTAAGATCCACTTTCTCAAGCTGTTCAGTTTTTCAGCTACACTGAGTGAGCCAAGAGGACAACAGTCCCAGCCTCTGTGCAGAGCAAGATCCTGGTCCAGTGAAGCCAACTATGCATAAAATTGTGCACATAATACACATTCAATCTTGCAAAAATGGGTATAAAACAGTCCCATTAATATCAGTAGCAATACCACAGGCCCTAAAAAGGCCTTTAGGTACTTTTTTTTTTTTAACATAAATTATTACATAGGGTACAAGACAGGACTAATGATAAAAATAATGCAAATGACCCGATTCACCACTCTTGCCACATTTCTGTGTAGGATGATTTTTTCAGAAGTCTGTGGTTGCTCTCTCAGCAGGGTGAGTTATCTGAGATAGCTTAATTGAAGTCAATGAAGCTACACATTGACATAAAACTAGTGTATTTAATAGGAGGTTAATGCTCAGAAGAAATAAGAAGCCAGGCTTTTTCCTGAAAGATTTTCTCATGGTTGAGATCTCCTTTTGTTTGTACATTCCTACTGCATTATTCTTTCTTTTCTTCTCTTCAAAAGATTCATCAAAAAAATAAGCATGTTCTCTTTGTGGTTTACACTGAAGACATAGCTTTTCTGTTTGTTAAAATGTGGAAGAAGATAAATAATGAAAATTTCTAGTGATTAGTCCCTAAGGTCTTTATTTATGGGTCCCTGGCACAGACACACTGCAGATAATAGCCCAATTTAATATTTATGATGTGCTAGGTTTCTCTAAATATATAAATTTGGCAATTATCATGGGAGTTATCCCTTATTTATCTCCTTTTGACTTTTAATTAGTAGGATTGCCATTTAATCATTAACAATCTTCTCTTCCAAAAAACACCCTACCTGCTAATTCCTTGATGAATGTGTCCCCATTGTGTCACTACTCTCATTAGAAGATCTTTCTTAGTTGTTCCAATGACAAGCTTTTGTTTAAAAATACTAGGTCTGCAGATGTCTTGAAGTGACACATCACTGACTGTGCACCCTGCAACCACTATACTGTTATGTACCCGTCAGCCGTCAGCAGCCCAGGCATTAGGGCACTCACTAAGGTGACCAGTGCCCCCTCAAATCATAGTACCCTTTTCAAAAAACAAAGAAAAACACTCTATGTGTGTGAGTGGATAGGGGAGTATGAAGCCTGGCACAATCTTTTTAATTAAACATAATAACACTCAATGTAAAGATTATCCCTCTTTCCTTGATGATGTAAAACAGTGGCACAGAAATTATACCTTTGTTAAAAAGTTCTACCATTGAACAAGTCGCTCCCATGGAGAGATGAAACTACAAGTGCTAACATGTTAACATTCAGCAATGTGTTACTAATAGCATCATTAACACATACCATATATAGCTGCATGGAGTGCCTTACTCTGAGCTAGTGCCAAGTCCCAGTTTGTCAAGTTGGGACACGGGAATGGCAAAATAATTTCATTCATTCCACCAGCTAATTAAGATGGAGCTAAAAGGATGGAAGTTGAGAACCTTAGCAGGTCTGCTGTGCCATTACTCCAGGGTGGCTTTGTAGGGAACAGTAAAAATACTTAATATAGTCACAGTTGCATGTTAAATGATTGTTAGGGAAGTGGAAGTGGAAGGTTGAATCAGTAAAGGGTGAACACTGCCATCATTGTGCAGAATTCACTCCTCCCTCTCCACCTCATCTCTGCTCCCATACTGCTATAAAAGAATTTTTTTTTAATACTACGACTCTAGACATTTACTTTAAAACCAAGCCACCTTCCTACAATGTGCTGTTATCTGGTGCGTATTACACAGCTTTGCCCTGAGAATGTGAAGGGGAAATTAGGACCCACTCATCTATTTAGGTTTCCTAGCAATTTCCATTATGAAGGAATCTTGGGGTCTTCCCATTTGAGGAACATTTTTGATACCCATCTTAGCAGCAGTTCTTAGCAAAGGAATGAATGCAATGTCCAGCTTCTCACAAACTTGGCTCACTGGGTTATTTTTTAACCTTACACTAATGTAATTATTCTATCTCAAAATCTGACCTTATAGCAATATAATACACTTTGACCAACAGCATGTTACTCCAATACCTGCAGCAAGTTTGTAATGACAACAGCACTGTTTAACTACGTCCCAAATCTGCATGCAAGCCCTCAGAGTGCAGATATTTTGCAGGATCCATCTGTAAAATATCCTGTATCCAGTCAGGTAGAGGGAGAATCAGGTCTGCATAGTGACAGTGCAGTTCACTCTGTACCAGGCACCATCAACCCTTTTATAAGTCCATATGTTGTTGCTGCTCAGAATTCTTCCCCCAGTTAAGAAAATATTTGAGCTGTTCTTCTTTCTGATATTGTCCCCTTAGTAGTGGCTTGCTTGACAATGTGCTAAATTAACCTGGTTTTGAAAAAGCTGAGGTGTATATATATGCTAAATTAATCATTAAAAAAAAACCTCAGTTAATTCACAGTAAGACTCTTTGTTTTGTATCCCCTTTATCCTGGGCATTTCATATTGTTCAGTTCTAATTTTTTTTTTTTTTATTCATGTAAGACTTGGTTAATATTGATGAAAGCAACATTTTTGAAAGGTACTTCATTCTGTTGATATGGGCCTTTAAGGTCACTGGCACATCACACAACAGCAGCGAGATCTGGCTCTTTTCCTTTGGTGTTGATTATCTCACTTTGTCATTTGAACAGTTTTGTTGCTCCTCTGACATCCTTCTGATTTGCTCCCTCATTTCTAATTATACATTTTTCTGGTTTGAATCCAATAAAATCCAAACAAAAACAACAACAACAACAACAAAAAAGCTTTACAGCTAAACTTTAGAAAGCAAGATACATGCTCATGCTCAGTACCTTTTTTAATACTTTAGGTCCCATAACATTTTTCAGTTAATTTTGATGGTATCATTTCTCAGTGCAATAGCTGATTAAGAGTCACTTGCAGTATAACTTCCTGTAGTCAGGAAACTGGGAAGTTTGCAACAGAGTAGTGTATTTCAAAACAGCAGCCATTAATGCCAAAGTCAGAGCAGCTAATATTTGAAAGCTTGTGCTCACCTATGCATCCTTAGGGATGTAAAAGAGAAAAAGAGATTTTCTGTAAATCCATTCCTAATTTGTGATGCTTATCATCAAAAACCATATGGACAGATCAAAAGGATAGATCTTAAGCTGGTGCAAATTGGCCAAGCAGCACTGTCAGCAGGGATACTGGATTTATAACAGCTGAGTATTTGGCCTATGTAGTTTAGTATAAGAGTTATCTGACTGAGAGTATAGAAGTTGTAACAAAAAATGTCAAGTAATAGTCTTTCAGAAAGTCATCACACATTTTTCAGAACCTGAAAATTCCCAAATTTTTTAGTGCCTTTGGACCAGCTCCTTCTTCAGTTCGGATTTCATGCTACCCATATTTTAGTTCTTTATAAAAATGAAAGGCACTTCATCTCTGTCTATACACCCAATAAAATAAATTTAACTGTCATAAAGAGAGTCATTCTGCTATAAAAGAGTAATCTGTCTCTCATTTTTTTAGACTTAATTAGTATGAAAAGAAGCTGCATTTAAAAATAAGCAAGGCAAAGTTAAGAATATATTTTTGAGAACAAGATGGTGGTTGGAAAGAAGAGAATAGCCTGACCAATCAGCTTTCCTTCCATCCCCAGCTGTTACGATTCTCCAAATGCTGAGAACTCACAATTTAGTAGTTTCAGAGTTGTAACTACTACTAAGTAGATGCTTTGTTTTTTGCCATATCTGTAAGGCAGAAAAAAAACAAACATATATTTGTATGCATGAGATTTACATTAGAGACAGACAAAAACAACTAGAGGGTGGATTCTCACTAACAATTAGAGGTACTGTTTGCACAGGAGGAGGTAACCTGTTAGATGTACATTGATGTGAAATAAAAGACTTGCATGAAGAAAATGCAGATTATACTGTTGTGGTTTAACAAAAAAGAGACTGGAAATGGTAGGAGTGGAGAATAGAGGTGCTTTTGGTACTGCAAAGGACTGGCAGGTGTTTAGATTAAGAAAGTGTCATTTTGACACTGTGAAAACTGAATAGGAAAAGTGACTCATACTACCAACCTCTGAATCTCTTGATCAAGTAAGCCATAATTATCGCTGGAAAGGAATTATATAAAAAGGAATTGAAAATAACAATTTCTGTTAAGAAGGAGAAAGCAAACGAAGTATAACAATGTCACAAATTTGGATTATCTTCAGCACAGACAGAAGCAGCAAAAAATAAAAAAGTCAGACAGTGAAAGAAATCACAGACTGGATCCAATTTAATGCTTAAACGTCTAAAAGCTTCAGTAATGCAAGACCCAGTGCTAATGACATGGCTCTGTGACATCCAGCACTTCTGGTGGGCATGCAGGTACCCACTGCAGTGAATAGGGGCTTTCAGCAACCTCAAAATAATGACCTCTGTACAGAGGCAACACAAAGACATTCATTCACCAGCCAGTTGGAAAATATCAGTTTCTGCTCCCAGGGCCAATCCTATGTCAAAATCAAGCGATGATTGGACATAAAAACATTCCATGCAGTCAGCCTTCTTTCTCTGAGGCAACACTACTCAGCACTGAGGTGCAGAGTTACACCACTATGCTTTTTCCCTTCTCAGACCAGGGACCCTTGCAATCGTTTATACACACAGACACAGCTTCAAAGAGGAAAACCGAGCAAAAACTTCTTCACTTTTTTATGATCATAAAACATACCACAGGTAATACCCTTCGTCAGGCAGAAAAGGAAATTGAACCTGGATCACCTACTTAATGACTGAATGCTTTAAAAATACCAGGCTACTACATAGCAGCAGATGGAGCACTCATCTGATTACAGGGGCTGGTCAGCAGTGGCTACACTTCTATTGTTTAAACAGAATCATGCACACCTGGGTGAACATCTGAACTGAGCAAATGTACCAAACCATCTAATTCAAAGATGCATTGTGGCAGGAAATCCAGATCTCTGAAACATACATCAACTCTTTCTGTACTATTTGAAAAAACAAAAGATTAACACCTGCAATTTCCCCTTGTGCAGGCCCTAGCCCTTTCAGAAGGTATACAGAAATGGTCTGCAGACAGCTGCTGCATAGACATGTTCAGAAGAGATTGGCAGAGAAAAATTCAGTTTCTAGTACACACCATCTTTCCTACATGTGCCTAAATGGAAGTACTTCAGATTTACAGACCTCCAGCATACTGGGAATACAAAGATCCCAACCTGAAGTGCCTGGGGTTTAGGAGCCTTTACAGAGAGAAAGTAGCCAAGCATGAGGAGCAGGGGTGCCCTGCTGGTTCTCTCCTGACAACCCATTTGGCACACTTGTGTGCCTCTCAGATGCAGAGGAGAGCTGAGAAGATGAGAAGGAGCAAGAAGCATTGTTAAAGCCCTTTCCATCTCTTTCCAGTCTTCCCTTTCTCATTGTCCTGTGCAGCTACAGACATGCTTCAATGTTGAAGTAGAAACATAAAGTTGCTTAGGCTGTGTTTTTTTCTCAGATAGTGATGCCCTGGGAAAAGCTAGCAGGACAAATAGAATGATCTTTGAAGTTGGAACTCCTCTGGAGTCACTCAGCCTGTTTGACTGACCACACAGACCTGCAGGCTAAAACCTACAGCACAGCTCCCATTCTTACCAGAGACTTGCCTAAAGGAATACAGAGAGTGGGTAAATACAATTTAGTTTCAATTTAGGAGTGGAAGAAGAAAAAAATAATCTGTGCTTACCTGAGTCAATATAGATACTCAGGATTTGATTTCACCACAAAGGAGTTTCATCAGCTGCTTGTGCTAAAGGTTAATTAAGATTGTATTTGTCAATATACAAATATGGGTATGCACATTTCTGGGAATTCTCACCAACAAGATTCCATAAGATTCCATATGCTATTAAGTATTCGTGAGACAGTGCTTTGGAATGTTTGCGTGTACATTTCTTAGCTTCTATTTCCACTTTGTACTATAAAGTGTGATGATCTGTGAATCAAGACAGTCTCACATGCAATCTAAAAACAAGCTGAAAGAATCTCAGTCCAGCATTCACAGAATTTGTCTCTAAGTAATTCTATGAATCATGGTTTGAAGGATTTCAGATCCTTTAAAATGTAGAGCTTAATACAAAAATAGGAATTTATTGAGGAAGTTGTACATATGGTAGGATAAACAGAATGTTCCCTTTTTTTTCTAAAAATATGAGATTTCCCATTCTTATTTCCACGTGATACTCTGGAGTAAAAAAACTTGGGGATGATGAGTCCCAAAAATTAATTGATAGGTGGGGGGTATTTTCTACCTTAATATTTGAGGTGCTCCTGAAATTTCTTTAGGAGTCAATCAACCTATTGATAACGGAAAAATATACAGGGAAACAGTATATGCAGAATTTACCACATAAACAATTTTTTCATCCTTACCTTCTCTATTTGCAGGTACAGAAACTCAACTCTTCAATATATATACAAAATGAAAACAGCTTGAGTTTTATTTCACATAGGAAAATTGAATGGTCTATTCTTTCTATTTATTTTTATGAAGTGCAGAATGATAAGACCCTACTTTTAACCTTATGACATAATAAATCAATAAAGGATATGCAATGAAATAAATAGAACACAAAAGTACAGCAAAAATTGTGAAAGTGAATACTTTTCACAGCATGCTGTCATCCCTTGGAATTAACTCCAGCAGGAGATTATTAAGTCAAATATGAAAGATTTTTAAAGGGCTGAATAATTTTATGAGTAATAAAAAAAATATGAATGTTAAAGGAATCTATTGTTATGCTTCCAAAGGTAAATTGATAGCTGCAGGGGTCAAGAAGATATCCTCTTCTCTGCCTTCCTTTTCATACAACTGGCTAAGTTCACTAAGGGCTTTTCTTCAACCTCCCCTCAAGCACCAGACATTGGTCACTTCTGAAGGCAGAAAAAATTCAAGACTTGAAAAATGAGAAGGAATATAAAAGTTGTCTGATCCAGTACAATAAATCCTATGCTCCTTCTCATCGTCTTTATCTGAACATATTTTACCTCCAGCATAAAAGGAGATTGTTTCCTGTGTTCACCATCTCCACGGATGCAGCCTAGGTACTTGCAAGCTTGCTGTTCTAAGTCCCTCAGCACTTTAATTCTCACATCTCATCCACACTTCTGTCTGGGAATCTAGCTCTTCTTTTATTCACCTAGTAGCTTCCATGAATTTTCCAAGCTTAGGCTCTGAAGAATGCTGAAAAGGGGAAGGGAAAAGAGAAGAAAAAACAAAACAAAACAAAATATTCTTGATTCAATTTTCTGCTCCTATCCCCATCAATTTTCCGCAAGATGAGGAGAATAACAATCTCTGTGATGGTATTCTCACCCTGCTTTTGAGATCTTCTTAGTGACCTGCAGCGATATCAGGTGGAGATGCACAGGAACAAATCTGTATCCAGTGTAAAATTCTTTGACACAATTCCTCTCTCAGCTGAGGTTTCAATGGCCTCAACAGTTGTCCCATGATACATTTTTGAGACATTTTTAAAAACCTCAGACTTCTTTTATAAGTGTTTCACATTAAATTTCTGTGAACACTTCAAAGGGAATTAACAAAGAATTTAGATTTATTTATGAAGCAAATAAACTCTTAACCACTTTTGAAGAGCAATCTGATATAACTTTTATCTTTGGGTACTGCCCACCACAAGCTCATTGTGAGGTTTATGGTTTCATCTTATTGCTCTTGAGAGTTTTGTGACCTACTGAGCCTGAAGGACTTGGTAAAAGGACTTGGTAACAATTCAAAACACAAGAGTGAAATAATTGCCAGGAATTTATCATTGTCGTTCCTATTATAAATTTCTAAACTCACAATAAAACACTGCAGTAACCTGTACAAAAACCATATAAAATGATATAATAATAATAATAATAATAATGATGATGATGCTTGGTCCTTTAAAAAACACTTCTTTGGTTTACTTTGACGAAGTAAGTTATCCAAAGTTTATATTCTATCCATGTAGATTGCATTTAGTAAAGACTTATGTAGAACTCTTCTGACAAAGAGCACTATCCAGCTTTACTGCTCTGGGAACTAGCACAGACCTACCAAGAGGCAGAAGAATGAGACATCAGAATAATTAGGAAATAAAATCTATCATTACAAGAGCTACTGGCAAGTATTGAGTTCTTCAAAGCATATTCAGTTTAGAAGAAACAGGTACTAAACTACTTGTTTACCCTAGGCACACCTCTGTCACCTTATCATTCGTATCTCAAACATTATTCTACCCTTCAGTATCTGTGTTAAGTATAATTGCCAAACTGCCAGCAGCAAACATGCTCTGACCAGGAATACCTCAAGAGGAGCAACATTTTTGTGGTGGTCCTGAGAGAATACCAGCTTCAGCTCCTTCTAGATCAGTAAATAAAATATATTCATCAAAAGCTGCACCTGTATTAGTTTTTAGGACGGAGCAATAATGTAGTTCTGAAACAAAACTCCAGTAACCACATCTATTGCATAGTTTCCACTTCAGAGGTGATTTGGTGTACATGCGCAGTGTGTTCTATATGAGGAAACAGAAGCGGAAGATCAGTTTCAGGTGCATGAAAAATATATTTCAACCCCTGATGAGAACATGAAGTCCCAAACACCGATCCTTCAGATAGATTTGAACCAAAGTTTTTGGGTATTTTGTCCAAAGTTTCACACTTAATCTAGCCCAGTGTTTTTAAATCATAAAACCATAGAATGGCTTGGGTTGGAAGAGACTTAAAGATCATCCATTTCCAATCCCCCTGCCACAGGCAATGACACCTTCTACTAGAACAGGTTGCTCAAAGCCCCTACCCACCTGGCCTTGAACACTTCCAGAGTTGGTGCACTCACAACTTCTCTGCTGGAACCACATGATCCATATGTAAACTCTGTGGTTTTAGTTCCTTTGATCCAGTGGCTCTCTGTTGCACTATATTACTTGCTAAAATAGAGATAGTCAACAGCATTTAAATGCCCTGCTTTTCACTCTCCCACATCTCCAGGAGAAAGGAACACTAGCTGTGTGAATTAATAATCCAGCAAGAATTTCAGCAGAAACTCTCATCTTCCCTGCTACCAGCCACAGACCCAATTTGTTCGTTCACAAGAACTCACAACAAATACAAAGCGACTCATTACTTGTTAAGCTTAACTGCATCTTTAATAAAAGAATAAAAATGAAGTTTATACAACTTGCAGCATTGCGGTCTACTCATATGTCATCAGGGGCCTGTCTGAAACAGCCTTGGTAATATTTTTGCTGTAATTGTATTTCATGTTTTCTATTGCCTTTCACAAAAGAAGAAGAAAAAAAAGTCTGTAAATTTCTTTCTCTGGATATTTAACACTCAATTTTAGTTCCTCTGAGGATAACAAGTATATATTATCCCAAAACATCTGTCCAGCCTCCAAATACAGTGCATGGGCTAATAGTAAAGTACATGGAAAATACTGAGTAGTCAGGTATCTAAATTAGGTAAGAGGGAAGCACAAGGAGAGAGAGAAAAGACTAATCCTAATGCTCATGGCTTAAAAATTATTCCAAGCCAGGCACAGCAGAACCTCAACAAGAAGAATTCCTTACTCAGGTGAGTCCCTTAATGAATAATGTGTTTGTAAAACCTGTGAGGGACATAACATCATCTAGCCAGCCCTGAACAAGCAGTTGAAGTTTGTCTTGTATACAAGTCCTAATCTTCTATAAATCTGCTAAAATCTAGTGCAAGATAGAGCCTTTAGAGAAGATGGTCAAAGTGGAATTTCTATGTCAAACTGCTCAGTGTCACGTGAGTGAATTTACATCTGCTCAGGTTCTTAGAGGACTCTAAATGCACCCACTGACAGAGGTCCTAATGCATTCAAATGAGGGACTCAAAGATTTCACAAAATCAGAAAAAGCTTTTGATACCATCTAAAGAATTACTTTTCTTCAAAGGTCGCATGTGCACAACCACACACACCTTTGAGAAACTGTGAAGGCTCCATGTCATTTCCCACCAGATGATCTGTCCTGAAGAATTATTTCAGCGTTGAGTTCAGAGTGATTGGATGTGGTCATGGTGCAGAGATCTCCTCTTTTAATACTGGAGATAGATTTCTGGGGTCACTAGACTTTTTGAACCAGTCCTTTTTTTGGGAGACTGCCATGCCCTTTAAAGTGGCAAAATTCTGACAAAATGGGTCATCCATGGGTCTCTCAAGGTCACATGGTTATTTTCTATTATGGGCACTGAATTTGTGGTCTAAATCTATACCTCAGTGATGGGTATTTAAGCTACAAGGTGAGACAAAGCTTAGGTCCGCTGTCTCTCAGCTAAGAAAGGATTTTATCACATGTGCAACAATCAGTTTTGCTAAGGGCTGTTTAGGAATTACCCCATTTTCTTTGTGAAGACCTAATTTCTTCACCTAATCGCAGCTTAGAGAAATTACTGAGTTAGGAAGCAATTAGTGCTTAATACTATCATTTTTCAACTCTACCAAATCTAGCAGTTGTGATTTTTTCAGCCATTGTGTGAGAATATAATGTAATGCAGTTTGAACAGTACATTGAATTGCTACAGTTATTATTGCCATTATTATTGTTATTATACATAAAAAATAAAAGAGAAAGATACGCCTATACTGTTGGAGGTTTTTTTGTGTTTTTTTTTATCATTTGTTAAAATGTTTTTGAAGCAGTGAGCTTTTTGTTAATACTTGTTTTTGAATGATGGCTTTTTCCACATACAAAAAGGAAAAACATGTTCCACATGGAACATGTTTTTAAATAACCAAGAAATTAGTTTCAAGACAGTTACACTTCCTGTTCTGTGACATGACAACTGCATGTTGTTATAGTGACACCTGTCAAATAAGGAGTTCAGAAAAGTAATGGAGTAACCCAGAACCAGCAACTTTGGCAGGACTGATCTTACAACAAATTCTGTTTGAAGAGTATTTTTTTATTTGGTGAATCTCTAATGTCTGGTTACGTATGTAAAGCTCACAATCCCAAACATTTTCTGCTTCCACATCATACTAGGTAAAAAAATCATAATTGTACAGGAGTTCAGGACTAGAAAGGACCCACTGGCTTGGCAGAACACTCTTGGACGGGTAATATTCCCACCAACCTTAACAGTATGTTGTTGTATTGTCTCTATTATCAAACTGTAAATTAGTATAAAGAACTAAGAGAAAAGATGAGATAAAAATCTGAAAATCATATCATTAAAATTTCAGTGGGATAAAGATTATGTGGAAGGAGGCTTGAAAGCTTTATCTTAGTGGCAAATGATGCCCATTCTTATGAAGAGATAGGTTTGCATAATCGGATGCATCCTGTAGTGAATTCCCATGTTAGCACTGTAACGCAAGACAAAAAAAAATAATTGCAATAAGAAGCTAAAGTTTTCTAGATATGAACATTTTAAAATATTCAGAAGGAGAAGCAAGGCATTTAACAAGAAATGTTCACTTTCCTTTTAAGACTTCCTGATTAAATGTGATTATTACATGTTCCGAAGTAGTAGGAATAGAACTGGTGATTTCACATATTTTTCTTAGGTTCAACTAAAAGGTTAAGAGCTATAAAGGGGGAATATAGCTGAGCCAAACTTCTTTTGCCTGGAATCATTTATTAAAGAAGAAATTTATCACAAACTTCCTCCCAGTGTATGGTATTAGAGACTAATTTTTGAACTAATCTAATTAAAGTCAATTTGGGGACAGTGGTACTTCTTTAATTGTTTCTGAGACATACACACTAGCAACACAGAGTGTTATGTTGTCATGGCAACGGGACTATGATAATGACTTCAGACATAGAATAGAATTATGTCACAGGGCTGGTTTGGGAACAGCTCCTTCTGTGCAAGTTTGGTTAGAAGGAAGAGAGATATGTTTTGGCTGCAAAGAAACACGTGATGCCCTGTAGGCGCATATAAACAGCCCACCCCACTCTATAGGTGTTTTGATGCTTGGCTACAGTAATAGTAATTTTATTATGGCTATCTTATTATTCTGCAATTTGTGTAAAACTGTTTCACACATGTTGAGGTTGGTATTTTACACAATGTCATAAGAGTGAGGACCTCTGTCTGCTCTCTTTTTCCTACACATGATCAAAAAAGAAAGGTAGATGAAGGAGTCCACTGTGATTCTTCCATATTCTTGAAGTACTGAAGCATAAACAAGACACTTAAAAGCAGACTTGTTGTATTAAAATTCAGGACAATGATATATTCATCAGATGGGGAGGCCGGTTCAGTAGATTGCCTTAGGATGTTGTGCATGAAGACATGCTCGATCTGCACTGAGCAAAATGCCTGACCTTAACTTTCTTTGTTCACTTTCAGGTTTTTTTCCCTGAGTTTTGTTGGCTCTCCATTATGAATTTATGGTCTAGAAAAAAGTGAACTCAGCGCAAGATAGAAGGATTTTCTGTTCATTAATTACATTCTATTAACTTGTCAACTTTGGTTGTGGCTTAGAAGGCAAATTGCTGTACAGATTGCAACACTTAGGTTCACAGCATGGCACAGATCTCGTAAAGGTGATTCAGGATAGTTTATAGAAAGCAGGGCATCAGATGGCAAAGTTAATCTCCAAAACAGCTCCCTTAGTGCTAATATAAGAAAGGCAAGAGAATGTATGGGTTCAGATACTTCAGAAGCCAAAAAATGCAAAGGAAACCTCAGTCTGGCTGCTACAGCTCCATATCCAGGTGTTGAGTATGAACTGAGTATTTCTAAGTTTCTCGAGAAAAGGAACAAGAAAATAGTGAGAATGTAAAAAGAGAAATTTAGTGTTAAGTATTTAAAAAAAAAAATACTATTTTAAAAAAATAATACGAACAGTGAAATGTACAACTGAAATGTTTTTAAAGAAACTTTTTAAAATCTAAAACCAGTATCTCCATGAACAAGTTAAATCATGTATTTTGATTTCCTTTGGAGTTGTCTCCAGAATTATCTAGGAAGATATGACTTCCATATAAAATTTATCTGATGGTTGAAGTTCTAAATGCAGTCCTTCTATGCTTATTCCCTGGTGTTTGACAAGGGCTGAGGTCATATTGCAGACAGCTGTACATTCTCTCTCAAGTACTTAGATGTCTGTTTTCACAATATGTCTAGGAACAGAGTATCTTTGAAATTACTGTGTCTGTGTCAAAGTTCATTGAACTTGGTGGACAGGTTAAAAAATTATGGACAAGCAGAAGGAAGGGAGAGATAGACATACAATATGATCACTTAAATTTTATTTCTCTAAGAAATCTCACTAGTAAGGTCAAAACAAAGAAAACAAAAAGCCAATAGCTTGCTGGAGATATCTGAGAAACAGTGAGAACTTTTACAAATCAAAGAATAAAAGGATTAACACTTTGAGGTTAATTTTAAGCAAATGGCATAAATTCAAGCCTGTTCATTTTTGTAACAGAAAGAAATAACATGTTTTAGCAACATACCACTTTTGATGACTTCATAGCACAGATGTCAGAAATGCAGCTTGGGAACACCTACCATCACTGAGAGTTTGGCTTGAAAGGGTGAGACAATATTTTTTTCTGGGTTGATAGATTTCTGTTCTAAAGTCTGTTTTCTGACACACTTTCAGATTCTTCACTGTTCATCTGTCTGTCCTGATGACTCTGGTGTGAGTTTTAGAGAGAGAGATTTCCTATTCATAACTTCACCTAGAGTATGTCATTTTTCCTCCTAAAGCACTGGTGTTGGTGGGTAAGCAGGAGTTCTGATATGTGCATTAAAGCAGTTGTAGATGATGCAGTTGTTTTGGAAGCGCTTTGGCAAATTTACAGTATTGTTACTTCCTAATTGTGACACAGGACAAACAGACTGTGGATGAAAAAAAGTAGAGAACATCTGTATGCCCCAGTAATTTTAATTACTTTGTACGTATTTTTAAATCCTTATTTGAAGCAAATATGAATCATTAAAGCAGCTGTCTGAAAATAAAATTTTGTCAGAATGCTGTTGAACATGCACCACAATCTGGATTTGAACTTTGCTTGGGCTATAGGAGACCCAGGCTCAAATTTATATTTTCCATAATAATGAGGTATCCCAGCTTTATGAAATTGATAACAGGATTCTATATAATTCTTTTTATCATTAGTCATATCCAAAACACCCCATTATGATTTATCTCTGATCACAAAATCTTCACAGAACAAAACAGAACTGACATGAGAAAGGAAATGGGGAATGATGATGAAGATCTTAAATTACTGCATATAAGTTTTGTGAAAGTATCAGGCACATTTCTGTAGTGTGGAGAGTTTAGTTTGAAACACCTGAAAAATGTATCAAGTACAATCCATTTTTCTCTGTTAGAACAATCAGACTATTTAGACCACTGATAAGGTATTTGTCTGTCGGCGGCTGTCAATGTGTACAGCTAGTCAAATAAGCCCTGACAAAATAAAGATACACAGAAACACACAATTTATTGAGCCCAACTGTCTAATTTCAAACATCTTGGGTTTAACTGACTGCAGAGATGGGTTTCCAGGGAACCACTTTAATTCCTGGTAGAGCTGCCATAGGGACAGGAATCTCACAAACTGTGAAAAACTCAAATAAAATTCATGCAGCTGCTCAAGAGCCAAGTCCTCTGCAACCAGCCAGTGGAGATGACAATCTCATCAGTTTAATGGCAGGGATTATTTGGGAAATTGACAGGAACAGCAATTTCACTGAGCAGCTGCAGAATCCAAAAGCTAACTCTAGACATATAGAGCGAGGATATGCTTTTGATTTAATGTGGACAGCAAACAAACTTTAACACTCACTTAAAATTTCCCATAATGAAAAACCCTCCTTCTGAGCAAGCTCTACACTTGGATTTGACCTTGTTCCTTTCCCAGCACTCTCTAACACATACTGTGCCTGAGATGAGCCATCCACACAGAGTATTCATGCAGAGATGTCCAAATGAGCCAAAGTCATCTGTGCTGTTTCTGTAATAATCAGCGTTTTAAAACAGATTGCGTTTCCTTAGAATTACACTCACCACTTCCTTGTCCTTCCTCACCTTGCTCAGAAGCATGACAAGGATCACACAGTCCATCCTGATGACAAATTCCAAAGTGTGGTCTGTACAGAATTCAGAACAATGTTGGTGAATTCTATCACAGATCTAAGCAAAATTTTACAGGTAAGCAAAGGAATAATCCCAGAATCATTGTTGCTTATCTGTTTATCATCCCTCTGTCAAAGAGCAGCCATTGGGCTGGCCTGTACAAGTCCTGAACTGTGGTGCTATTGCTGATAGCTCAGCTGCATGATCAAAGGAAGTACGAACACAAAAATTCACCATCTGTCAGAAGTACCTGTTGCCAAAGCGCAGTGGGAAAATCCAGCCTGTAACCATACTGGGCCCAAGAGTACAAGTCTAAGAGCATACACAGAACTGGAAGAAGTGGTCTAGAAGTAAGAATTATAGTATCCCTTCAAATTCAGAAAATATTAAGATAAAACAGGCTTAAGGTATCTCCAAAAAAATTATACTGTGAAATAAAATAACATTAAAAAAGATATTAAGCCTGCAAATATGTCAGTTTTCCCAAAGTAGCTCAAGTATAGACCAAAATTTTCCTTATTCCTGTCCCTTAAATACAATGACATAGAAAGTCATTAGTTGGAGACACACAAGCAAATGCAGCCAGCACTATGCCACTTATGACAAGGGACAATGTCCTCTTAATGAAAAAGTTCTTCTCATGATGTATCAGAGTTCATACCTGTATATTTAAAAGCATAAACAACAACTAGGCATATTTTTAAAATGTGAAGCCAATGTAGTTTTAAAAAATGTCCATTTCTCAGACATGAGTCAATTCAAATGCAAATACACATTCTCAAAATAAAAATTGTAGAGTCAGGTAATATTCATAAAATAAGGAAAATTAGTCTCCTTTTGTGCTTTTTTATCCCATCTGTTTGTATCAATATGTTGTCTTTCATCTTATTCTTATACTTTTCTTAGTAGAGACAGTTTTGCTTCATTATTGATCCGTATGCATTCAGCACTGAGCACAATGGGGTTCCAGTCAACAATCAAAATTTTGAAGCACTATGGTTAGACAAATACATCTAGGATAATGAAGAGGCATCATTTACGAAAATGAAGTGAAGAGAGAATGAATAAGATAATTCCATAATTGAAAAGCACCACGGAAGGATGGATTTTACAACTATTTGTTAATAATCTTAACAAATTTGCTCAGATTCCATCCACATAACATGCTAAATAGAAGAACGGTAAAAGGAAAGACCACGTTCTCTGACTTTTTTCAGTTACACTGTTAGACAAATTTGATAAATGTGATCATGTGTGTCAGGACTTACAAAAAAAGAAATAGATATTTAAAAAATTAAACTGCTTTCCTTTATGTTGCAAGAACGTTAAAAATAATTTGAGTACTTCAAGAACAAAGAAGGTGGGAGGAAAATGAACATACAGCAGTGCAAACCTTCAGTAGGTTGTACAAAGACTATTTAATAGTGTATCGTACACGTAAATGATAAGAATATTTGGACTGATGTCTTGGTAAAATTGATTGCAAAGTTGCATGGAGATATATCTACTGTATCTGAAATATGAAATAAAATGCTGGATGAGCTAGCTATAGAGCTTATCAACAGCAAATCTTCAACAACTCTTTGTCATACTTCCTCTTTCTTAAATGCCCATTCCCGCTGACTGAAAAGCAGAGCTACAGAAAGGATATTTAATAACTAAAGAAAGGAGAAATACTTCCATTTTTTTTAAACACAGGACAATTTTATTAATTTGTTAAATAATGTTTAATCTGTATTTAATTTCATAAAGTATTGAAAAGAATCTCAGAAGTATTGCAGAGATGATAGCAGATAACTGGGTCCTTCCTGCACTAGGGTCAAAAAACTCCCTACAGTGCTACAGGTTTGGGGCAGAGTGGCTTGAAAACCACACAGTGGCAGAGAACCTGGGGGTGCTGGGTCAACAGCAGCTGAACATGAGCCAGTGTGTGCCCCGGTGGCCAAGAAGGCCAGCGGCATCCTGGTTTGTATCAGCAATAATGTGGCCAGCAGGACCAGGGTAGCGATCATGTCTCTGTATGCGGCATTGCTGAGGCCACAACTTGAGTCCATGTCCAGTTTTGGACCCCTCAAAGACATCGAGGTGTTGGAGTCTATCCAGTGAACGGCAGCAGAGCTGGGGAAGGGTCTGGAGCAAAAGTCTGGTGAGGAGCAGCTGAGGGAGGTGAGGGGGCTCAGCCTGGAGAAAAGGAGGCTCAGGGAGGACCTTATCACTTTCTAAAACTCCCTGAAAGGAGGTTATAGCCATGTGGGGGTTGGTCTCTTCTTGCAGGTAGCAAGGGTTAGGACAAGATGAAGTGGCCTCAAGTTGCACCAGTGAAGGGTCATTTGAATACTAGCAAAAATCTCTTCACCAAAGTTATCAAGCCCTGGAACAGACTGCTTAGGGAAATGGTTGAGAGATTTAAAAGACATGTAGATATGACACTTAAGGACATTGTTTGGTGGTGGGCTTGGCAGTGCTGGGTTAACATTTGAACTCAATTATCTTTTACAACTTCAATAATTCTGTGACTCTAACCAGAATATTATAATTATAAACTTTTATAATTCATTTTAAAAATGTAATTTTAATAAATAAATTCAGGAAGCATAAAATTAATAAGCTTGAAGCACATGTAGATATATCATAAGACTATTTTGACTAAACAGGAGGAGGTGGAAGTGATGATAGGCCCAAGAAGAGGAAGACAGAAGCATTGCTAGAGTTTGAGGGGCAGTGCTAGGAAAGCCAAAGCTAAACTCATGTTGAATCTGACAAGGGGCATCAAGGACAAATAGGAAAGCTCCTACTGCTGTATTAACAGTAGAAAGAATAAGCAAAATGTAGGGCCAATGATTCAGTGCCAGCAAATGCAGAGAAGGCTGAATCCTGAGTACCATCTTTGCTTTTTTCTTCACAAACCTATTCTTTCAGGCTTTTAAGCCTATAAACAAACTTCAAGGAAGAAGGGAACTATCAATCATACATGATCCATCCATGCACCTTTTGAGAGATCAACCTCTTTCAAGTCTATGGAAATCACAAGGATGCATGCAAGGTTTCACTGACAGCTGGCTGAGGCCATTGCAAGGTTTTTGTTTCTTAGTTTTTAAATGTTCTCTGATAGAAACAGACAAATGTTGCACAGATTTTCTAAAAGGTAAAGGAAGAGTCCAGAAAACTGCAAGTCAGCCAACCTCAATTCATTCCCGAGTGAAATAACGGAGTATATCCTATTGGAACCTATTTGCAGAGATGTGACACAAAAGGTGACCAGGAAGAGTCAGCATGGATTTACCAAGAGCAAAATATGTTTGACCTACCCGATTGCTTCCTGTGATAAAATGTCCAATCCTGTTGAAGACAGGAAAGCAGTAACTGTTTGCTATCTTGCCTTTAGAAAGGCTTTTGATCAAGTCTCCTGTATGTCTCTAAATTGGCATGTTATGGTCTACTGAACTACTAGATGAACTACCAAGTGAACTGCTAGGTACGTGAAGTACTACTTGAACAGTTAACTTCAAAGGATAGTAAATAATGGTTCACACTTTACCTGGAGGGTGGTAACAAGTAGAGTGTCTCAAGGGTGTATTCTGGGTCTCCTCCTGTTTAATACCTTTATCATTGACCTAGAGAAGGAGACAGAAGTAACCCTCTTCACATGTTCAGGTGATACTAATTTGGGGTTGACAGTAGAGGACAGGACTGACATTCAGAGATACAAAGAAAAGCTGGAGAAATGATTAAAAAAAAACTGTAAGAAATTTAACAAGGACAAATGTGAAGTCTTGTACTGGAGTTGAAATAAACCCTTGTGTTGATTCAGGCTGGGAACAATGTGAATGAGAGCAGTTCTTCAGGAAAGGACCTGGTGGTCCTGGATAACTGTAGTCTATAAATGAGTCAATTGTGCAATGTAGCAGAAAGGAAAGCTAAAAAGATATTGGGCTGTACGAAGAAAATCACACCCAATCAAGTGATGATTCATGTTTTGTTTATTAATCAACTGCACCTGGAATATATCCTCCAGTTTTGGATTTCCCAATACAAGAAGAATGGTGATAAATAAAAGCAAATTCATTTGGTGGTCCTGAAAAGGTCAAGATTTGATCATTTGTCTGTGAGGAGAGGATGAAGGATTTAGGCCGTTTCAACCAGGAGAAGAGTTGTTTTTGTGGGAGTCTAACTATAGCCTACAGCACCTCCAGGTAAATTACGAAGATGAAGCCACTCTCTTTATTTAGGTACACAGAGAATTGAGGAAAGACAATGGTCATGAATCAAAATAAGGAAGTTCTGATTGAATATTAAGACATGAGTTTTCACTATGAAAATAATTAAGCATTGGCACACGTCACACAAAGAGGCTGTTAATTTTCAGTTCTTGGAGGTGTTCCTAACATGACAGCACAATGTCCTAAGCAACCCAGGTGCGGAATTCAGTACTGACCCTGCTCTGAACAAGAGTTTAGACTAAGAAACCTGTGAAGATCCCTTCTAATCTGAATGACTCCATGACTCTTTAGTATTTGGGGATACTGAAAACACAGCTCTGTGCAAAGATGACAATTAAAATAAAAAATAGATTGCTATATGAAAGACTTCTGCGGCAAAAATGTTCAGAGAGGGATATAAGAATTGAAGAAGCATGATGACAGCAAATTTGCAGATGATACCAAGCTGAGATGTGCAGTTGTCACAACAGAAGGAAGGCATGCCATCCAGGTGACTGAGAAAGCTCGGTAAGCGGGGCCCACATGCACCTAAGAAGATTCAATGAGTCCAAGTCCGGCTGCTGCACCAGGGTTGTGGCAGTCCCAGACATGAACAGAGACTGGGTAATGAACTCACTGAGGGCAGCCCTGTGGAGTACGATCTGGGTGATTCTGGCACAGGAAAATCTGTGCATGACCTGGCAATATGTACTTGCAGACCAGAAAGTCTACTGCATCCTGGACTGCATCAACAGCAGTGTGGCAAGGAGGTCAAGAGAGGGGATTCTGCTCCTCTGCTCTGTCCTTGTGAGACCCCACCTGGAGTGCTACATCCCACTCTTGAGCCCTCCAAAAAAGGACAGACACAGATGTATTAGAGCAAAGGCAGAGGAGGTCACAAAGGTGATTCAGAGGTCTGCAGCACCTCCCCTATGAAGACAGACTGAGAAAGTTGTTCAGCCTGGAGAAGACTGAAGACATCTCATCATAGGTTTTAAGTACCTAAAGGGAGTTTATGTAAAAGATGGAGAGAAACTTTTTGCACATACAGATAATAATAGAACAAGAAGAACAGCTTTAAACTTAAAGAGCAGAGATTTAGGATACAGGTTAGACAAAAATTCTTTATTTTGAGGGTGATGAGTCACTGGAGGAGGCAGTGCAGAGAAGTCATGGCTGTGCCATCCCTGGAAGTGTTCAAGGCCAATCTGGATGTGGCCCTGAGCAAACTGATCTAGGGGGTGGCTGACGTGGTGAGTCGGGTGGTCGAAGNGACGTGGTGAGTCGGTTGGTCGAAGGAGTGCCACGTCCTCCCCAAAAGTGTCCCAAAAGGATCCGTTCAGGAGAGTGCCACTCACTCGCACAATGAGAACACACACAGACATACACACATACACTCACAGGATAGCTCCAAGGCGTAGCCAGAGATGAAGAGGTGGGAGGGGTCCTCTGTGTAGAGTTTCAGGATTTCATTCTAGCAGAGATCCAGGGACAAAGGACCCAGAACAATGGAGGGCACAGGGTTTTATATGGGGGCAGTACAGAGGCAGGGCAGAGCATTACAACCAATAATCTGAGGGCCAACGGGAGGGAAAGACATGAGGTACATAAACAATAACCAATGGGGAAGGAAAGGGGCGGAACAAGGGAACTGGTAACCAATGGGGCATCGAGGAACAAGGAACCTTCTAGAAGCTATGCATATTAATAGGGGAGGATACATATTCAAAAGAACATACATAAAAGAGGGTGGCAGGCCAAGGGCCCAATCAATTAGGAATAATCTACATACTAGAACAAAGGCCTGTGGGAACTTGCAGTGACCCTAGGAGCACTCCTAAACTTCAGTGCTGGCCCACCAACGCACCTCAGCTGTCTTTGAGCCTCATGGGTCCTTAGTCACTTCTGCAGTGGCTTCAACCACGGCAACAGGTGGCATTCTTGCCCATGGTGAGGGGTTGGAACTAGATGATCTTTCAGGTTCCTTCCTAAGCCATTCTATTATAGGATTCTATGAATGTTAGCATTGTGCCAGGTAATAACGAGTTCATGTGTGAAAAGCTTCAGGTTGAAAAGAAAAGTGAAATAAAAGGTTGAAGAGCACTCTAGGTGTTCTGGAAGAGAAACATACAATAGAAGTAAATTATGTGAGAATAGATGAACTGAGAAGACCTTGAGTACTATTCCAAAGAGTAAATCCTAGCAAGTGTACATTATTAGACCATGAGCTAAAGAAAATTTAAGGAAAAAATTGTAGCAAATACGTTTAAGATTAAAAAAAAAAAGATATGACAAGCTATAGCTTAGAGAAGTGAGGTTTTGTTAAGGTTTTGCTGTTGCTGTTGTTTTGTCTTGTTTTTACACAGACTTCTATTTGCTCATGAGACATTGAAGCAGCACAGAGGACAGGCGAAGTGCAAGTCCAAAAGATGAAGTATGTGGTCAGTCATATTAAATTGCTTGTAAACAAGCTCTCTGGAGAACAGTCTGAATACAATTCTACAAATTTATCAGTGCAGTATAAGATATAAAGACTACAGAAGGGAGAAAAATATAATTTTAGACAAGATGAGGTCTTCTAAGAGAACTAGACCATTAAAAGATTATGCCCTTTTTCAATCATTGCTTTAAAATATCTGAATATGTTCATCATAAAAAAAAAAAAAGGGGAAAGTGCTTTATCTTAATTTTTTTATATATGAGACTATTGACTTTAAAATAGACTAATAAATATAGTCAGTTATGTCAGAAACTTAAAAAATCCTTTGGAATTGAAGGTATATAATTATAATACCAATTCTTTGTGATGCTGTGGCACTATGCAGGAATCACAGTTGCATTAGAGACACGGAAAGCTGGATGTGTCATAAGCCAATGTCTTTTACTCAATCAGTATTGCTGGGCACTTGAAAATACTGAACAATTATTTAATTAATTTTCCAAATTCACCAATGCTTTGGTCTAATTTAGATTCGCATTAAGATTCTTTTTCTTGTGAAAATCTGTGCGGATTATAACTGTATTCCTACTTCTTCCAATCACAGTAGTAATTAGGAAAAATCATGTCCAGATGAAACTGTGAACATAAGGACTTATAGATGTTTGTTACTTACTAGGTTTTCTGATAGCATTGATAACAGCAGTAGGTAGTACATTAATATTTTTGAGCAGGAAATATCCAGCTGCAGTTTTCATATCTGCTAACCATGAGAATGTCACATCATGCTTTCTGTGAGCTCTGCTGACACACAGTACCCTGCTGAGTATTGTACCCACTCTGTATCTCCACTGCTGCTCAGAAGTGGAATGATTTTGTCCAGAGTGGTAGAAGACTGATTAAAACCACAGCCCTTATCAAAGCAGTAAAACGTATCTCCAGATCTTTCCATTCCCTGTGGCTTCTGGCTTCCACTCCTTTCTTCCACAGGGAAACTGTCTCACTCTAATTGCAGAACTAATAGTTAAAATTTTGAAACATATCCCTGAATACCAATTGCGTCCTTAGCTGCTCAAGCCACAGCTTAGCTGCTACAGTCAGAACCTGACTTTTTCATAAAAGTTGGGGTAGAAAATTGGCATAATGGGAGATAGGAAGAACATTTCCAGTCACAATTTAGTTCAAATGAAAACAAATACAGCAAAATTTTGTAAACAGTAAAAACACCCAAAAACTCCGTAGGTAATTAGGAATGAAGCAAGACATTCTGACCCCAAGAGCAGTTTTCCCAAGCAAACTGAGAATCAGCAGAATGTTGCCACCCAGTTACAAAATATTTTTATTCTATTTATCCTTAAAATGTCATCGTGCAGATTCTTTGAAGGATGGAACATGAAGAAAATGAGTAATGTGTAAGAAGTGCAAACTATTTCCCAATCTTTTCCTATATACTATTTCTGAAAATGTCACTACCATGCTGAGTCTACTAATAGGATCATTAGCTCATCAAATCAGGCTTAGAGTCTAAAACTGAGAAATGAGACACACTCACAAATATCTCTGAAGAAATAGCTAATTAGGTGGAAGATGGCATGGTGTGGGCTCTGAAAAAGGTCAAACTAAAAGTAAGGTTTATAAGGTTGAATTTTAGCAACCAAAATACACTTTTGAAATATGAGGAAACAGGAATGCAATGGGCATTCACAGCCTATAGCCTCTCACATGTAAAGTGGTACCTGAAGAACCAGATATGAGACACCATGGGAATTTTCACCCTTGCCCAGTCTATCATACATGTCTCCAGGGGTGCTCTTTTCGATGTTAGAGTTACCTGCCTGGCATACAACCAGCATCAACCACTGTCTCAGAGGCCCTTTCCCAAACTTTATGATTTTGTGATAACACTAGTTGCTGTCAAGTGGAGATAAGAATGAAAACTTGAACTTCCTTATTGGAAAAAGAAGAAAAAAACCAATCAAACAAACCAAAAAAGAAGAGAAAGGAAATTTGGGGTAGTTAACAGAAAACGGACATTATACAATGGGACTGGGAAAGTACATACTGTCCTCAGAGTTAATATTCTGGGCTACAGTTAATCTTACAGTATCCACCTTAGCCTGTTTCCAGTCACAATTTCAAATTTACACTGAATCTGTCTCTATTTATACATATGTATATGCATAATACATTCAAGATAATATAGTCATTCACAGAAACCTGACAATATTTGTTAATGAGGAATGAAATAAAATATTCCAAACATAGGAATTATTTCAGTACAGATGAGATGGCATAGGAGATTCAAGGAGCCCTATTTTTACTGACTATAAAAATGGGTAGAAAGGGAGGGGAACCCAGCAGGAGGAAGGACTCATTTGCTTTTTAAAGCAAAGGTGCAGAGGGTGTGCAGGAAGCACTGGATTTTAATTGACTCCTCAAGGCTAAGATAAGGAAATAGGAGAATGATGGTTCCTGATCTCACCCATTTGTGAGAAAGTCAACTGGGGTAAAAAGAGAAAGACAAAAAGAGAGGGATGTCAGTAATACTAGTTTCCACGAGACACTGAAATACAGGACAGACACCTGCGAGAGGCTGAGATGAAAACATGGACAGAAAGGTTTTTATGGGATATTTCCAAACTCCCAGAATTTAAGGAAGGTATCTTTGAAATAAATATTCTCCTCATCTTACTCTCAGATTTGTCAGACTTTAGATTTGTATGGGTTGAGCAGGAATCGTAGAAGATACAAGTGAAATTTCCACAGTCAAAAAGGTGGGCAGTAAAGTCTTGGAATTGCTAACTGAAGAGTGTAAAAATAACAAGTCAAAGCTTCATATGTTTGATATTCACTTACCCATAAGATAGCAGAAGAATCCACACTTAATTTAAACTAAATAGAAGTTGCAAAGAGCTGTAGAGAGCCTAGTGCAACCTAACACATTTCCTCACTTTCATGAAGAAATGAGAAGAGACAGGAACATTGTGTGTATAAAAGAGGCAGAAACTGCCAGAAAACTTCCAATTCAATCCCATGCTGACATTAGCAAAAAGCAACAAACCCAAGCAGACTATAACAACCAGTTTATGATTGCACCTCTGTTAGAGCAGCTGGCAACAGAGCCACTGCTGTTAGTAGAGAAGCTGGAAAATGTCTAAGGATTGAAAAAGGCACAAGCACAATACTCACATGCTGTCACACAAGTGGAAAACTGTGGGTAAATATAAAAAAAGGCTGCAAGGAAATGGCAAGGCTTGCAAGCAGCAACTGACCTTGTCATCAGAAGTAGTCTTGAGTACCTGTGGCAGGTGAGCTGAACTCTCAAAGTGGAAGTGGAAGATCTACATACATACATAATAACAACTGACTACATCAATATGATTGCAGGTGATACAGTACAATGGTAAAACAAGCCAGTCTGTACTCCTGCAAAGAGAAGTCATTATACTGATATGCAATAAGTGGACTAATAACTGAATATCTGCTGAATAGGCACCTATTCCTGAGTTAGTCGCATAGAATATATTTTCTGGACAGGAAGACTACTTGTAAAATTCATGCCATCTCATGACAAAACAGACAACTCAAAATGGCCTTCATACTAACCTACAAATATATATTCCTTTCCTGAAAACGGACTTTAAATTTAGTCCTTTATAAACTAACCTAAACTCCATGAAAGCATAAGAAAAAGTCTTTAGGCTTCCTAGAACACATTTAGTTGGCCAAACACAGTAGCCTTGTGCCATTTGAGACTCTTCTAACAATACAGTTAATGGAACCTAGACAGCTTTTCAGCTCACCCTGAAGAAAGCATGTAGGTCTTGATTGAGTTGGCCTCACATAAATATGTAATATCATTTGAGGTACACTAGATTATATGGAATATCTCCTGACTGCTCACAGATGTAGCAGAGAGTTCCATGGAATTCCATGGAGGGGAGTTCCATGTCCTTTTAGAGCTCTGAGGGCTGGACAGGACTTGGTGGAACATCTCAGGTGTGTGGGTAACCAAAGCAAACTTACTGAGCACAAAAACTTACACAGAATAACTGAACTCCAAAGGGCTGGAGGTCAACTTGTGTGGTATAATTATGCGTCCAAAATAGGTTGGCATCATCCAAATTACCGTCTGTAAATAATCTTTGATCTATGCTATATTTCAAAGCATGCCTGGGAATTATTCAGGTGAGTACTCTTGGAAATAATCTAAAACTAAATCTAAAACTAATAATCTAAGACAAAGGACAATTTAATATTGTGAATGATTAACATCCAATACCTGAGCCACCATCTTCTCTCTGTTTAATTTGCTCATGTAGATGTATCTAGAGGCAGTCAGCTTTCTATATTCCAAGGGCTAAGCCAACTATTTCTCTGTTAACTGTAACAGAAGATTAAATGTTTGTTCTCATGAAGACAGGCATATATATATAGTTTGTGAACAAATAGACTTAAACATTGCAATAAAAAGTATTTCATTGCATAAATTGTTAGCCCCTCCTATAACAGTTTCTAGATGAATTATTAAAAGAAGAAAAAAGAAAAATAAGCAGAAAGCAAAATGCATAATGCATTTCCTCAATTTGGATAAGGAGATGGATCACTGATGGTCATGATTGCATGTCTTCATCATGCAAAACTGCTTCTGAAAAACCAAAGAAATTAAGCATGTTTTTGAGGGTTTTTTTTAATAAAAATGAACTAAAATCAGATAGAATTTGGAAGAGCATGTGACTTTAGGTGTCTGTCATCACTTGATACACACACAATTCATCAGAAAAGGAACGTCAATCAGTTGTCCTTACATGTGAAATACCAGAAGTTGAGCTGCTGCTTGAGTATAATTGAAAAGAAAGCTTTTCCAGCAATGTGGAAAAGTTAATCTTTTCTTTGTTGAGCAGAGAGTTCAATACACAAACAAAAAGCAGACACTTTTGAAGGGAAAACTGATTGCACTTAAATCCTGAGTACAAACCTTCCAGCCAACATATACCAATAAAAACAGATTATATGAGTCAGAAAGATGCTTACAATAGCAATTTCCTTTTCTAAGTTTTCTCTTAAGAAACTAACATGAAAGGAATATTTGGAGTTCAAAAAACAACTTCAGCTGCCCATTGACTCTGACAGAGATTACAACATCATCCACTTCTCAATCACAGCAAGTGCTGACGGTCTGAAAAGCACACAGCACTCCTTTGTGATGTGGAGCCTATAAAAGAGTTTAATGATACAGAAGACAAATTGTTCTTGGAGATGATTCCTTAGTAGCTAACTTGTAACTGTTTAGAAATGCTGATGATGCAACCTTGAAAATTAAAATCACAGGTTTTGTAAAGCTTAAAAATCTGGAGTCTTTTGTTAATGCAGTGAATTCAGAGCCTGATCACAATTAAAACATATTGTACGATTAGTATATGATAAAACCCACAAATGTAAAAGACAGAAATGAGACCTGAGCAGACTCATTTGTTCTAGAGACAGAACACAAACCTATTCCTGACAGTTATATACCTATTCAGTAAGCCACAATGAAGACAACAAATCATTCTTATTCAGAAATTTTCCTTAAAAACCAATTAAAATGAAAAACATTTAATACATGGCAGTAGTCTCATGGTCATGAGTCTGCTGTAGCCTGCTGTAGCCTCCAATGACCATGCACATCAGCAGCTCTAGACCGTGCATTTACAGCATCTTGACATCATAAGAAAGAGGAAAACTTGGGGAAAGAAAAAACCCTTATGCAAACCATTAAAAAGATTTCATTTTATATGACCCCAACCTAATAATACCCTAAACTACATATTCATGTTATTAAGTCAATCCCTGTAAAAGTGAGACTCGTCTTTCTTAACTTTAAGTGTCTGAAGGCTGATTTTAAAATTAAAGTGTCTAGGTTCTATCTTGGAGAGATAAAAATTTACAGTAGATCATTTGTTCCAACTATATTACAATGAGATGGGATGACTTCTGATGGCATTTAACTCTTACTTTTCACCATGAAGAGAAGCCTGATGACCTGCTTATACTAGATGCCTAGTGTATAAAGGTGGTCAGAAGTTGAATTTCCTTCTCACATGTGTTTGTAAAAGAAGATTAAAAACATTAAGTTTTATGATGCATTTTCTTGTCTTTATTATGCAGAAAGAGCAAGAGTACTGTTTTCTTGAAAAATGCTGCTCTTGGTGGTGCTGCCATATGCTCTCCAAGCATTACGTGGGTGGCTGGAACTCTTGCCCGGGAACTGGGAAACCTGAGCTTAGCCAGACATTCTCAGGATAGTGTGGAAAACAATAGTTGTTCCGGATCATTGAATCTTTCCCCTCAGACATTAAACATAGTCTAAACCTCCAGAATTCATGGGCTCAGAAGAACAAGCCATTTCTCATCTTCTTCTTGGAAAGGTTTTCTAAAGTCAAAAGGTATAACCTAGGCTTGGACATGGGGACCAGAATCCTCTTTCTTTTTCTGATTTTACTAGTTCATGAATCACAAATATTAGAATTCTGCATTTGTGTTCTCCTTTTAAAAGGAAGCAGTATTTTTTAAAGACGTCTCTAGACAACTCCAATATAACATTTAGATGAGCAGTGCTAATACCTCAGGAAATGTGCATGTGTCTGTGGCAATAGTAAACAGCTTCTTCAAGTGGTGAATCTCTGTTCAGGCAGGTAGAGTGCAAAAGTGCTGGACTGGGTTGTTGGGAAGCTTTCTGTTTGGTGAAATGATATATGGTAATAACAAAGAGAAAAGTAATCATATTTCTCTACTCTGAAAGCGTGAAATGAAGGTGAAGAGCAATATGTGCATACTGCAGAAAGAAACAGAAGAAACCTATCACTTCAAGTGTATAACACACTCAGTTTTACTTCATATATGTGAAGTACACCAGCTAAATGCAAACTATTGGGCTCAAATTAAAAATCTGCAGTTAATTTTATCAGGAAAACAAAAAAACCCAAACCAACAAAACCAACAAAAGAAACAATCAGCCAATATCAACTGAAAAAACAACCAGAAATCACTCAGACTCAAGACATTTATTAGAGAAACACTGCATGCCTCAAGAGAAATGTATCAACCTGAACTGCATTTTCAAAGGGCAAAAAAGGATTTCTTGCTGTTTTGGTGGCAGAGGACAGTGCCAGTTCCACTGGCCTGAACTATTTAAACCATGTTCAGCATTCATTTGTGACTCCTCAATTCTTACAAAACTTTAGTCATAAGCTGAATCCACCTGTAAGTGTGGATTTTCATTGAAAAGGAATACAAATCAAATAAGTTTACTGTAGATTGGACAGCAAGGAACAATGGCAGAACTTTTGTTATTATTCTTACTGAATGTCACAATAAATTTCAGCAGTCAGAAAGAGAGATACCCGTCAAAAGGACTATGAGATTAATTCCATATAAGAGAAAAGGAAAAGGAGAAAGAGAAGGAAAAAGGAAAGGAGAGGAGAAGGAGAAGGAGAAGGAGGAAGAGGAGGAGAGGAGAG